>RDPX01000001.1:11835259-11952134 GCA_003991215.1 Morbakka virulenta
GGTTGTGACACCTTATCACCACTACCCTCTTTTTGAGTGAAATTTTACAACTACTAAAATGCCACACACAAAAAGGAAAATGTTAGCCAAGGTGCACTTCTTCGTCATACAATGATACTAAATATTATTCATAAAAATGCACCGAGTAGGATTCGAACACCAGTGAGCAAAACAGTATGCTTTTACTGTGCTATATGTAGAGCAGACACAGATTAAGAAACTGGATTAAATTACCTGAAAAAACGGAGCGTAAAAGATAATATATGCGTCTATTGGGCAAGTATCAAGAGCAGCAGTAAGTCACAAGAGATGAGAGCCTGCGAAACGGGTACATGTCCGAAAATGTGTTCAAATGAAGAAAAATTTGGCCACAGAGCACACGAGAGAGGAGTGCAAAAAGTTAAAAATAACATTGAGGACTGTTATATTTGGTTTGCATACATTCATAAAGTAAATAATAGACCTAAATTCAGTACACAATATGCAGACCAAATATCGAGAGTGGCAGTGCTGTAATGGCAACATAATCCTTAGTGTAGTGTAAACTATGCAGACCAAATATCCTGAAAAATTTCGCTTTTTGCAGCACTCAACATGTACCAAAACAAGCCCTGTCACTGCCAACAAGTGTCCGCCCCATCCCACCCTCACCCTTTGAAACCTGATAGCTGACCGACGAGTGATAATACTCATAATTGCTAAAATCACTTCCTCTGCACACAACGCAGGGCGGATCAAAAGCATTCCCCAATCGCCCGATACGACCAAATTTGGTGAGTAAAAATATTAATTCTACTCACCCAAATGCAAGTAAAATATGTGAAGAAGGAAAAGAGCTCAGTACTGTCAGGCTACCAGGCAAAAATTCGGGATACCAGATTTCGCCCAATTAGTAGCCCAAATGCTGCTTGAACCTGGTGCTTTTGATCCTCCCTGTAACGTCCCCACTACCTACATTAACAATAGTGTTTGACAGACATAATGCATGTGTGGGGAGAAATAAGGCACCTAGATACAATTATACTGTTTTGGGTAACTTTCTGACGCAGGTGAGGATTGTGTCGCTTTTACATCACTGTTCATGATATTTGGCTTGTGTAGTGTTTCTGAAAGTGTAACAATATGTAAATAATCTGGGGCTAACTTTTAAGAAGGCCTGATTTTTGGAATGAGTCAAAGCCTGAAAGATGGGGGTTGTTGCACATTCTTATAATCATGATCTTTGTTTTCCTTTCTTTTTTTTTCAAGACCTGATTAAACCAAAATAAAAAGGTGTTTGATTGTCTTTTCATCGATTTGTGTGAGTCATCGATTTGTGTGAGAAACAGCTAGCTGTCACCGCCCAAGTCAGAGTAAAAAATAGGAAGTACTTGAGGGTTCTCTCAATATTTTCAGTCGTGTTACTCACAACAGAAAATAAATTGGTTTCCCTAAAATGGTTATTGTTTAAGATAAGAGGGTGAAAAATGTTTTATTCCAACTGCTCTATAATTCATCAAACAATAAATACTGCTATCGCGCACTTGACACAAGCTATCATGTTCAGATATATATTTTCAGAAAAAAGTACATCTAAATTTAGGTGCGTTTTTCTTTCACCTACAATACAGAAGACTGTGCTTGTAATCCTAACCCTGTTCAGATTTTGATCCTCCTCTTTGGCGTTGCTATTTTCGATCATGATTGGTAAAAGTAAACATTAATGCCTAGCAATACCTGTGGTAAATAATGGTGCCTTTACTTTTTTAATTGTTTACTGAAAAGTTAACATGTTCTTCTTTGTCTCAGGGTTACCATGCTGAAAGTACAAGAAGAAATTTCTAGCTTGCTGTTTAAAAACGTATCTTTCGAGGGCTCCACTATTAACCCATTAACTGCTTTTACGAACGAAAGTTTCCCTGAAACACACCAAATTTTGGTCAGGTTTTAAAAGACCACAGCTTACCTTTGAAACAGTTTCAGGTCCAGGTTCTTTTTTCTTGTTTTTTCCAAGATGGTTTTAATTGTATTGAAGTAGAAAGATCGATTGCAAAATGGTTACAGTGTGATGGTGATGTATTTTTGGATGTTTCAAGTTACGAGATTAAAGCAAAAATAAACTTGTCACGTCCGTCTGGGATTGAAGGATTTTCGTGACAAAAGAGCTTTGTGTTTTAAGCACAGAGGCGTTAAGGGTCAGCAGACGCAAAGCTTACTAGGCGAAGGCCATTCTTGAAACTCTCAGATTATCAAAACAAACCTAAAAATAGTAGGTGATAAATGTGAAAAACAATTGTTTATTGAGCAGCAAATGACCTTTATTTTGTAGGAAAACACGTGCCAAAGATTTGTTCAAAATTCTCTTTGCAACTGAGGTTCAGCAATATGTTCCATCAGACATCGCGCTGTTTCTACCAATAATCCTACGAAGCGGAAATAATTGAGGCAACTTCTAGCATTTCTATTTTCTATTTCAGCATTCACTGTTTTCTTGTGATTTTATTTGTTTCATTTTATTGTGTACACCCTAAATAGGTATGGAAAAATTACCCCTCCCCCAATCTAGTTGACCTGCAAAGGGCAAAACAATTGTTGATAATCATTTGCTTGTTACTTGATGTACCTTGCGGCTAGAGTTTGTAAATGACCATCGTTAATAACAGTATATTCCAAGCTGGATCTGGGCCCTTCCTGAAGCTGAAAATTTTCATTCAAACATAAAAAAATTTTCAGGTGCCATATTTGGCCCAAAGGTTGTCATACCCGGGGGTGCCAGTTGTGACAGACTCACGTTAACTGTAAAGTCGCCAAAAAGACATGCTTCTTCAGCAGCCTCTCCACAAATTCCTGCGTTTGGTCTTCACGTATTAAGTCCGGCTAAATTCTTTGTGCTGACAAGAGAATGGTGAAGAATGAATGAATGAATGAGAATGGTGTTGGAAGGCAGTGGTGCAGGAAGTCAATGGTGCCTTAAGACCAGTACCTACAGGCTGAAGAAAAATGGATCCCAGGGTCTTACCATAATGGTATTTCTGGTCCAGGCCATAAAAATTCTGGTTGCAGACTTTTTTTTCATTCAACTTGCGTCAGGAACTGGGTTTTATTGTACTGCTGTGACTATGGTTTCTTTTGCTGAAGTAATCTTTTGACCAGTTTTCTACTTGTGCACGGCTGCCTCGTAGGAGCTCAAACTCTAATGTAGCGGTCAAAGGGGCAGTTAAACCTTATCCTACCTTACCGGTGTGCCATTTCAAATACGTCGGCTGTCATAGTCCTCCACACGTGTCTGTCCAATGCCAGTTTAGCGCACTTGTTAATGTCTTTCTTCATCAAATCAGCAATGTTGCCTGTCCATGTGGTCCTTTATCTTCCTCTTCCTCGCTTACCCTCAACAGTGCCTTCCATTGTCATTTTTTGAAGGAATTGTGCCACTTTATGTGCCCATAAAATGTAATTTTTTGTCTTTTAATTGTGTCTAGTAGGGTTGTTTTGCTTATTCCTATATCATTCAAGACCCTTTCATTTGTCTTTTTTTTCTTTCCAAGATAATATATCCATCCTACGGTAACACCACATTTCAAAGACTTCTGTTCTTGTTTCAGTACCTTTCTTTGTCGTCCATGTTTCACAGCCACAGGTGAGATTTGACCATACATAGCATTTTAACAGACAGATCCTGGTTCTCCATGAAATGTATTGGCTGGTCAGCAGGTGTTTTAGGCTTTAAAAGGTATTTTTAGCCATACCAATTCTTTTTATCTCCTTCTCTGACCTTCCATCTCATGTTATCAGTTGCCCCAGGTATACAAAGGTTTTTATCTGCTCCACCTCACAACCAGCAATAAATAATTTTGCTTTGGGTGTTGTTTCATTCCGAGTAACAACCATTGTTTTCGTTTTCTTAATATTTATTTTCAAACCAAGTTTTTCACTTTCAATTTTTACAGCTTAACCAACAACCGCTTAATATGGGTGGTTATGGAGCTTCATGCTTGGTTGGTTGCCTCTCCATGTATTGTTGGCGAGCCTGTCCTGGGATCGCAACTACTGCTTACCCTTGGCTGAAGTTCAAACTGGTCATTGAGGCATATGATATGGCTCTTCACTTGATACTAGGCTGCCTCTGTAGTTGATATCTCATCTCTATGTCTTCATAAGATTGTTTGTGCTTAAGTATTTCTGATAAAATTGACCGAACTCTTATGCAGCATTTCTTAGCCAACATGTTGCTTGTGAAGATTTCAACAACTATGAATGTGACTGCCTTGTTTATTAGGGCCTACCATGTTACTGGCGCTACTGTTGGAGTAAACATTTTTACCTTTTCTATGTCATATGGATTATCACAACTCGGTGACTTTACAATGAGACTGAATTCCCACTCCATGTCTACCCAACTACTCTGCTCTGCTTTGTCATTCTGATTTTGTCGTGATTGCGGTCTCTGTCCCTTTTCCATCTCAAGATGCTAGGAAATAAAGATAAAACTGCATTTTCTACACTTGTGGGAAAACAGCCTGGGATATCTCTCGTGATTTCCTCTGCGATCTTGCTTAGGACGATGTCTTCCAATATTGTGCATCAAGTAACTCATTCTGGCTCAAGGCCGGCATTGGTACCTTTTTTACCTATAGAAAATGTAATGTTAAACCTCTTTCCTCTCCTTAATTCCAACCAGGGTAGACAATAACTATTGCTAACGGCAATCAATTTTTTAAAATTTTACCTTGGGTGATAATATTCAAATTATTTTACTTTCATTTTTTGATTCACATTTTGAAGACATTTNGTTTCACAGCCACAGGTGAGATTTGACCATACATAGCATTTTAACAGACAGATCCTGGTTCTCCATGAAATGTATTGGCTGGTCAGCAGGTGTTTTAGGCTTTAAAAGGTATTTTTAGCCATACCAATTCTTTTTATCTCCTTCTCTGACCTTCCATCTCATGTTATCAGTTGTCCCAGGTATACAAAGGTTTTTATCTGCTCCACCTCACAACCAGCAATAAATAATTTTGCTTTGGGTGTTGTTTCATTCCGAGTAACAACCATTGTTTTCGTTTTCTTAATATTTATTTTCAAACCAAGTTTTTCACTTTCAATTTTTACAGCTTAACCAACAACCGCTTAATATGGGTGGTTATGGAGCTTCATGCTTGGTTGGTTGCCTCTCCATGTATTGTTGGCGAGCCTGTCCTGGGATCGCAACTACTGCTTACCCTTGGCTGAAGTTCAAACTGGTCATTGAGGCATATGATATGGCTCTTCACTTGATACTAGGCTGCCTCTGTAGTTGATATCTCATCTCTATGTCTTCATAAGATTGTTTGTGCTTAAGTATTTCTGATAAAATTGACCAAACTCTTATGCAGCATTTCTTAGCCAACATGTTGCTTGTGAAGATTTCAACAACTATGAATGTCATATGGATTATCACAACTCGGTGACTTTACAATGAGACTGAATTCCCACTCCATATCTACCCAACTACTCTGCTCTGCTTTGTCATTCTGATTTTGTCGTGATTGCGGTCTCTGTCCCTTTTCCATCTCAAGATGCTAGGAAATAAAGATAAAACTGCATTTTCTACACTTGTGGGAAAACAGCCTGGGATATCTCTCGTGATTTCCTCTGCGATCTTGCTTAGGACGATGTCTTCCAATATTGTGCATCAAGTAACTCATTCTGGCTCAAGGCCGGCATTGGTACCTTTTTTACCTATAGAAAATGTAATGTTAAACCTCTTTCCTCTCCTTAATTCCAACCAGGGTAGACAATAACTATTGCTAACGGCAATCAATTTTTTAAAATTTTACCTTGGGTGATAATATTCAAATTATTTTACTTTCATTTTTTGATTCACATTTTGAAGACATTTAGACCACTTTAGCTGTATTCGTCAGTTGCATCTACCATTTTTAGTCTTCAGAAATCAAGAGCCATAAGCTCTGGGGGTATTACTTTGATTGCACTACAAGCCTGCTATAAAGAAATCTCACCTATTCTCTCTAAACGTTTATAACAACTGTTTGGATTAATCATATTTTTTCTCCTGCAGTAAAGTACATCTATCATCTCAGTATTTAAGAGCTCTACTGAACGTTCTGATTCAATTAGTCTTTGATCAACTGATTCTTTCAGTCTATTATCATTGTATCCATAGGTACAAAGTTTAAGTCTCTTAACATTTTTTCCGTGCAAAGTATGCTTTTCGTTCATCACAATCTATTACTGATCTTCTTGCTATCACTCTTAGTGGTTCCTACAAATCGAAGACTAATGGTTTAGACATTCCTCTTGGAGTTTGGTACTCTGGCAATATAGTTCAGGTCAAGACTTATGGTTTATCAAACATAATTCTGTTCATATTACGGTCTTGGATATATGGCCGTTGTATCAAGGTTAAGGTGGATTACCATTCCACCAGTAGGTACATTTTCAATGCTGCTGCTCCTTTGTCTTCCAGCCTAGACTTGCCCTCATTTTTACAATTCAAAAATTACTCGCCCCATCGCATTTTTGGAGCTGGGTATATTTGCCTACAACAATACCATCTTTTTTACCGGGGCACACCACATGTGGCGAATCTTACTAGTATAGACATCATAACCTTACTGAATGGGGAGAGAAATGGGTGATGACTTTCAATTTGAAAATGACAGTTCTCTTTACATTAACTGCCAAAAAACCGGTTCTTTTATCAGTCACCTTAAATGACACCTTGAGAGCTCTGAAGTCAAGCTTCTTGAGCTTTCATTCTCTCAGGATCTTTGTTGGAAATACTACATCCAAATTGCTGCAAAGTCAGCTTGCATGGGAGTTGGTTATCTCTATCGGACGCAAAGGTATCTCTTTCAGATAAGTATTGTATACCTTGAAAAATCTTCAATTCAACGATATATTGAATATTGTTGCCAGATATGGCCAGGTACTGTTGCTTTCCACCTGAACCTTCTGTGCCGAGTCTAATGCTAACTCTTCGGGCTGATTCCCTCGAGCTTTTCAAAATCCTTAAAACCCATTCATATCGTCACGTTGTGTCATCTCTGTCCCTTTTCACGAAAAACCTTGAAGGTCGGTGCTGCCAGGAGCTTTCTTCTCTGGTACCATTGTTAAAGACTGCCAATCGTGTAATTCGTTCCTTTTCCATTCTTTGTCAAGCAGGACTCCGACTTACACCTTGAGTTTCTTTCCCAGCAATGCTACTCACTGGAACTCTCCTCCTTCCTCTTGCTTTCCTGATGGCTATAACTTTAATTATTTTAAGGTTCTTAATAACAAGTATTATGTAGCTGGGTCTTTCACCTAACGTATCCGCCCTTCATAAGCCCTCCTTTTTTGTAATTCTTAACTTTTTTACCTTTTTGTGCATTAAATCTTGTCATAAGTAATTTAATTTTCAAAATTATTGTATAATACGTTTTTACATAATTGATAGTTTTATGTAAATAAACTTCTACAATGTTTAGCAAAAATCTACACTCATGCATCCAAGGTTTTGGTTTTGAATTGATGGCTTCCACTCTTTTGATATCCTTTTGGCTCCATACTCGTAGCTAGAAATTTTTCTTAGAATATACTCTTATCCTCTGAGCAAGCATGGCAAACTGGTTTCCGTACGATAATTTATGAAACCTTAGTTTTCGGTAAAAAAATAATAAGATGTGGGAGATGGATCACTTTTGCGTTGGTTTACTTTCAACCCTCTGAGAAAGTGTGTTGCGAAACAAAGCTTTAAGGAGTAGATGTATCACAACATTGGCTCTATCTTTAGCTCTCATAGGTCTGGTCTAGAGGCATTTTTGTTTTCCAGAAAAGAGTGTTGAACTCCCGGGTTACTTCCCATTTCATTATGACAAAAATCAGTTAAATATATACTGCACAAATGGTTTAGTTTGAAAGGACTCCCTGTTATTTCATCTGCTGGGGTATTATATTGATTCACTCTACTACAGTTATTCTCTTGCTCTCTCGGTCTCTATCTTCCTCTGATTGCTCTGTTCTGAATACAATGTTTAACTATATTTATGCTATCCTTTAGTATCACCAATTTGATAATTTATTAGTGTGTGGTGACTTTAATGCTCATTATACTCTGTAGCTGGGCAACTCGATATTTGCTGGCAAGCTCAACTGGATTGTGAAACATGATTCTGTTGAAACTTTTTATTCATAATTCTATATTCCTTTCGCAAATTCCGTGAAACCCTGTAGCTTTGTCTATAGGAAGCACAGCTAAATTGTAAAATAGTGTATAGTTGGGATACCTCAGACAAACATTTTAAAGATCTAGCAAGTTATAACTGCCAAAATGAACCACTGAAGAATCTCTCTTCAGCACTTCTAGGCTATATTGTGCTCTTGATTAAAACTGCCGATCAAAAAACGTGGGTATATAGAGTGAACCATATAGAGACTTCTCACCTTTGTGAGAAAAGCATAGATGGTATGTTTTTCCTATCTAACAAAGTAAATCTGAGACGTGATCAATTAATAACTGATATTAAGATCGAGCGGGAGATACATAAACTACCACTTATTACCTAGGTGCAAATTGAACACAGGTACGACAAATGGCTACAGAGCCCTTCATAATATCGCGGAAATAGAACGTTTACTAAATTTACAGACTTTACAAATTCAGTGTTTGAATTCTTCCTCCACTGATGAACCTGTAGTTTTACAACTTTTCATTAGCTCAATCTTTGACTTATATTTTCGATTTTCACACTCACATTCCTGCTAATGCTAAGCATTGTCCTTATTTGCTTGATCTTTGTCTTGTTTCCTGTCTTAAACTATTCTCTGCCTTCTTTTGACTCTCCTCTTGGTACCTCTAACCTCATAGCCTCGGTTCCTATCTTACTACAGACACCGGTTACAACTTTACCTAGGGTGCTTGAAGATCTTTTCGTGACTTCCTACCTGGTATCTCTTGGAAATGGTTTTTTCACTTTCTGTTTATCTGAATTGTCCAAACTTTCCATTCCGCTGCTTCAATTATATCAATGACCTTTTCATTTAGCTCTCTACTAACCCTAATCCTACGTCTGTTAGTACAGCAGCCATTTCTTTTCTTGATACATTCATCGTACCTGGACCTGATAATATCCCTGTTGTTTTCTTTCAGAAATGTTTTTCAGAGCTTTCTCCTATACTTTTACCAATTGAAATACACTGAACAACATATACTTTTCCCCTCTAATAAGATTGCAGATTCTATATGGAGTTTGATGGCAAAATATATAACAAATATAGTCTCATTTCAGCTTTGAAAATGATCAAATAATTTTCCTACAGTCTGTAAATTGGCACTAAAGCCCCGTCCGCACGATGCACAAAACCCTGTTTCTTTACACCCGCAGACTGTGGCGATGTTGGTGACACCAGTTCTGATGGTGACCAGTTTGGATTTTACATTCGAGCCTAATGTGGGCTGCTACATCACATTTAATAGATCAAGGAGAACCAAATGACTTTGTTAGAGAGAGTTTGGTCCTAACAAAGAAAAAGGCTGAACTGTTAGGGTTAAGATTACAACTATGGAAATTACAACAGAGTGGAACTAAGATATCTCTCTCTGTCACAAAGGTATTTGGGTTAATTTTCTTTTTTTCGAATAGAAGATGATGTTACCTTCTGTATTGACATGAAGAACCTATTTTTATCTCTACATTTAACTTCCAAATGGCAACTATCGACTGATTGAAGTAAAACCAGTTTGAAAGCCGTACTGCTGCATAATGGTCACAAAAAGAATTTTATGCATGTAACATACATATGCACCGGCCCTGAAACAGAGGTATAACAACTCAGTGACCCTTCTTTCTAAACTTATAAAATACTCTTAATATAGCTGGAAAATTGTACAGACTTAATGGAATTTCTCCCTTAATGGAAATTGAAATGTTATTTTTTTGTGCCTTTGGGACCGTGGCGATGCTGTAAATCATTACCCCGCGAAGAAATGGCCTGAAAAGAATGGTTTTACTGTTGACACTTATATTTTCCAGCATTTATCATTAGGGGATCCAAAAAAATGTTTCCTCCGGTTTACATTAAACGTATTCCGATAAAAACCTCTGTCAAGGGCTGGATTTCAGTATTTCAAGGAAAAATTTGAAGGAGAAAAGAGTGAAGCAAAGCTTAAACCAGGCATTTCGTTGGGACGGGAATACTCAAAGTGATTCGTGAGACCTCTTTTAGAGAAAAGCTTACTATACTAGCTTTGAAATCGCAGTCCAGGGCACATAAATGTGGCGAACATTTTTTCCTGCAAGTCACAAGTCACTAAATTACTGTACACATTGCTGAACAGACCTCAGAACTGAGGAGCCAGATTGTCTCTAAAAATGCACTTTTTGTATTCTCATATTTACTTTCTCCCTTCAAAAATGGGTGATATAAGTGATGAATATTCCATCAAGGTATAATATTTTTGGAGATAGCTATGTAGCAAGCCTAAACTAGGCACGATGACAGATCTTTCCTGGTTTTGGCTTCACAAAGAGATAGAGAAAGCGCTTACAAGTGCAACAGACATAAATTTCTGAAACTGACCATATCAGAAAAATACCACAGTTAATGTGTTGTTGTTTTTACTAACGACAAAAACCCCAAACCAGTCGACAGTTGAGCTAAAAACAATTTATTTGTTGGTCTTGAGGGTTTGTTTTAGAAAATAAATTAATTGATATTTCGTTTGTATTGTCTATATCGTGAAAAAAAGAAAATTAATGTTCAAATAGCTTTACAAGTGACAGAGCAAAACGGTGCAAAGATTTTTAATAAGCGCTATCAAATTTATCTCAATACTATCTTTTCATCATAGGAGAAAACAAAAAATTAAAATTAGTTGTACCGTGTAATTGCCATAGGTTTGCACGTACTACAACTTCCCTCGTTAATGTTCTCTTCACTTCTCTTGAAAACTAATAAACTTAAAAACGTTATAAAATTATAAACAAGCTTTTTTTATCGTCTTTGTTAGGTGTTTCACTCAAAGCAAGGCTTGACGCCACCAGCGCAGAGGGTTACTTTTCTTATTGGTTTGTTATTAATTATTTTCCTCTTGACAACATGTACAAATTAGTCGTATGCCACTGATAACGGAGAAAAAAAATCATGCATACTCTGCTCAGTTTATCATTACATACTCCAGAGCTGAAGAATTTTGCGTGTTACGTAAAGCATAATATTTGTATTTTAGTTAGTGAAGGGAAGGACAGATAACAGGAGGTCTCTTGTTTGATAAAAATTGTGGACATGAAAATAAAAATAGTTCCATAAATAGAAGATCAAGAAACAAAGCTGTAAGTAAAATCTGGGACCCTTGTCTCTAGACTTAATAAGCATGATTGTCTTTCTATTTACAAAATTAGTGAGTTGCATTTTCACTGTCAACATAGAATAAATTTGTTATCGTCCTGAAAAACGAAGGGAAAGAAAGCAAGGAAAGAAGGTTTTGCGGTACGACGTAATTATCTCTTGCATGTAATAAGCCTAGGGAATGGAGGCATCAGGAAGGGTATCCCACCAAGAATTTCGTCACCCCCAAATCCAAGTCCCTTTGAAGGGCATTGTCTGACCTTTGTAATCAATACTGGAGTGAAACAAAGCTGCAGTCTTTCATACTTTCTGTTTACCCTGAGTATGTACTGGGCTGTGAAGCAGGCTGTTGGAACAGAGAGGAAGGGTCCACGTTGGAATTTCAGCAGCTACCTTAAAGGACCTACCTAACTTTGCTGATGATATTGTCTGGCTAGCCCACTAACAAAGACAAGTGCATTTGTGGGCGCAGCGGGAAAGACTGAACTGAAAACAAAGGCCAAGAAAACAAAACAAGGCCAAAAGAGCTTGAGGAGTTGGAATACTTTACTTACCCCGCTCTAAGATGACTATGATTCCACATGGCTGCTGCAATTCTTATTATGAATTATTTTATTTTGTATTACTCAGACAATTACATATATTTTTCTATAAAAAAATCGTTGAATACTCCTACTCAAAGTTAGAAATTTAGACACTAATCCCCCCCCCCTCAATTAAATATTTCGACCTTGGTGATAAGTACGAATGCAGTGTAAAAGGCACCAAATTTATTCTTAAGGATCATTCTTAAATTAAATCTAAGTGGTTAGGGAAAGGCTCTTTCACTTTCATATTGTAAAATATTAGTTGGTCTAAATTCAATTGTACTTAAACTTCAGGTTCGATTGTTACAACCTTTAGATGCTAACACGCTGGTTTAGAAAGGAAAACAGAAAGCTTGCAGCAAAAGTAGTAAAACAACATTAGCAAAACCACTTCAGATCAGCACAAAATACTCAATTGACTCTCCAGTCTTTATTGGTTTGTATTTGACTGGACAGGTTGATACTTTATGCCTAACACTGACAATGTTATGGAGCATTCAAAGTCTTTCAATGTTTCGCTGTGTTTTAGCCTTGACAATAATTTTAGTCTCTGATATGCTTCTGATCTCTTCGAGCTAGATATACATTAATCATTATTGTACCACTGAGACTACCTTGACCTTTATGTGTGGTTTCAAGATTGGTTGTGACCATGGCATGTCACGCATTGAAATGTGACACTTCCCTTACAAAGTCTTTTTTTTCAAAAACAAGGCTGTCACATGCTCAGTAATTTTCTGACAAATCCTGTAATAGCCGGGTATTTGGGGGAAAATTCTTTGTGACTTAAGGCAGTACTAAAGATCCCTAAGACCCTACAACAAACTAATTATTTCTTGACCTTGCTAAAACAGAACACAAGCAAAACACGTGAAGAAACTTTGAAGCAGCAGTGATTGTTTCGCTTTGTTTTCAATTGTTCTCATAAGTATAACAGATTGTTATTTCTATGGTTGTTTTTCTTCCTCCTCTTTTAATTTCAATTTCCTGGTTGCATCGTTTTTATCTACTATGTACTAGACTCTAGCAAAACTTAGACTGGCAAATCTTTGTTCCACTGCTAAAAGTTTTGATAAGTTAAGATTGTTAATGAGTGTCCTGGTGTCCATATATGTCGTTTTTTTAGTATAAATTGCCTGTCTTTAGAATTATTTAGGGATTAGATTTTCTAAAAATTGTAAACTGATTATTACATATTCAAACAAATTTGAATACAAAAAGTGGAACTTTGTAATAGGCTTATTAACTAAACAACGAACACGCACATCCTTTCGTGGGTCGGATGTCTTCGGAGAAATGTTAAAGTCCATTGAATATTTAAAAAAACATAAGTAATTTACCAACAGAATGTTTACACCCCCTGTGGTGGTTTTAAGGGACAAAATGGCCAAGGTCCCGCGCCCTTGAAGGGCCCATGGATCAACTATACCACGAAAAAAATTGATATTCCTTGTTTTGGTCACACACTAGGTTTCATAACCTAGTGTTTGACCAAAATAAGCAATAAAGCAGTTTTTGTGATTTTATATGTAATAAAAACCTTCATGATTAAGTCAATAGGCATATATATACATATATACATACATATATATATATACAAATATACAAGTATATACAAAATAACTCCACCTACCCAAAGTTAGGAGCAAATAAGTCAAAATGGTATCCCATCTAGTTTTGGTGTTGTTGGGGCGTATTGGGATTTAAGACGTAGTAGTAAAATATTTAAGCTTAGGACAGTGGGCATGACTGGTCTAGGCCAGCGTGCAATGGAGATTTAAGGCACCTCCTTCCCTCCACTAGCCTGAGGTAGCATCTTGGGCAAGTGCTAGCAACCCCTGTACCCCCCTTTACCAGGGTTACGGGACCCCTCCCATGGACTAGGAGTTGCGACAGCCAGGACAGGCGGAGTGAAATCTTTTGCCAAGTCATTTATGCGGACAATGAAAAGTGAAACTATGGAAAGACCAGAATGGACAGAGTGAGAAATGACACAGTACGAGAAACGCTGGGAGTGGCCAGGTTGGGAGATAAGATCAGGGAATCAAGGTTGAGGTGGTTCGGTCATATGATGAGAAAAGATGAGAGTTATGTAGGAAGAAAAGTGATGGAAATGGCCCCACCCGGAAAGAGGAAGCGAGGAAGGCCAAAGAGGAGGTTCTCTGACTCGGTGAACGAAGACATGAGAGTGGCAGGTGCATCAACCGAGGACACCTGTGGCAGACAGAGGTGGCGAACATTGATCCGCTGTGGCGACCTCTAACGAGAGAAGCCGAAAGAAGAAGAAGAAGAAGAAGTAAAATATTTAAGCTGTACTTTATTCAAGACTTCGTTTCTCAAAGTTCTATTCTAGAAAAACGTGTTAATTGCATCCTGGTGTTGAGTAGTATGATCTTCTTTGCGATCTTCAAAGCCTTCTGCTATGTTTTCATCGTCCGCAAACAAACTAACTATAATGAACCAGGACATTGAGGGCGTCTTAACACGCAACGTTTTGATGGCTTTTTTGTTTCGAGATCATCTCTCTTCTACTACTTCACAGAAACCTCGTCAAGCTCTAAGATCTTGCACTGTTGCAATAATTCCGCTTTAAACAAGGGATGGTTTAGTTCTAACGGCAATGTTGTCAAAATCAACGAAACTCTCAGGAGTTCCTTCGTAATTTGACGAGTGATTTTTACTCCTTCAAGTCATTCCTTGATTCAAAGAAAGAATCTTGCCCATAAATTTGAGATTGTTCTTCGTCATCTCTTAAGAAAATTGGTTTTGTGAAAATACCAAAATACATTTATTATTATAATATATGTTCTTTTATTCTTAGTTATATACCATCTTCTGCATTCCTGGGGGATTTTCTAACATTTAAACCTATGTCCAGTCACACTAAGTAAAATTTTGTTGATGTTACGTTGCAGTTTTTATCGGAGAAGTCTATTAAAATCATGTACAGCCCAGAACAGTCTTCAATAACGCCAATATTACGCCCGGACTTTACAAAGGAGTTCGATCTCGTATAAAATGTGTGTGTCTGTGCGTGTTGCCGTGTGCAAACGTTGAGTACTGCCCCTGTTGTGCGGATTCATTGAGTTTGATTTGCTCATCTGCAGTGGAATCAACCATAGAGGCTGTTGGCTTGTTTTTTCTGATACAAGTGTACACATTTTGTAGTGTGTCAACCGACTTGTCAAAGATAAAGAGAGACAGAATGAAAGAATTTTTGTTGTCCAGCGATTATCCGACACCCAATAGTCATCAATTCGCCACGATTCAGTTCGCACTCTGGTCCTGGGGCACAGAGCCCATCAAACTCCTCAAAGAAATTTCAGAGAGCGATGACACTGGAACTGTTTACCATCCGAAGCCTTTGGGTTCGCTAATAAATTAAGTGAGCTTGAATTTGTCATTCTTTTGGAAGTTTGGAATACGCCTACTATTTTACAACATGAGAACCCGATGAGTGTGGAACTGCAGAAGGAGGGGTTGGGATTTAATTCACCTGTTCATCTACTGGATTCTCTGCTGGGATTAGCTTTCTCCTTCCATGATAGATTCAACGAATTCAAACATATTAGTCAGGAATCGTTTCTTGGCCTCTTGGCTGAGATCAAGTTTAGAGCTCTCCTCTCTCCTTGATCGAGTCTTCAGCTTTCGGACCCAACCATGCAGAACAGGTGGTCTTGAGATGCTTGAGCACTGCCTGTAAACCAACCCAAGAGGAAGGGCCTTCCCACGAAGAGTCTTGGGGGGGGGGGTGATCTGTATATCTTGCATTTGATGCTGTCTTGCTTGCTTTCTGTCCCCCTCTTTCTTCATCTGTTGCTTCATTTCGGGTCTTTCATAGACGAAAATCTGTGAAAGACAAAAACAGGTCCACTGTTTACCAGAAATTCCATCAATGAAAGACCTAATTGGCAGGAATTGTGTTGGGCGACAGCATATTGCACTAAAATGAATAATCACAGGGAGAGAAAGAGAAGTTTCTGTGACAAACACAGGGAATCCAATCTGGCCTGAGTTAGAGAAGCTTGACCACAAGCCACATTTCAACCCAACATTTTCCTGTCCATTGTTGACCATCTTTGTACAGCACTTCACGGTCGACTTGATGCCTGCAAAAAGGCGGGAGATCGGTTCGTGGGTATTGTCTTGCATGTTTGAAAGAAAAGGTGTAACGCGGCGTCGCAAAAAATTGATTGAGGGTTATCCCGAAGTTTTGGAGAACAAACTTATATCAGAACTTGTTCAGTTTTCTCGTTTAATAAGAGTAATTGTTGATGCAGGGGTCATTGATGCTTCCAAATCTTTCGAAACTGACATATACCAACAAATTTGTGAAAATGACCTGACATGATGCTTCGTATCAGGCAGATGCATCTCTAACATTCTTCTTCCGATATAGTTCTCTTCCCTTCTCATCACATTGTTCCCACATTCAATGTACCAATTCTCAAGGTCATCTGCCTGATCTTCTTCTTCTTGCACTTTTCCTTCCTCTTTTTGCCTCCTCTTCTTTTCACTCTTTTCTTTCGTTGTTCCGCAGTAGCATAGGTTCCGGTAACACCCTGTTGGTCAGTGGTGCTGGCGGTCGTTGTTAACCCGGGCCTAGACCAATCCGGTATGAATTTTCGATTTGTGATCCGCATGTTTGGAATTTGGCAGAATTTTCTACAGCCGCATGCCCTTGCAGACGCCAACCACAGTTATCGGCGGTGTTCCTAGCCATTGGTAATCCAATACTTACTCACAAGGCAGTGAGGGATTTTAAACCCATTCTGCGTGAGCAATTTGGTGAGCGTCGGGACTTGTCCAACACGCTAGTGGGCCCTGCACCTAACGGGGAGCTCATCCTCCGGTAACAGAAATTCCGGCTGTTACTCCCTAGCCAGAGCCTCTTCAGTTCAGAAGTCGCGAGACTTCCTATCCAGGGCATGCCACGTGGAGGTGAGGTTGGCTTGGCCGCAGAGTGGGTCACAGACAAGCTACTTGATTTCACCTTTCACCCGGAGATTAGTCTGCCCCAGTCACAAACCATGGTATGGACTGAGCACTCCACGCCCCTTGCGCCCCTGGCGCCCCTTCTGGTGTATTTCAATTACAGCCCTCAAAAGATACTGACTTTTTCATTAGGAATTATTTTTATTCCATGCCTCGAAGAAATGATAGAAATGGGATTAAATTAACCCAAATTTGAATTTTTTTCAGTTAAAATATTGCTTTACTTGTGCCCTCATTTGAAATTGCTTAAGGACCCGCGCACCCTAAAACCGTCACTGCACACCACTTAACTTTTCGATAGAAATTAAAGTACTTAGCATTTTGTAGGGATTCCCAAATATTGACCCAAAAAATATTCTTTGTTCCGTTGTCCTCTATTACATACAGTGCGGAATTTACTGCCAGCTATAATTAGCTTCATATTTCGATAAAGAAAAAGAGTAGTTTCAATTAGACATAGATACAGCTGTATAAACATTACTTTTATCTCTAGTCCAGTAAATGTTTCTTTAATCCTCAGTTAATTTAAGTCCACAAGGCAAACAAGACCGCTTTGAGGTGTTTTTATTGAGACTCGTTTTTTAAATGAAAATATCTTTTGTCTGAAATCTTTTAATCTTAGGCAGTTACAACAAGCTTTCAAAAAATTACAAGGCAAACAAGATACTTACCTTGCCACCCTCCCTCCTTTTCCTCCTGCTGGTTATAATGATTTTTAGTAGGAAGTCAGGCTTGTTAATCATTGGTTTTCGTTTTTCCTCACTTTAAACCGTACCTTTCAAGAAAATGTTTATTAATCCTGTAACTATCTTATAACTAACCTGTCCTGTAACTATCCGGAGGCAAATAGGTTTAAAAATATCAAATCATGACGAGTTCCAAGTTTGCTTGTGATGTGCTAAGTTTTCTTTGAATTTTTCTACAAATTACTTATTAATGATATTCATATGCTTGGTTTTTGAAATATCAACAATTCTGGTTAATTTATAACTGGGCTGCGCAAGAGTACAAGTTAAGACTGAACAAAATGAATCTGCCTGAGATACTGTAATAGTCCAAGTCCTAAAGTTGATTCTTTGTTATTACTCAAATAACTTTTGATAGAATTTTGGTTTTCAAGACTGGTTGTAAACTATACTGCAGTTTTAAACCTCAGCGAATTAGACGTAAACAGGTCTGTCTTGTCCACCATATCAACTATTCTGGATTTCTGGGACCTTCACTTATAGATTGTTGTTTAGAAAAATAACTCGAACATGAAAACTTGTTTGCTTGAACACTTCCAGTGATTGTTTCTTTTCAACTTTATCCCATCTCCCATCATTTGCCCTTGGGCAAATCAGTTATTCTCAAAAAGATGCAGCAGTTCTGTTGTTGGGAGGTAATATCTCTCAGTTCTATCTCAGGTTACAGTCAATTGAAACTGATTTCAACTCTGGGGATTGTAGAATTCTTCGGATTACAAAAAGTTCTAATTTCCGGTATACGAGTTATCCTTAACCCCGTGGATTTTGCCGCACTCATCCGTAAATTTGTATTTGAAAGCCTTTCCCCTTATTATCTAAACCCAAGAGCTATCTGAAATAAATAAATAAATGTTTAGATCACTTTAATCTGTTAATAAAATATAAATATAAACACCCTAGAAAAAGGCCATGTTGATTGATAATGCGGAAATAAGGAGAACACAGAAAACGTGGAGTGGGGGAGAGAGGGGCGAAAATCTCGTTTTCCTCCGTTTGCTTTGTAGACCCGGTCATCAAAAATTATACTGTAATTGCCTTCTATTTTCTGAAAACCCCTCAAACCAGTACAAAACATACTGCAATTCTGTCACCCCAAAGAGTAAATAACTTCAAATTAATACGCCCATGGGGAGACAGTGGTCAGCTCAAATACGATCGACTATGTATGTTTAGGCAGGTCCAAAAAATAATGCTGATCTGGGCAGGCAAACCCTATTCAGTGATAACATTTTCACTTCCAGTAAATAACGACAGAAAATAAGCCCGCCTGGCAAATGGCTAATTTTGGAGCAAGGTTCTGTTGTCATCATTGCAAGACGTGATCGTTTGGGGGCAAGTTGGTTCACCAAAACAGAAAAGCTGGCAAAGATACTTTGATTTTCAGAAATAGGGCACAAATTAAAATACACTTAATTGATAATATGCAACCAATTCAATAACTCTGCAAAATAAGTAAAATATTGTTCTCAATTCGCATGTGTGGCCGGTTTCTGGAACTCTGCAAAATAAACTACAAATAAACAACCCTGGTGTTTCGGTAATGCTGCTGTTGTCAAACTGTCTAAAAAAATCGTTGTTCGCTTGAAAAGAATTAAATCAATATTTTGAAGGCATCATATCAGTATCTGTAAAATTGCATTTCGTATTCTTTGTTGTGTGTGTTGTGGGTAGCAGTTCTGCGAGGTTCAGCAGAAAGCAGAGACAATTTTATTAAATTTGATTTTCCTGCTGTGTTGTCTTTGAACCCATTCTTACATTCTTCAACAGTGTCATGCGATTTGGAAATTTGCCAGGAATTTTGTTTTCCTGTTTCGAATTTCATGAAACTGGCGAGACACAATCTCCAGGCGCAATCCGTGAATTTCTCAAGCTCGTTCTTTTCTTGCTTTCACAGCAAACAAAATAGTCAAACAAAAACAAATAAAAGTATTGTTTTTTAAGAGGCTCGGAGAACAGCGAATGCCAGAAACTTTTTTTGTCTGAAAAAGCTGCCAGATAACGTCTGCACGCATTTTGGACACGAAATTAAAGGAGAAAATTATGTTTGCGACCCCCGTCAGCTTGTGAGTTTTTTTTCGACACGAGTGGTATGGGGGCATTCTTGTCTGAACGTGATAACTATAAAAAGCTTCGCAGTGGGTAACAAATATTGTTTACTTAATATATTGAAATGCAAATTTGCTGTAACAACCAAGTGAAATATGCTGCTCATGCTTGAGTGTCGATTTGTAACTGACGTCCGTGCAACATGCCACTTCCGTAAAAAGTTAATGCATGCACTTGCAGTAGATCACGAGGAACCGTTAACGTTCCATGTTTTGTGCACAGTTTCGAAAGTAATATTTGTTTTAATGTTCTCAAATCTAATTTTACTTTTAATCATAATATTTTTCTGGATCCAGTTATGAATCAAATTTGTGTGAGAAATAGCAGCTTTTGAGATAGTCAGGAGGCGCCCTGAGGCTAAATCAGCTGATGTCGAGTGATCTCAGTCAGTCAGCCAACCATGACCCGTTGCGGGTACGTTAACCCTGCTGAAAAGGAAAAACGTCTGCATTTTGTTAATGAGAGGATTTTGCAACGTTTTAAAAGAAAAAAAAAGTTGAAAAACGTGGTCTCTCGTGGTTCGACTTATTCACAAAGATGTAGTAGATGACCAACCCAGAAGGAAGGACCTTCCTACGGAGGGTCCTGGAGGGGCGATCCGTATGTCTTGCATTTTATGGTGTCTTGCACGCTTTCTGTCCCTCTTTTTCTTGATCTGCTCCTTCCGTTCGGGTCTTTCNCCGGTAAAGCAGAGAGATCAAGATCATCTCTATAATTTTCCAACTTCTTCAGCTTCCACAACAACACTATATTTGTTTTTCAAGATTTCGTAAATTTGGATGTGAAATACATCCATGCGCACTCTATGAGTTCATTTTCAAAACAATCAACTAAAGCAAACAAACTATCTGACACGCGTGTTGCATAATGATGAAGCGCATTAAGCAATTAACACTTTTAACACTTTTGCTTTGCAAAAATGTGAGGGGGCCATGGCCCCCTCGGCCCCCCCGGTAGCGTGGGCCCTGCCTTCATGAGAAAATTTTAGTGTAGTTACAATGATCTGAAACCAACGAAAGAGGGCTACTAGATGACTATTTTTGGCGCAAAAGAAAATTGGTGCTGACGTGATTACTATCATAACTTTGGTTTCCATTTAGTTAGATGCATTGGTATTGCATGGCGAACAACACAGATCTGAGTTAGTGCAGCTATTGTTAATTTAGATGTATCGAAATGAACAATCGATAAAGGAAGTCTTTTAGATGGAGTCAGGTATATCTTGCAGCTAACACACTGCGATGAAAGCCATATTCAATTAACACTGCATGTGTCGACCGATACAAGGCCACAAACTGGTCTTTCAAAACCAAAACTTTGCCCTCTGCCTTCCGACAAAGGTCGTATTACACGTCAAATCTGCTTTGAAGGTATTCAAAACAAACACTTCGAAATGACTGGAGTAATTTTAGTTCTTTTGCAATAAAATGGACCAAGAAAGATCATAAATTCAGCAAAGTTTTCCCAATGTTTGACTGGATTTCTACATGAGAAAAATGTCAAGCATGCAAAGGGAAATATTTCAAAGATCAGTACTTGATGTCACAAGATCAGTTGCTTGAAAGTGATCAAACTTGGAAGAATGAACCATCCTTGGGGATTAAAAGTGAATAAAACACACGGGAATGAGCAAAGGTGGAAAAGTGACAGTCAGATATATCGGTATGAATCATCTAAGCAAATTGACGACAAGACAAAGTGTATGAAAAAATGTAATGAAAACAAAAGGGTAAAATGAAGACTTGTTTTCCTTGTCTTCCTTGTCATGTGGCAAGCTATTGTAATAACAGACAAAACCGGAAGACTTTTGCTGAGCATTGGCTGAGATACCTGTAAGGTTCAACTATCAAAAGTATATTGATGGGGCAAGAAGACTTTTATTGACACTGTCAACTAGCTCTGTCTAGGTGGCAGAGGTTGCCTGCTGTATAAAGCTCTGCGAAGAACCATTCGGAAGCACGGTTTGAAAGGAGATGAGAGAAAACGACGCTGGCACTAATCACAGTGTAGAGGAGGACTGGGGCTTCAAATTTGCCAATTTATTGAGATACATATTTTAGCTAGCAGATGTGTACTCCTTAGGAAAACTGATAAATTGTCATGACCAAATACGATCAGGCAGATGCCCTTCTTTGAATCGAAGCGTTGACATGAAGCAAAAGCTACTTGATAAGATAGACTCTGGGTTGCAGTTTATAAGACCCAATCACTCAATCAATAAATTTGAATATGTTTTGACCTCTGGCTTAAAGCTTACTGCAAATTGCGCCATGGCTTCCATAGAGGGAGGAGGCATAGAACCTCAGTGGTAGTTTAAAAAGTTGCAAACACCGTACATAAGTCAGACAAGCTCAAGGACTCCTTGCCTTAGCTATCAGCTCCAATGGATATTCTGGAATCAAAAAGGGTAGTTGATAGTTACTTTTACAACCTGCTCAAGTGGATAGTCTAACCAAATGCCACTTTAAATGATCATGGGTTTGTATCTCTGCCTAAATCGGAAACAAATAACATTATGCAGCTTGGTCAAAATATTGAATTCCTCATGCCAAATGCAAAGTCGTTGTTAATCAAGCTGCACCTTCATTGACAAAGAATAAAAACACTGGATCTGGTGGAGTGGTAAACACCTTGTATCATCTTGGAGATTGTATGTCGTATACAGAAACGTGTTTCATTGATGATAAATGGCAGAATGGGGAAGAAATTGTACCTCTCATTATCATCTTCTTGTCTCAGCACGACGTCAAATCTGGTTCTTCCAATAGGTTGCTGCAGCGATGGCATAATCTGGAGGTTTGGAGAGGTCAGATGGTGAGCACATAGCTAGAGCATCAGAGCGGGACATCAAGTGTGACATTGTCTGTTGGGTTCCGCATGAGCCTGCGTCGGTATCAGCTATCTACCTTTGCTTCATCAAGCTTTTGCAGCGGCCAGCACCAATCCTCACCCTGTTTAGTGAGCACCATACCAACCATTCCTCTCCGTTGCTTTAAGCAATGCATTCTGAGGGAACAATACCTCTTTCTTTCCATTCATCCTTCTGAGCAAACTGTGATCACTCACCCAGCCATTGTACCCCTCTATTAGTAGTAGACATGTCTGTAGAATAGATGAAGCTCTTTCATGATATTAGCCGATTTCTGGTCTCCCCATGGCCAAATAGGGGATGACGTTCACAAATACTCTGGATAACATGTTCCCTGTCTGTTGCTCCTTTTCTTCGGGTATAAGGAGGTGCTATGCCGCTTAGTACATAGAGACAGGGAACTAACTGGTGTTATGATTCTGAAAGTTTCATTTAACACTGAGTCAACATTTCTTGTATGACACTAGCGGCCCATGTCCATCGGGCATACTCTGCAACATGGATTCACTTACTCAAACTGATGTTCCAACTTTGTTCCATTCCAGGTTATGTTAAGGACCCGCTTTGAATCACGGTTTCGTAAGTGGAATGTGGAAATCTAAGTCTTCGATGGGTTTGGTTTCAGGTGGTTTGCCTCATAATAGGATAATAGTTGGATTAGGGCAATGCATAAGGTCTCTTCAATTTTTGTGAAGTTGATTTGTTGGGTAGCAATATAGAGGTCCTCAGCGTAAAGGAAACGGGGACATACGCATACGGGTTCGGTAGGTCTTCTGTATATATTTTGAATTCGAAGGGAGCCAGAACTCTTCATTGTGGAGCTCCATTCTTTTGACTTCACCACGTCCTGCTCTTGCCGTCTAACTCAACCTAAAATCGTCTGTTGGTGAGGGGTGACTGGAAGACTTTATCAAATGTAGGCTCTTAGAGACCTTGAGGAATTTGTGGATGAGTCTATGATGTATAGTACCATAAGCCGCAGACAAATCCACGCATGCTGTTCCTGTAACAAGCATTTTCTGATACCCATCTTCTATATATTGTGTTGAGTTTAGGAGTTGACCAGCACAAGATCAACCAGGACGAAAGCCAGCCTGGCTTGGTTGAGGGTTGGATCAATATCAGGGGTGAGGCTTTGGAGGGTCAGGTGTTTGTATACTTTGTGGCTGATACAAAGCAAAGAGACTGGTCAAAAGCTTTTCAGTGAGGCCAGATTCTTGCCTGGCTTAAGGAGTACAGTACACATGCTTTCCTCCAGGTTGCTGGAATGCGACCTGTGATCAGGCATTCGTTGCCACATTCTTGCGGCTTGGCCTTGGTGTTGCAACATTTCGATCAAGATATCATCAATTTCAGCAGCCCTTCCAGGTTTCAGTGTGAAGAGAGCAGTTTAGAGCTAATCTTTAGTGAAATGGTTAATTTGGTCTCTACCAAAGGTATCCCGAAGGGAGTTACTGTCTTGCGGAATTCGCCAGTCTTGCGTCACCGTTATTCGCTTTTACCATTCTTTAGGATTTTGCTGAGATTTCATTGGGTGTTGTTACATTTGAAGGAGATGGAGGGGTTTGGAATCAGCGCTAAGCTTTGATGGTTTGCCACGCTTTCTTACTGTTATGGGTAAAGTTAATGTTCTCTACCATCTGCTGCCAGGCTGCTCGGCATTCTGTTCCAATTTCGTCCAAAATGTGGTTTCCTAACTCAATAGTTCTTGTTCCTCTAAAATACTATCAAACATCATGTGTAGCCTGCCAACTGCACATGCCCCTAACAATATAGATTGAAAAAAAAAGAAACTGTGTGGTTATAATGAAACTCGCAACATCATTTCAGTATTCGTTTAAGATAGGTTAGAAGTGGTGCACGTAAAAGAGCGCAAGTTCCTCTGAAGCCTAGGTATAATTATAGAAGAAAGGATCATCGATGTTTCAAATAGTAGTTAGTAATACTTCCAAAGCTTATTGGTTTAAAGCGAAGTTCTTGCAGAACATTTACTAATCGAGATGATGGCACCCATGAGGGGTATGAGTTATCTTCAAAGAGAAATATTTGTTGGGCTCTTTGCCATCACAAGTCTGGTACATTGTCATCAAGCAAGGAAATCTCTGGCTTGAAGGGGTAATAATTAAAAAGACAGGAGATAATCCTTTATGAAAATTCAGTTTAGGAAATCTACCAGCAGTCACTGTATCACCAACCAACACAAATGTGACACTTGGTATTTTGGAAAGAACTGTGAAATGTATGCAAGACGTTATAATAATACCAAGGTGCTTGCTTGTCATAAATTAGATACTAAGGGCAATCTATAGTCAATACAAGGTGCCAAAAATCGTTCAAAGTCTTTCAGAAACTGGAGTTGGCGCTGAGGGGGTCATCACGTCTGTAATAAATGGATAAAATATTAAGCAAGGTGTAATAAATTATAAGCTACATTTTGATGCCCTTATCAGAATGAAAATTCCTTTTGCAGAGAAAAGAAAAGAACAACAGAGACAGATGGAAGTTTGTGATACCAGTAAAGGCACTTTCGTCACAGTATAAGACCCACCAGAAAATAGAACCCTCGATTAGCCCAGTGATGCTACCTGCAACAATACGAGAGAGGCGAATGCCAATCAGGTCATTTTTTCTATCCAGACATGGAGACAAATGAAGCCACGACAGGGAATATGGCCGCCTGGATGGACTCTCTGAAAAAAATAATAACTCTGCTGCTGAACACTATTAATTGCCGATATATAGAACATTGGAAAGGTTATCTTTAAGCAAAAGATGAGTTTTTGCCATGGTTTTTCTTTCTCAATAGACATTCTCTCAAGCTCTCTCAAAACTGTGCAAGAAATCTGAGTTAATATGAGAGCACTTAGGACCAGAAGCAATGCTCCCTACAGCTATTTCAGAGGTTGAATTAAATGGGCCACTAAGGACTGCAAAGCATTCTCAATTTCCAGCGGCTCAGGTCAGAGAAATGAGAGTAACCAGATTCTCCAAAGAGGCTGGTGGTTTATTAGAATAAACAAAAAAAAGGTTCAGGCGAGAGATAGGTGCAATTTAATAACTAAATTGTAGCTTTTAGTCAAATCTGGAAACAAAATTAAGAAATGCAAAGCGTTTAAGTCATGTATAACTGTGTCCAAAGCGAGTCCGAAAAATGAAGAAAACATCCTAGCCCATCGTAGAAAGAGCAAGCTCTTGGATTCCTGCATTGTGGTCTCCACAGCAGCCTCTAGTCAGTATCTGTAATAGTGTGTTAAAAACTAATGAGATCATTGACAATGTAAACTCAATGGAACGCCGAGGAGTCGAAGCAAGGAAACAATCCATAGAGCGCTTTACCTTACCAACGCAGACCAACGCACCAAATAAAGAACCAACAGCGTCAGAGAAGCTTGCAGCAGACAGGCTGCATTTGCAATTATCAACAGAACAACGTTTGCTTTCCTACCAGGATCTTAAGAAACAACTGGTAAGAACATTTCAGAATCTAATACAAAGACAAAAATGCAGGAAATTCATTCGCAGCCATACTGGCAGAGTATGATTCCAAGACGATAGACCTGTTAAAAAAAGGCCAGTGCCTTATTTTTTACATGCCCATTTTCTTGGAATCATATTAAAAACATACCATGGCCTCTTTTCAACAATAAAGGTGACAATAGAGGATTGCCGAAATTATTTGTTAGAAACAATCTGCAATTACTCTCTTCAGCAGAAGCATCAGCAATCCTTCAAAGATATCAATGTTGCATTGTAGATGCAATGTGGCTAGTGTGTGTAATACCAATTACTGAACTTAATCCAACTACTTTCAATTCATTGGCTAAGAGGTTAGCATCTCCGAGCTCCTCTTGATAATACCATCCATGTCGTTTTTTATTATTACAATCAGGGCCATTTGTGCCTGTAAAAAGGACACCTGGATGCAGGAAAGAAGTGGAGAATATCTGATATCAGTCAGAAACTACCAAAGTTTAAAGAAATATTTCAAAAAGATTTTTAGCAAACGACAAAAATAAATTTTATCTAACTCATATCTTGGCCGACTACCTACTTTTGAAGAAACCCTTGTTGGAAAGGGATACATTTACTACCAAAGGAAGCCAATGTTCCTTCACAGAAAAAGAAACAAATTTCCGGGATTGTATATGCAAGTATGTTTGGCATATGTTTCGTAGCTAATGATTCTGAGGGATACATGCTTGTGTATCTTTCAAGAAAATCCAGCAGTGGTCCGTGCCTCAGGCAAGGCGTCATGTTAGCAAAGTAAGGGGTTACCTACCACAATATAAAATCACTTGCAGAATGTTCTGGTGAAAGCATCTGTAAGACACTGCTTGGTTTCCACGCACGTTCTAGGTGACAGCAGATATTCAATGTTGTTCAGTAAAAACAGGATCTTTATGAAAAGTTTCAAGGATCTGAGAATGATGATATTGAAAGCATGCTTGTCGGAATTTAAGGGAATCTAAGGGGAATTTAAGGAGAGCAGCACTCAAGAGAGTGACACAGATAGTGACAACCTGGAATTAGAAGACAATGAGTCAGAATACGAAGAAGATGACTAGAGAGGCTTTTTAAACTTAAACAACGATGCAGATACTCTTAATTTCTGTTATTTTTGGGGTAATCGATTAAATTTATACGTTCCTAAATAACTATTATTATATTTTAATTTTGTAATCAATTTTTGCAATAAAAAAGCCAGATAAACCTGTAACATTTAGTATTTTACAAAGGATTATGGTTATATTTTGTAAAATGGCCAAGCAGCCATATTGAAGTTTCTGGTAGCCATTGTAGAGTTTCGAGCACCATCGTTTTTGGCATTAAATTTTTGTTCAGTAGCATATTTCCAAATAAAATAAACCATTTTTTAGTTAAATATATGTGTGTGAATGATTGATGGTCTCAGGTTAATGAATGGATGTTTTTTAGAAGACAAGGTGAACTAGCTTTGTATAAATCCTCCAACTGGTGCTTGAAAAGTATTTTATCCTCTGTTCTAAATTTCCTATGTTCAAATGTGCTGTTATAAAGCATAACATATTTTATAAGCAACATTAGCTCGTCAATAGGTTGTGTGGATTATGTACAGTTTGACACAATTGTTGAACCGTGCCATTGGTTATCAGCTTTCACTAACTTGAGAAATTAATAAGATAACTATTAAGTCTAAGCAGATTCTTTAAAGGAGTTATTATTTAATTAACTCTTGTTTAAACCAACTCATTGAAAATAACCCTTTTTGTCTGCTTACATTTACTGCTGATGATAAAGCATGTCTTCATTTAATTTGAAAAGAAACGAGCCATGACAACTCCTGGGTGTCGGTTTCAGAACAATCATTGTCATGACGACTCGTAGGAATGGTCGGTGTGCAGGCAGGCAGCCCTAAAATTCACATCGACTGTTGGAAAAATGTGCTATATCCAGACTCGCAAGAATTTTATTCAATTACAAGTGATTGGTATTACTTTTTAATATACTTACGGTCAGGCGTAAATGGTGGACAATTTTTAATTATTTGACAAAATTTAATAGTGCTTTTTTCCTCTGTTTTTTTTTAAAAAGTGTATTTTTTACTAGATCATCAATTAAAAGGACGATAGTAAAACAGCCAAATTTCTCACACTTAAACCTAAAATGACCAGAGAATGCACAGCCAATTATTTATACAAATTTAAATGGTTAATTATTTTTATCTCAGTTTCATGGTTGGATCCTGTTTGGTTACAGCACAGTAAAATAGTTGTATTTTTACGAAAAGAAGGAAGCATTTACACTCTGAACGTAGCACACACACAAGTCAAATACCGCATCCGTTTTCAAAACGGCAATTACTGAAATAATTGAAAAAAACGTATCGGAAAAATATCAGAAGTGATATTTATGACGTTTGTTGTGTTGTGTGATGTTTGTGTGATACCAAAACCTAACCACTTATTTAAATCAAAGAGAAGCATATTCTCTGTGATGACAACAGTCCCATTAAAATTAATTGTGGAAAACAGTAGAATTACCGGTTTCCTGTTGACTATGACGTTGTAATATCAGACAATACAAAACAATTTTGCATTCTTCGACTGTTTGCTTGTAAATATCCAATTTGATCGGAAGACTATGAAAAACAAGATATTTTAAAGTCGGTTGATTGAGTAAAGTGAAGATACAAAAGCGCTACTAATGATGATATAATTGGGCCATAAATTGGAGATAATTATTGAATTAAAACGTCCTAACCACCTAGGGGGCAACTCGTTGACTTTATGACGGATGTGATCATGTCAGGCCATTTTCTCAGACCTCCAAATATGTTGACCATTTTTCAGAGACCAAAAAATGCGTGAACCAAATTTTGAAACACCCTGCATAGAGTGACCAATTTTTAAAAGCCTTAAGTAACCGACTTCTGTTGCTTTTTACTGACAATAGTGTTTTAGAACATTTTTCTCTCAAACGTGGGGAGTATGACTTTCTTTCATTTTATTCCATCCCCAAATCACAAAATTATTTGCTTTTTTAAATCATCAGACTCATCCAAAATGATGTTATTTATCCCTCAAAATCTCAAAACTGAGGGCAAGTTAACAAAACACCTGGGACCAAACATGTAAACACCAAAAGTGATAGGACTGCTCATTTATCACAATCATCGTTATTAACAATAATAATATCGATGATGATAAACATGCCATTGCAAAACACATGATTTTTAGGAACGGTATGAATCCGAAGATGTGTTTTAAATACCTGGGGTTGATGATATGGACCTGGTATTGTACATATTTGCCAGTGTAAACATCTTCATCATGCGATTCAGAAGTAATAAAGCCTGATAATTAAGGAAACAATGTACCGATGTAAAAACAGATACCAGGACATCTTTCATAGTATGGTCAATTTTAAGGCAATGGGAACNCTCTCAAACGTGGGGAGTATGGCTTTCTTTCATTTTATTCCATCCCCAAATCACAAAATTATTTGCTTTTTTAAATCATCAGACTCATCCAAAATGATGTTATTTATCCCTCAAAATCTCAAAACTGAGGGCAAGTTAACAAAACACCTGGGACCAAACATGTAAACACCAAAAGTGATAGGACTGCTCATTTATCACAATCATCGTTATTAACAATAATAATATCGATGATGATAAACATGCCATTGCAAAACACATGATTTTTGGGAACGGTATGAATCCGAAGATGTGTTTTAAATACCTGGGGTTGATGATATGGACTTCTGTGATCATGAGTTTTAGCATTACAATAAAAAGCTCTAAAACAATGTGGCTTTTATCACTTTCTACGTCAATTTTGTTAGCACAGTACATGTGCATTTGCTTTTCCTGGCCTGCTGCTGGGGCTGATCATTGGTTTTTTATTCATCCATCATTGTATGTGTGTAGCCATTTGATAATGATAACAGTCGCACATTTGATATTCCTGTTGTATGTAAACAAAGAAAGAATCAAACAATTATTTTCGCTGTAAATGTGAATCTCAAAATATACATGACGGATGGTAGAAAGTTGATAAACCATGGAAGCTCCGCATAAGAGAAACATTCAAGGTTTGCTCAATGGCTAACATCCATGTCATTTGCATAGTCATTGGAGCGTTAGTTTTAGTAAAAAAAATGTTTGAAAACTTGGTCAAAAGGCTAAGAATGAAAACCAAGGCTAGAAACATTGAGCGAAACCGCATTTTTAAGAGGGTGGCAGTCAGGACCCCTACCCACCCGTCTACTGATTCTTTGAATGGTTCGAATTCTGTGGTGCAAATTTGTTGGTGATCCAAGGAAATTCTCTTGTGCCACAGGTCTGTATGTTTTTACTGTATGAAAGTTGTATGTGAATTAAATAGGAATTATGATATGATGAATACCAAATTCTTCCCCAATTTGTATCCTTTTCTCCCACTGCATTGGAGATGTCTAGAGACGAAATGAAAGGGAGATTTACTGGGGTGCCTCAAGGGGAGAAATTCCCTCCATCGATATCAATTTAATCATATCATCTGCCTGTTATTAGTATTATGACGATGAACGTGACGACAACAACTATTGGTCTCTTTAATTCTTTTATTGAGCGAAGTACCAGATGATAATTTTCTTTTAATAGTTAGTATTTTTGGTTAAATTATTACACCTTAACCTCATAGAAAAACGTTGCAAGGTGCAGGGAGACAACAAAGCTGTTTTAAAAGTTTGATATTGTTGTATATCAAGAATTATTATTAATTCAGTTTTGAAATACATTGACTATGTAGTGAAACGCCACGACAGTGTAACTGTCCTCCTCCTTTATTATTTAAGTTTTGAAATGAAACTCCTTAACCTCCACTGGTATTTGCAAATTGTCTGGTCGTCTTCATGTTCAAGTTACCTTCAATGACCAAGTCTGGGCAATGTTCAAAAGTGAAAGCTAATTTGCATGCTACAGGAAGTAGAAATGGATAGTTAAATGGAGAGCATATCGGGTCTTAAAATTCTGATTTCTGTATTGAAATTGTACTCCCATGCGCAATATTCTACCACCTTACTTGAAAGACAGAGCTGTTGTTCAGAAATGTGTCAGCGTAATATAATTTTTTATCAAATATGGTTTAATCAAGCAACTCCAATTTGGTTCTAACCTCTACACCAAGTCAAACTCCAATTCTGATTTCGATTAATTGTTTAAGCGAACGAAGCAAGAGAGAACACCTTACTGCCGGACATAAAGCCTTGGAACTGAGTTTTCTTGTAAACGGCTTAAGGTATTAAAAAGTTTATGAAACAAAATTTGTTCAGAATGGCAAACTTTTGGGAAAAATGGAAGTAAAAAAAAGCAGACGTGGTTGTGTATTATCTGCCATGCTGTTGTAATATGTAGATTGCAATGTTTTGTTGTATTTGCCAGCATGATGATCCAAAGCTCACCCTAATATTCATGCAGATTTCATAACACAGGTGTCCATTTTACGTGCATTACCGTTAGGCATGCGAGGGATGGTACACTTTCTGTTTTTGAAGCTCATTTCACATAACAAGGTTCGCTGGAGCACGTTCCACAACCAAACGTGAACGTCTATTTCCTGGTTTAAAAATAACCTTGGGTTTATCCCCTGTGAAAGAAGCTTACCAACATAGCTAACCAATGACAATCATGATATTTGACACACACCGAACAATAAAAATTAATCACAAACTAAAATTACTCCTGTGCGACGGCAACTCAACATGCTCACATACTTTAAATAGCAAAAGAAAAAGTGTTAACAGGGGAAATCCACCACCCTGGTTTCATAGGAGATGTAAAGACAAAGGTTTAAAAGCACCTTTTTTAGGTCAAAACCAGCTCGTACTATTTCCAGGTCTTTCAATAATTTCCTTTTGTTGTCCAAGGTTTAGTACAGAAAAATTGAAACTTGCAGAAAATAAAGGAACAATGATATTCCATGATTTGGTCTGGATAGTTGATTCCATTTAGTTGGTGATAGAAAACGGATCATAAACTAGTGAATACTGTTTACAAGAAATATAATACAAAACCACTGTAATTTTGTTCCTTGTAAAGTAATTATGATTTGTTTTTTATTCGTCTGCTGTGGCTGAGTGTCTCGGAAATTGTATGCAGTAATACGATAAACCAGTAATATTTTGGTTAATACCCGAGCCTTTTCTTTCAGGAGAATAGAACGCTATGTCTCGCCAACATGAAACCGAAATTAGTAACATTTCAACTGCTTGTTATTTCTTCCACTATGACAATATTTAGTTACTTTCAGAATTTAATTAATAACATACCAATTAAAAGATAGGGTTGTTGTCATATTTTTATCATTTAAATAAAAAACAACTCAAATCTACTTATAGTTTTCATGACAGATGCTCAGTGCACCTCACAACAAGATCTGAATGTAAAAGAAAGCGCTATCGTCTATCACATAAAGCGCCACACTTTTTGTAATCTGGTTGATGTCTTACTTAGTCCAAGGGCCTCGCCATCGATTCTAAACTGGGGAGGGCCAGCAAAGTGGAGAAATTTTACTCTTACCCCTTAACCCAGTTGTAACATAATTGTTGCTTAGGCCAATCTACGTGAACATTGTCACCAATGGCGAAGGTCATCTTTGTCTTTCTTACAAACCTGCAGGTTTATCTCCGTGACATTTTACCCCAATTAAAACCTTTTACCAACCAAAAATTGCCCTTCTGCGGGGTAGCCCCTTTAGTTACGTCTAAGACAAATTATATCGCACGTGATAGGTGTTGTGTCTTTGAAGAAAGAATAGCGCTCAATTCCCGGAAATGATGGATATATTGCTGAATAGCAGAATAACTAAGAAGCGCACAAAGCAACGGAGAGAACAAAATCAGATATAATCACAAGGATGCAACTACGCAAGTAGAAAGAACTGACCGTCGATCCGTGTTATATACGTTCATGGAATATTGTAGAACCATATCTAATATTCTAAAAGTGTTCTAGAAACACACAATGGGAACATTCTGGAAGGTGCTAGAATACAATGTAATGTTCTTGAAAAAATCGAATATTATGGAATCCACTATCCAACACCTCTCCCACAAGGTTCAGATATTATTCCAATGGTCACAAATATAGCTTCATTGCAGGCGTCTTCGGACGTTGTGGATTGTTCAGTCCATATTCCCATTGAGCGGTAGTCGACGTTTCTCTAGTAGCTCGGGGCTGATGAAAAATGTCCGGCGGTACTGATCTAGCGGGAACAGCTGGAGAATCATCTTCCGCTTGCTGTTGAATTGGCGAATCAGGGACCACGGGAAAACGTGGGACTGGATCCAATATTGGATCTGGATCCAGTTTAAGTACATACCGGGAACGTAGTTGATCTATGTGGCGGAGCCAGGTGGGAGCTCTGGGAAAGACTCTGACTTGGACCTTGAATTTTGACCATGGTGGCAGGAATCCACCCTGAGTCTTTGTCTTGCCGGGGACCACAATAGAGAGTGAAACATGGATCACCAACAGAATAACGGGGAACTTTTCCAGTAGTATTTCCACCGTTCCTCTGGGATGTCTGTTAGTAGGGATTGCTTTCCCTGCGCAATGCAAGCAGACAATGGGAACAATGCATCAATCTTGGCGCGATTCTGGCTTTCATTTAGAAGTCCACTTGGTGAATATGCGGACTTTAATGGGGTGCGCTGATATTGCATCGGAAATTCCTGACGTGCTGCTTTGGGCTGTAGTGAAGACTTCTTCAGTGCTTGTTTGAAGATTTGAACCAAACGTTCTGGAGCTCTATTGTAGCAGGATGATAAGGAGTTTTTGTCAAGTGCACAATACCACGTTTTTGACACCAAGTCTTAAACTCCTCGGAAGCAAATGCAGGTCCATTATCGGAGACAATGGTGTGGGAGTATCCGAAATGGTCGAAATCCTTCTCCAGCAACTCAACTTTAGCTTTTGTGGAGACCGAAGATGTAGAATGGTTGCACGGATACTTGGTGTGAGCATCTACCATGACCAGCCAAATGCTTTCCATAAAATTGATGGCATGATCCACATAAACACGACTCCAGGGCTTCTCTGGTACCAACCAAGGGTGAACTGGAGCTTTCTTTGGCAAAGTATGATCCAAAGCACAAACACTGCAGTTACGGCACATCTTCCCGTTTATTCCGGTCCAGAACACAGGCTGCTTTATCTTTTGAATCCCAAAATGACCCGTGTAAAGTAGTTCATAATGCCTTGGACTGTAGGCTTGGAGGCATTACACTTCTTGATCCCTGCAGCAGACATAAATTTGTGGGCCAGTCTTTCTTATGTAACGCATTGTAGCTGAAATAGCGGGATCTTTCGACGACTCCTTTGCAAGAACTGAAACATTTCCTGGGGCAAGCTGAGTGCTACTAATCATCACAGTGCATATTGTGTCCAAGTCGGCGTCGCCTTCATTTGCGTCGAATTTTTGGTCGGGTCCCACTGGAAGTCTGCTAAGAGCATCGGCATTCCCATGATCCTATGACTTTCTGTACTCGATACTATAGTCGAACTGGCTTAACTCAAGAGCCCATCTTGGCAGTCTATTCACGGCAAGAGATGGGGTTCCCTTCTCTGGGTTGAACATGGACACCAAAGGCTTGTGGTCCGTGACCAGAATGATATGACGCCTGTACAGGAACTGATAAAACTCCTTCAGTCTGATGGTAATCGACAACGCTTCCTTCTGAATCTCGCCGTAGCTTCTCTGGGAACTTGTAAGGGTCCTCGATGGAAGAGCAATGGGGCGCTTACTTCCATCTGGGTAGTGGTGAAATAGGACCACTCCCAGTCCCACTTTAGAGACATCGCATAACATTCCAATCGGCAATGAGCGATCGAAATGAGCTAGAATAATTTCACTAGCGAGCATTTCCTTCAGGTTCTGGAAGGCTTGCTTCTGAGCAGGGTTCCATCTCCAGGGAACTTCTTTTGTTGTAAGAAGATGCAGTAGCTCCGCAACTGCAGCTAAATCTGGCAAAAGCGTGCCGTAGAACTGTATTTTTGACAGGAAACACTTGACCCCTGACACATCTGTGGGTTCTGGCATCACCAGCAAGGAGTCGGCCTTTGGTCCTTTTGAAATCTCTTTATGGAAAATGACATATCCCAGATACTCAACTTCCGAATGACGCATTTCTTTAACTTCCAACGTAGATCACTGTCTTGCAGTCTTTGCATAAGGTTGGGAGGCTCTGCATGTGATCGTCGGCATCTTTTCCACTAACGAGGACGTCATCGAGGTGTGGGCATTTTATGGAAACTGTTCTCTCGCAATTACAAATTCTCTTCCCATATATTGACTAATAGATACCGAAAATGAAGATAAAAATATCCTTTGCTTTTCATTATAATCGGGAAAAGTATTCAAAAAATTTAAGTACTGAGAATGATTTGAATAATAGCAGAAGATGCTTCAGAGCTACAAAACATGTTGGACGTAGCTTATGGTTTTTAAGGCCTGGGTTTTCACTAAATAAATATTACTTTATCCTGATTGTCAAACAAGAGATGTGTTTATTTGTGGCAAAAATTGCAGTTTTTTTATTATTTCGTTCTTCTAGCCCAGCAAGGAAAGGAATGAGGGATCAAAAACAAAACTTCAGGTGTCAACAGGTCACCACTGTTGTCCCTATTTTGATCAATGCTGTAAAATGGTAATGTAGCATCTTTTACGTTACCCACTGTAATGAAGTTAAAGAGAGTGCAATCTTCCAGCTTTGTTGGTTTAAAGCAAGATACTGATTATCATCAGAATAATCTCGTCGCATAGATGGTATATGATTCGAACAGTCTGGTAATTACTTTTTATTAACTGTAAACAAGAAGAAAAGATTCCAGGACTGGAGTAAGTACAAACATTCCTGAAAGACGATGACACAAAGCAGATACTAATTTATTCATCTAATTTATCTTGTCTTGATGTTATTAGTCGAGTTCAGAGATATATTTCTACCTAATGAGCTTTCCTTGCTGGTTCGAGCTCATTTTGTTGCATTCAGTTTAAGTCATTTCTCTCAACGTCTTCATCCATGAACAATTGCTGCTCCTCGTTGTAATAATCCTTTCTGTGGCTAAAGTTTCTTTCCACGGAGAGCTAGGCGGTGGAACTCTTGCTTCTGAGTGCTCTCCTCCATCATATGGCTTAAATGTTTTAAGTATAAGGTCAGCCCATCTTCTGGCTTAACTTTTTTGTTGTTGTCTTTTTCTCCTTTGCTTTTCACAATTTTACACACTTTGTGCCTAGATGCCTTGTATGGAGCAAAAAAGTAACGAAAATCAAGACCAACACAAAGCCAAGAAAAGCAACTCAGGTTAAGCCAATTATAGAGTTGACTCATTTTGGCTGAATAATAATACCTCTGGAAAATAAAATAAATGTTTAAGTCTTTGCAGGGCAAAAACCTCGATGAAGGAGTACGAACAACTGTACATACTAGATATATTGAAATTGGAGGATTAATCTCCTGAAGATCAAATATAATGTATGAGACTTTAAAGTATTAACTGATAAGGACCAGAGAAGGTTCCTTTCCCAAAGACTTGATAAAGAAGTTGAAGTAACAACTAGGTTGTTTCAAGCAGCATAATGATATCACTCAAGAAAAGCTACGAGAAGTTATCGTTAAATTCCAGACTGACACTACAAAAGAGCTGTTTTGGGTTCGTGCAATCCCTATTTATAATCGGTGGTACACGACAAGTCAATATATATGATTCAAAAACTGGCAGCCCACCAAACAACATTAATGAAATCAAAAAGCGTTTGTATATTAATTTGGTCATTAATAGAGGATGTACTGAGGAAGAGGTAACTGAATTCAAAGCGGCAATATTTCTATATTTTATGCTGTTTTCTTAACTGCACTAATGAGACTTGAACCTGGCCGCACTGATAGGTTTATCTTTGAAACCAGAAAAGAAGGTATATTGCAGTTACCTGCTTCACTTTAAGATTCATTAGGAATGATGTCTCCTGTTTTCTTCCCGGGAAAAATCATCTATCGCACAGTCGGCGACCTAAATGGGGTTAACCTCTAACCCTTGACGTATCATGCATCCGGCAGACGTTGGTCAAAAGGTCTTTTACCTAGTGCACAGGACAGCTTTTCACAGATACGCAGAATCTACGAGGGTACGAGTAGTGCATGATTGCTTTCCGTGACAAAACAAGAAGAGTTAGTACCTTAACGAATGATTGAAGACCAGTCCACTACTACAGAGTATGTTATGTAGTATCTTAGAATGAAATGCATTTAAGCCAGTATTTGTTAACGGAGACATCCAACCAGCCCTCCTATAGTAGAAATTCCGTGATGCACGTCGATTAAATTGGTTAAAGAGTTTAGATTCCGGTGAAATTGTTAACTTACGTTTTACTAGACCGTTCTTTGTATTAAACCAAACTCCGATTTCACTAGAAAAAACAATATAACACTATTCAACCTTACATAGGTTAATTTAACAAGTTTACTTGAAAATTATTAAATTCTAAAGATGTGACAACAATATGGACTAATAAGACCAACCTTTCTTGTTTTGGCTACCAAGGATATAGAGCAATAACCATTGCAAAAACTCCCTTCGTTTTATTTCTTACTGCTCCAATGATTGGCAGTAGGACTTTTGAGGTAAGAAGACTTGACTTTTCTGGGTCCGTCATTAATATGAAATTAACAAAACGGTCGGAGAAGGGTATGTGTTACTGTTTTGTTGTTGAGACTAGCATTATGCGTCGAAGCCTGATCAATCAGTTGCCTGCATAAATGAAATTTTGAAGAAGTAAAAGTGTGATTGCCTTGCTTTGAATTCATATAAGTGGCAATTTAATCTGAGTAAGGCTCATTGATAGGAGGGGGATTTTAAGACGATTGTTGGCATTGATTAACTGTAATGGTATTAGTATATTGGCAACAAATCTTTATATTAAACAAACGCTTGACTACTCATTGATGTAGAAACCACGTTCAACACCCATCCTTTCTCTTGCGTTAAAAGTGATGTACGAATGCCGATTCTCACACTCAATCTAGTGGGGTTTGTTTGGCTGATGCAATACGTATTCGATGGGTTGCAGAGAAGGTTGTCAGCAGGGACTGCGCCGAAGAGCACTTTATCTGAATGGCTGCAAGAGAGAGGTCCGAGGGTAGTCGACGAAAGAATATCTAAGGCTGATGTGGGAGAGGAAAGAAAAGCGTGATGGTAAAAAGAATAATTCAAATGTTGGAGATACCACGCTTATCAAAGGAAAGCAGCGAAACCGTGGGCAATTGAGGCTTCGCAGAGTTAAAAGATAAACACCCGGCCAGATGAAATGGTCCGTGGACCCAAGCTTGAAACCAGAAAGGACGAACTTGCATTTACATCATCTTTAACTGCATTGTGACACGAAATAAGAACCATTGCAAAAAACATGGGACCTTAAAACGAAGGAAGATCCTCTCATTTATTGATAGGGTCGATATGTATAGTACCTTTGACATATGGTAATACTATATCTAAAACTGGTAAGTGTATAAAAACTTTCTGTGCTAAGCTAAGTCAGCAAGAATGACAGTTGTTCGGTTTTTATTTTCAAATAAATTTTTATCATATATGTAAGTACAGTGAATCACACCTTTACATTCTATCATGTAAATAATGTGGTACATTCCAATTTTTCCTCTGCGAGAAAACAAAAACCCAAATTTTTGCAACATCACAACTTTCAGATATCACACATTTAAATAAAAAAACTCAAAATTGTCCAGAACACGATCAAAATGTCTAGACAGATGTTCTGTTTTCCTTCAAATCAACTCCTTTCATTTGACTTAAAGTGAATATTGTTTGCTTCCTTTCGATATAAATCGTTCAGAAATCATTCATGTTGTTCATGACAAGGCTCAAAGCGTTATGTTTTTATTAGGAAGGGGAATTTCGCACAACATTGGGGTTGTGTCAGTTGTAGACTCCCAGTAACTCTCTACTTGAGAAAAAAGAGAGACCTTGGGCAATGCCTTGCAATTGCATGTAAGGAAGTATTTATTCGCCACTTANAAGCAAATAGGAAAAATATATTTGGAAAATTTGATAAAAACGACTTGTAAATTTAACAGGATTATATACTTACTTATACTTATATACTTATGCATGGATATAGTGGTATTTCTGTAGTTTTAATTTGTCTTTCACTATTAAAAGTAACCTTTGAAACATGAAAAAGAGTTCATTTTTAGCCCTTCTAGACACCCTGATTTTCAAAAATTTTCTGGGCCGTCGGCCCCAACCATGGTGGGGCCTCCTTAGATAGTAACTCGTGTGGCCCCTCCACTTTTCAAATCGTTGCGTGGGCCCTGCAGACACGATCAAAATGTCTAGACAAATGTTCTGTTTTCCTTCAAATCAACTCCTTTCATTTGACTTAAAGTGAATATTGTTTGCTTCCTTTCGATATAAATCGTTCAGAAATCATTCATGTTGTTCATGACAAGGCTCAAAGCGTTATGTTTTTATTAGGAAGGGGAATTTCGCACAACATTGGGGTTGTGTCAGTTGTAGACTCCCAGTAACTCTCTACTTGAGAAAAAAGAGAGACCTTGGGCAATGCCTTGCAATTGCATGTAAGGAAGTATTTATTCGCCACTTAAAAAAATACACAAAAAATGTACAAAGGTAAAAGCTAAAAACCTAGCACATGATGTCATTAGAAATAGTTAAAAAATAAGGGTAAACAGAAAGAAAAGAGAACAAAACATACAAGCGGGACGGTATTCTAGAGAAACGGTGGCAGGGGTAGCATAACGCAGATCGTGAAGACCTTATTTTCATTATGGCCCCTTTTGTCGCCAAGAGATTGGTCTTAGAAAAGGTAAATAGTTTGAAAGGTCGAACTTGCCACTAAAACATCTGACTTTCTTATGTGTAGTTGGAGTAGAGAGTTGTTGGCATCGAATGTTGGGAACACGTGCTTTGCATCAATAAGAACGCTGTGGTGGACTGAAACAATTACCTCCGTGACGCTTTCGCTGCAGAATTACTTGCTTGTGCACTTGTATTTTGAGGACCAAATATGGCTGTTGGGTTGGTTGAAGTCTTTTTCGATCGACAAAAACCGACCCCTGGAAGATATTTGCCGAAGCAGGGGGTATTTGGTAGCATATGTAGAGAAACGAAGCACCGCGTTATGTGGACGTTACAGGTCGCAGTGCAGCAACGTGGCTACTAATTATGCAGGACTAAATACAACCAGGGTCCACAGTGTCCAAGACATGTTGGCTGCAAAGGGTGGGATTGAAGCGATTACACATCGAACTTTGTAGACCAAATACTGGTGCCTGCACCCAAAATATTGAGACGGAAAGAGGCAAAAACGCGAAACAAAAGACAACAGGAAAACTCGTCGAACAACTTTAAGACAGTTATCTGTGTGAATGGATGTGGTGAAATCGTAGTGGAAACTCCAATCAAGATTTGTTTAATAAAATTTTTGCTATTTACCAAAGCATTTCCAACTAAATTAAAAGGAATGTGTTTGATGGTTTTTTTTACCATAATGTTGAACTCAAAAAGTATTTACTTTTTATCAACGTGAAAAAATACTGACGTCAAAATGTATTTATGTTTTGTTGGCGCAGTACATATATTAATATAGATTTCTGAAAATAGATGAATTTTGTGACCAAATATCTTTTTTACTGCATGGTTTGACAACACAGACTCTTGGGCAAGGTTAATTCAACACTGAAATTGTGATTAATTCAACATTATTTGGGGTATATAAGAAGCCAATCTTTTGGTTTCGAGTGTGTGGCAGCATCGATGGCACCCCATAATATGAGTACATTTTCGCCCGTGTTTCTGTTATCATTTACCTTCTTCACATGCAATTGTGTGAGATAAACTCCTGCGATCGTCTGAGGTGAAAAAGGGCGAACGTTGGGCTCTTTTTTTGTGATACATTTGCACCTCACATTCTTGTCGCTTGGTAGTCAATATTTGTTTTGACAGTCCCGCTGCAAACTGTGCAGGAAAGGAAGAGAGACACAGTTAAGCTTTCAGTTGTGAGGATTTCAAGCTTTGTGGCACACAGAGCAATTAAAAAACCCTCCGATGTTGCTGAGAGTAACAACAGGCCTATCAATAAAGCAATTAGCAAGACCATAAAGTTATGCCTCGAAAATAAACTTTCTCAGTTTTGCAAGAGAACTCATGTCAGCTTGATGTTTGTTATCGGCTTTTTTATCCAATTTGTATTTATTAATGTTTGGCAAGTTATTTTGGTGAGAAAAAATGTCAAGACAGGAATTGGCAAAAACAGCAGAGCAATGAGAATTCAGTTCCTGCAGCATCAGTTTCATTGTCTTCAGAATCGCCTGCAGGCAGAAAATGACGGCTATGAGCCTTCTGGTCATCACACCGTTGCCCTTCAACGCAACACATTTGACCTTTCAGTGCAGTTTTCAAACCTTTGAGAGCAAGTCTGGGGTACTACTTGACACAGATTTGACAGGTACGTGTAAACAACTCGGGACCAACGTAATTTGCAGTTTACCTCTCCACATTTGGTAGTAAACAGGATATTGTCAGTCATTTCGTCAAGTCTTTTGCCCTCGTTAATTTTTTTCCCCAATAGTCGCTATTTAAAACGGACGTTTTTAAATGGGTGTACTCTTTTCATTTGCTTCCAGATTCATCTTGGAAGGCAGTCAAAGCATTTGGTGGTAAAAAAAAAGCATAAAATGGACTTAACTGTGGCCATTTTAGGTCTGAAAGCTTGACCTCAAAAACCACTGGCATCACGAAGTGATCAAAATGGCAATACGGTATCATTCTCTTAAATATCGAGCCTGTGGCTGTAAAACAAAGAACAATCTTGGTCCTGCCAAACGGCCCTCTTTGCTGCACTCCGTTCCATTTCTTAAGTACTCCATTAGAGAATTATTTTCATCTTGAAGTAGATGGCGTTCTCAAATCATTTCACTGCTTCCCACTTGAATTATTAGATAAATGGGTTGACATGCTAGGCTTCGAGGACTTGATATAAAGTTAGAGTTAAGAGCATAAAATGTCGATCGTATGATTGGCCATACCTTTAGTTCCAAGCATAAAAACATATAGAATGCTAAAGTTACTACCTTACGTTTTACTTCATTTCACAGCTCTTAGCCATTAAATCACGAACTACTCTATTGATCATGATTCTTCCATGTTTCGTTGGTAGTTATGTATGCTAAAAAGTGTCAAGTAAAACCAGGGACTTTCATTCGTAGGTTAGGTAAAATGCAGACAGTTTTGGGTAGACGTCACGTTTTTCCTGCGCATGTCCAAGTGCACTTGACACAAGGCCTTCCGTAGTGATGTGGCAATAATGTTAACAATGGGGTTTGTCTTTCCACTTCCTAATATTCTAGTTCGTTAGTACGTTAAAAAGCTTTTGTTCTCTTACAATATCATGGGAAACCAAATAGTAACATGTCAAAAATATTATTTCAAACTGGTGATTCATGAACATACGTAAAACTTGACTGGAATCAAGAGCTCCTTTATGACGGCTACAATAGATTTTATTGCCACAATTTATCTCCTTTTTTCCCCCTGCTCTTATCACTCTTGTGCGCTGCTGGGCAGATGTGCACAGATCTTGAGTAAACCCTTGTAACGAAGTTGTAGTTATGCCACTGTAAAAATTTTTACGACCATGACTCACATTCCCGCTAACAATCTTAATCTGAACATTCTTGAATACAATTTGTAACTAAGTTTCAAAATCTATTACCTTCATTATATAAATTAATTAGAACAATAGTTCAATTTCTAAAAAAATCTCTTTTTCAGAAAAATGTAGAATAATAGGAAATCATACCTATTGTCATTTAACTCACATACAATATTTTTTGTTAACTCTCAGTCTGAAAATGCGGCTGTTATGTAGAGTCACTGGAAATAACTTCACTCTGAGTGTCTACTGCATCCCTGAGACTTGAAATAAATTTTGAAATCAATCCAATAAAAATATTTACAATAATTCATACTAAAGTCTACATGCACACCAAATGTGATTTTACAAATAAGTCAGCATTCGCTTTAGGGAAATTCCACATAATCAATCTCAACACTTTCCCCCTATCTACCCTTATTTCAGAACTACAGTCTAGTACAAATTAATGTGAATGCAGTCGAAAAAAACCCCAAAATTTCAAGCAAATAAACTTTCTTTTATTCAATGTATTGCAGCTTGATTTTTAACATATATTCAACAAAGTTATGAAAAACATAAAAGAATGTTACAAAATCAAACAGAATTCCTTTTGAAACCATTACAAAGCAGCAATACAATGGTTTCTTCAGAAAGCATAAGTTTAACTTTAATTATAGAAATATTTGCATATTTTAAGTATTGTTCACATTAATTTGCACAAGACTGTACTAAATTCCTAAGCAGAGAAAAAGATATTAAGAGTATACAAAAAAAATTCTTAGTGCATCAATTACACTTATTAAATTCAACTTGAATTACTTTTTTACTTTCCATTTTAACCTAGGAAACTCTTATTGGATTGGAAATTTTACTTTTGGACACTTAGATTAGCAAGTGCTCAAGCAAGAGGAAAAAATACAGACGGTAAGAATTAAATTTTAAAAAAATGATGCAAGAAAAAGAAAATAGAAAAAAATAGACTCTTTAACAAATGGAGATGCATGATCCGCTGTGGCGACCCCTGACGGGAGCAGCCGAAAGAGAAAGAAGAAGAAGAAGAAGACTCTTTAACAGAAAATTTATCTGAAGAATTACTAACCATAAAAAACAAAATATTGCAAACTCGAGATATTCGTCAGTGTTAAAATCAGGATTAAGTGTTTGTAAATTTGAGGCCAGAGATTAAATTTGTAAGTTGGAACCAAAACAAAATGTATATAAAACATAATAGGGTTTCCTTTTCAGTCTTAATTTTTTTGTTAATTCATCTGTCCTTGTACTGTCACCTACTGTCAATGAGTTGATCCTTGTCATCTCTAGACATCAAGATCAAAGTACTCACCCAGATCTGTTAAAGCAATTATGAAAAGAAATATTCTTAACTTTTACCCTCTGATGCCTGTGACGGCTTTTGTAAGTCCTTTGTGGTGAAGCAATAAGTAGCTTGCAACGGAGACGAGATTTAAATCCAAGACAAATTTTGGTGTTCTATTTAAACTACTTAAACTTACAATAGAAAACATTTGTTGTTTCCTGCTCCTACCCCTTCCCTCTAAGAGTGATTGTTATTCTTATTATCCGTTTTGATTATTTGTCTTCAAAATAATGTCTCAAGGTAAAAAATATAGTACCAAATAAGTCGAAATAAATTCAAAATAAAGAGACTTGCATTGTACTCTGCCAACTCTGAACATAAACCTTACTGCTTGTTGATGGTATACACAACGATTATTTTAAGAAACAGTAGACAATAATTAACATATAAACAACTTTGCGGTTGTAACGATCGTCAAAAGTAAAANAATATTCTTAACTTTTACCCTCTGATGCCTGTGACGGCTTTTGTAAGTCCTTTGTGGTGAAGCAATAAGTAGCTTGCAACGGAGACGAGATTTAAATCCAAGACAAATTTTGGTGTTCTATTGTGAAAAGTGCTTATGCTGTCAGAAAACTACTTAAACTTACAATAGAAAACATTTGTTGTTTCCTGCTCCTACCCCTTCCCTCTAAGAGTGATTGTTATTCTTATTATCCGTTTTGATTATTTGTCTTCAAAATAATGTCTCAAGGTAAAAAATATAGTACCAAATAAGTCGAAATAAATTCAAAATAAAGAGACTTGCATTGTACTCTGCCAACTCTGAACATAAACCTTACTGCTTGTTGATGGTATACACAACGATTATTTTAAGAAACAGTAGACAATAATTAACATATAAACAACTTTGCGGTTGTAACGATCGTCAAAAGTAAAAACTGAAATCAGTTATCATGCTCAAGATGTGACAAAACGGATGCAGACTTTACTCGCCGAGGTTGCAAAAGTGTGGGTTTATTTGCGGATTGGCATGCCTTTTGTGATGTCAACAATTTTACCTTCGCAGGAGGACAAGGACACTGAAAGAAACGATGCGTCAAATTGAGGATAGATCTGCGTTAAGGTCAAAGTTGCTCTTTCACTACCAGAGCCATTGCAGGCAATTTTCTGAATTTAGCATCTTAATTATTTCTAGCAAAGGTATATAGTATAACATAAAACTATTACTTTTACATCCAGAAGACATATCGAATATTATAAAGCAATAATAACATGCAGGCTAGCAGCAATCCTTTTTGTTCCTTGCAAGACCAGCACTGACCATCTTCATTGAAACACTAAAATCAGTTAATTTAAAAAGCGAATGTACAGAGATCTCCTAATTTTTAGAAATAATTTCTATTAACTTATCTGTATTCTGTTTAATGCTGATAGATTTCAGAATCATTGCTGAGTAAAATAAAAACAACCACTTTTTCAGTAACTATATAAATAGGATGGTGTACCAGAAGATAAAAAGTTGTCGAGGTTAGGTCTTGAAACTTACAGCTCTGCCCATTCTGTTGCCAGCCCTAAACGCCGCACCAGATAATTTCAACTGGAGTATTCTACCACACGCTGACAGAATACTTCAGTTCTTCAGCCTGACAAACATATTTAATTTTTTTTTATCACCATTATCTTTTTTTGGGAAAAACTTAAAAAGTGTATTTTCAAAAATTTCTCGGGAAAGTTGGCAAGACTGGGAATTGGTATGGTAAAATTTTTCAATATAATTCGGACAAAGGCCTAGACATGGTGCTAAAAAACTAATTTTCATTGGCATACCGGAATTAAAGGGAGTCACTGATACAACGTTCACTGTGAGGCTAACATTATATCAAAGTGATAGTATCAAATCCAAATATGACATTGCAACAAGTCAATATCTAATCGCCATCCCAGGAGAGTGCACAGAAACATTTGTTTTTTCCCTTACAAGGGTTTTAAAAGAAAGACTTCCTCAAGCGTTGGGTATGGACATTCAATAGTTTGCTTCATCAAAACATGGACTATTTTGTAAAAGGAAACATTCTTTTAGTATTAAGTAACATTGGACGTTTCAGCTTGCAATCCTAACTATTTCACAAACTCTTTCCGAATGAGAGAGACTTGGGATCACGTATCAATCATAAGGTTTCCCTTCTTCTTACTTCTATTCAAGGAGTCAGTAATGGTTCTGACACTTGGCAGCAAGGTATTTTTATTCACAGACTGCGTTTCTTTGGCATGGGCAGTGGCAGCATAGTCATGTAGGAGTAAGTATTAGTTTTTCTCTGAGCAATCTGTTATGTAATACTAGTATATATATATATATATATATATATATATATAATTTAGATGGAGATGATTTAGATTTGTAGAAAAGTGATGAATATTTGAGCACAGAACTAGACTCGAACTGGATATTCGAACCAATGGAAATGACTATCAAAGCTGCTTGCTCTACCACCTGAGCTATCGATTCTAGTCTTTCACCAGATCATTACTGAGCTCCAATTATTGCGATTAGTTGATCTGACCTTAGAAGGAAAATCGTCGTTTTGTGGGAGGCTTAGGACTGTATGCAAAATTGGTATGTGATGTCCAACAAAAGGGATTTTGAGAAAGAGCCTGGTGCTTAAATGAAAGATATGCTTGAAAAAAAAAGAGCTGCTGAAAGACCAGAGCCAGTAGCTCAATTGGTAGAGCATGTGGTTATAGTAGCCATAAGTACTGGTTCATATCCAGGTTGGTGCACACATAATTTTCACTTTTCTACAATGCATATTTGTACAGATACAAAAAGACAATTTTTCTTTTCTTTCTTTCAATTGAGAATATAATATTTGCAATTCAATGTCACGTAGTGATCCATTTGAATTTGAAAAGGATTTAAGTAACCAGAACAAATGCTGTTACTCGAAATGTCTACAAAGTTGTAAATTTTGCAAAAGCTTCCTGATTGAAACAATGTTCATTACGTCATATGCCACAGATGGAAAAATTACAATTCAACGAGATACAACTTGTGCGTCGTAAAACTTGGTATGTGTAACATACTGCCATTCCTGTTGAAAATATGGTGGGGAATCTACCTTGGAAACCTGGGCTGGTAAAGTATAAGTGTCATATTTTTAAAAACCTGTTGACTTGTAGAATAGTAAGGCATTTCGTTAAGAACTGTTATGAAGAGACACTTCAAACTTAGGATTATTATTATGGATAAAATAACAGATACTGAATGGTTAGATAAAGGCGAAATTGAAAATATATTACTTGAGAAAGGGTGATTTGGTATAGGAACTTTGGTGACTCAACACAAGAACTGAAAGGATCACATGACTGAAACCGGAAAAATCCAGCGCAGGAAGAAAAACATTTTAAGTTACTTGTTTTAAGCAATAATTGCTTTTCTTTTCTTTTCCTTAATTCAATTTCCTTTTGAGATCACAACTTTACTAATAGTGTTTATTTACCTGTTGTCAGTAATGCTTTCTCTTGATTTTAATTCCCTAGGTATTTAGCGGCTAGCATGTTATGTTGAAAAAAATTGATTAGGAAGACTGAGTCAAGTAGAGAAAAAGGTGTCGAGAGGCAGACCTGACAAACGTCGGATGACGACCGAAGAAGATGTTATGTTGATAAAAATGTTTTTAATAACAATATAGCTGTTTGAAAAAGTGGTATGATGGTGCCCTGGGAATTTACGTTTATAAAAAGTTAAACATATTTTTAACTTTGAATCATACTTCGCTGCTTCTTCCTACTATTCAAATGTGTTTCTTATATCTATCTTTCCATCTATCGATCTATCTATCTATCCATCTATCNTTTATTTACCTGTTGTCAGTAATGCTTTCTCTTGATTTTAATTCCCTAGGTATTTAGCGCCTAGCATGTTATGTTGAAAAAAATTGATTAGGAAGACTGAGTCAAGTAGAGAAAAAGGTGTCGAGAGGCAGACCTGACAAACGTCGGATGACGACCGAAGAAGATGTTATGTTGATAAAAATGTTTTTAATAACAATATAGCAGTTTGAAAAAGTGGTATGATGGTGCTCTGGGAATTTACGTTTATAAAAAGTTAAACATATTTTTAACTTTGAATCATACTTCGCTGCTTCTTCCTACTATTCAAATGTGTTTCTTATATCTATCTTTCCATCTATCGATTTATCTATCTATCCATCTATCTATCTATCTATCTATCTGTTTCTATCAATATATTTTCTGTGAAATACAACACTTGAACGTAAACAGAGAATACAATTTTCTCTTTGATAAAAAAGTGCTCGCAGAGCTTATTCCAGGAAAGATATAACATGTCTGGCTATTTGATAAAAACAACTCGATGCCTTTAACTTTCTTTTAATGCCAGAGAAAATCTCAATAAATTTTAACCCCTCTCAAGTTAAACATCCTTCAAGCATTTCCATTCAAATTCTAATGAAATTTATCAGGCTTCGCTCTTTTCGCTGGCAAGTACAAATGAAAAAGTTCCTGGGCAAGACGGTTGGGTTACACGCCTACCTTGTGCATCACTTTCTTCTCGCTTGTTGTGGCTGTCGAAAATAAAACTTTTCGTGTCTTCTGCTTTAAGCCAACAGAATACTAAAAACTGAGTTCCTTCCTTATTAACCACTAATCTATTTAGCTTGTAATGACGGTTTGACAAGCTCTATTTTCAAAGCTCACTGATGCTTAATGTTTTCGTAAAATAAAAGAAAGAACCTTTGAAACCCTTTCGGATTGTCTTATAACTGTTAATTGTAAATATCGTAATGTCATATTAAAGCTTTTTGTTTGGGGTACCTTTTTTGAGGCACTGCCTTTCTCTATGGCTTTTTGAAGATCTTCCCTAGGTTGGACCTGTGACTGGTTAGTATAAAAGTCTTTTTTGGTTTTTCAATTGGATAATTCACGTCCATAACAAATTTATTGCTGAAAACATTACTTTTTCGAGTTAACATGGTATTTTTTTTAATAACAAAAGCAGATAAGACAAATCTGTCGTCATGAAAATTTGATAAATAAATCAGCACTGAATTTGGGTTACTTGAAAAAAGGACAAGATAGTGCATACGTAAGAAAATATATTCAAATTAATTGTCAAAATAAAAATTGCAAAGGAACTGAAGCTCTGTCTTTGTTTGTGTGTGTGTGTGTGTGTGTGTGTGTGTGTGTGTGTGTGTGTGTGTGGCCACACCATTACTCCACAACTGTCTGTTTTCGACAAAATCCACCTGTTTCAATACTTTTTATGAATACAAGCCTCTGTGCAACTGTTAGTCCGTGTATGAATATAGTATACGTGCTTTTTCATTCTGTTTGTGTGTGAGAGTATTTAACGTGATACCAAAGTATCGTGACTTGAAAACGAAGCACGAAACAGCCCTTTAATTGTTGCAGTTATTAAGGGTATTCATTTTGAGTGAGCCGTTGGTTGGAAAACGCGTGTGAACACCAACAAAGGCCACGTCAAGATTTTCTCTTTCGCATCTTCGTTTCTTTAGCAACTTCCTTTGGGTCGATGACTGGTTCCTTGGAAAAAGAAAAATCTTCGATGGATACAGATATTACAGTTACTACTGTTTTGAAAGATGCGTCAAAGAAAGAACCTATTCTAAATGCTTGAGCAAACGACACAACTTGCTTGTGACAACCTAACTTGATCTGCTTCCTTGTCAGTGATTCATTATCTTCATATCCCGCAGCTCGAGTAGACTGCAGGAGTGCTTTTTTGCTTTTCACCACATTTTGTAAAACTTTGCTAGTCTAACACTCTGTTTCAAACTGGGAATATTATCATAAACTTTTCAACAATTTTTCAATAGTTATTCAATGTTATTTTTTTAAATGTTGTAAGTAGATTATAATAGGGTGGGATATCAGATTTTTTTCTTATTTCTGGAGATACAAAAAAGAACATGCTGGAGAATAAAATCGGACACGGAATTTCTGGCCTTTATTGATGTCCAGTCTTGTATAAATATCTCTCAAAATAAAGCCTGTTATCACGGAAAATGTTTTCTGCCTAAAATAGATGAGATTTAATTGATGCACGTTAAATTTATTCTGAGCACGAATAGAAGAGGTTTTATGTTTTGTTGTAGAAATTCTTTGAATCCAAATGTAAATGTTAAGGTCTAAAACAATGAAACAACATTGAAATATTTGGTCCTGGGAGTTTTGAAGCTACTATGTTGGCTGACGGACATACAAAGGCCTGTTTGTTACCCAAGAGTTTGTAACTGCTTCCGTCTGTACGCCACATTCCTTTAGAACTACCCTATTATTTACTTTGTATATAAAATCCACAGCGTTGGACTGCATTGTTGTTTACGTTTTTACTCTCCATCAACTAATGATTGCCTTCCAAGCCAAAAATATACCCACCTGTATATTCGATTCAAACATCACTTCATTTGCTTGCTTTGGCCCAACTTTGCATACGCACTTCCATCCACATAATATTTGTTTCACCTGACTGCCGTTTGATCCTGCCTAAACATTTTTAATTATCTCCACCGTGTATTTATTCACCAGGATCTTCATTTTACAGTTTTTGGAGGCCCCATGTGCTTATCTTAATCCATCTTCCATATGCAGGTATATTAATAGATCCATTTTACTTTAGCTGAAGTCATTCCTTGGTCACTTTGTGTTTTCTGTAAGATATTTCTTTTCTTGGATTTTTTTCTGTTACCAATAACTGTTACCTGTAATACTGCATATCCAGTATTCATCGTTTTTAACTAATAAATGTTATGGAAGATTGGTTGATAGTCATATTACTATGTGAGGTTATCGTGCCTTGAAATTAAGCTTTTTTACTTTTGGTGTTTTTTTGTGAGATGGTTCTCAGCTTAGATATCTTTTCACCTGAAACTGTTACCTACAATCCTGCACATCCAGTACTCATCAACTTCAGCTTGTAAACACTAAGGGATATTGGCTGATAATCATTTCACTATGAAAGGCTATCATGCCTTAAAATTAAGGTTTTTTTCTTATGGTGTTTGCTCTACGATAGTTCCAATCTTAGATTTCTACTGTTCCTATATCTGTCAGAACGTTCGTGCTCATGACATGCTACATCTGATGGCCATATTTTTGGTCAGGTTTCGCATAGAAAAGCATAGAAAATAAAACAAAAAATCTCTAAAACTGTTTTTTAGCCTTTTATCCTTAAGACGCAAGCGTTAAAAAAAGACCATTTCCGAAGCCCTGAAGTGTCAAATGATCTTCCTATCCTGCCCTTCTAATGTGTTGTTAGATGGGTGGGTTGATGCGAATAGCAGTGAATGCCTGATTTGTATAGAAAACCAAACTTAGCCTTTATTATCATCAAGCACCTGGGATTTAACGGTTGTGATAGTTTAGGTTTTGGATTTAACCACAGTGTCCCGTCCCATGATGTGACTCTTATTCTTGTGATGTGACTCTCAGGAGAGTTCTGTAAATAAAAAAAAGTATTTTTTCTGTTTGAGGGATACAGGATCACCGATTACTGTCAGTTGCATTGAGATACTTGACCCAGATTTTTTAAGAGGTTAACCTAGAATCCAATAGCATTTCAGTCTGATAAAGTTTTATCTTTAAGCTTTGGCGTTTGAAAAAAAAGGAAACTTATATGCATCGCGCAGTACATCAATGGTATGTTTAAAGAAATTAATGTTTCTTGTGTAGTTCTATAATTTTTGAGTACTAAAGGCGTTATATGCTATTTCTTTGACTCGTTGAAATTTCCAGTTTGTGTTAGTCACTAGCAAATAAATGGAACAAATATACAACAAGTGAGCCTCTGAAATTGAAATAAAAAATAACATAACAGGCATATAATACTGTTAAACGTACCATAAATGTTCTCAATTTAAATAATTCATTGAAAACAAGAAATTGAATGATAAAAGTGACATATTACTAGACTGAAATATATATGCATACAGGCACAACTGCAAGTAGAAGCGAGCTTTATTTCCAGAAAACATTTGTGCTTCTCAGTATTAATTCTAAAAGAAGTACTCTCACTTGTTGTGAAAATTAGCGTTGGAAGTCGTTGCCAGGGAATATCTAACTCGGTTAGCTTTTAACCTTGACATTCCAGCTATAAGAATAATATAATAATATAATATAATAATATAATAATAATAATATAATAATAATATAATATAATAATATAATAATAATAATATAATAATAATAATATAATATAATAATATAATATAATAATATAATAATAATAATAATATAATAATATAATATAATAATATAATATAATAATATAATAAAAGTAATATAATAATAATAATATAATATAATAATATAATGCTGGACACTCTAATAAATCATTAGTCATATACATTTTTATACAAAAATACCTCTTGTAAGTGCTACAAGCTGTTACAGTGGTACAAACAAGAAGCTAGAAGCTATTCCCACACCACCAGCCACAGTATTTTAATTTAGAAATCACTGTCTTTATTAAAGAGCAACTGTGTATAGCATATTGTTTTATATATTCGAGCAAACTCAACCAATTGTAAAGCGTTGCCCATACTTATTACTTTACCTGGAGTGATCTTCTTGTGATTGGGCAGAAGAAGTCTTGGATAACAGCTTAAATCTTGTAATCTGTTGTTAAAGCTTGATTAGCGTTTGTGCAACTTAGTTGTTGTTCTCTGTCTTTATTGTGGAGCTTTACGAGTTCTCCTTGTGCCTGAGGTCTATCAGAGAATTTTGCTTAAGAAGGTCTTTCAACATGAGTCAGAAATTAGTTTAGCACAGTTTGATTAGGCTGGAATATTGATGTTAGGCTCTCTGATGTCAGGGGTTAAAAATGACGACTACAATACGGACCATATCACCAACAGTTTGTAATCATCGAGACGAAATAGGTCAGGATAAAAAGAATCAGTATGACAATAATATGGGGTCAAATTGATAAAATGAAGGGGCTTAATAATGCATTGACTTAAGGTTAAGGGTCCTGGTGTAATCCTTGGACTAAGTTCTTAACAAATAGCGAATTCACCTTGAATCTTTGAAATACTGACATTTAAAAGGCTGTATCCATTCTCACGTTCAGATTTTTGGTACGAACAATACATGTTTCAGATCTAAAAGAAAAACATTTTACAATGTATTAGTAAAATGAGCAAGAGTACGTCACTCTTTATATACCACCACTACAGTGCCTCCTTTCTTCTCCGCCGCGGCAGCATTGTTCCTCTTGTATTTAGGCTGATGAAAGCTTCTCCTTATCTTTGCTACTTCATCTTATCGGAAATGCCTTTAGTGATGTAATGTTTAAGAGATAATATATGGTGTTTACAGGGCTTTTAAAAGGAATAACTCTGGCGGCGTACCAATGAAGCGTAGGCAAAAGATCAAATACTTAAATTTTTGTTTTGGACAAGATTGCTTTGGAAGTAAGTCGTCGGTTGAGGGAACTTCATCATATTTTTAATCAAGAGAGGAAAGGGAAACAGTCAATTGTTCACTAATGTGGGTAGTAAAATGAGTTGGGTAGGGCGAAATAAAAAGATGATGTAATCAATTTTTAATATAATTTCTAAAAGTAAAAGGCATCATCTTTCATTTAATTTATCTTAATTCAGTCTAATGAGGATTATAATCAGGTCAATAATTCTTAATGAAAGAAACATTTTAACTCCTCCTCCATCTCCACTGTTTTTCTCATGTGTTGTTTCCTACAATACTTTTAGGGAAGGAGGGAAGCAACAGGGAAGCAAGTCAATATCAAGGATTCAACAAATCAAAAACTGCAACAGGTGACTATCTTTCGTTATCTGATATCAACCTCAGATGAGACTGGATGCGAATGAAATCGGGCTGGAAAAAGTGGAGGGAAGTAAAAGGAGTTGTGTGTGATAGAAGAATATCATGACGGGTCAAAATAAAGATGTATCTGACGATGATTCCACCAGTACTGATGAAAAGAGGAGAAACTTTGGCCTGGACGAAGAAAGAAGAACAGATGTTAATGCGCTTTTAATGAGCTCTTGGGAGAGTCGCTGCTGGAACGATGCACTAACGAAGAAATCAAAAAGAGTGCGGGCGAAGCGTAAGTAAGAGGTTACGAGAAGCAAGGTTGAGATGGCTTGGGTATTTAGCGAAGAGAGGAGATTAGTGTATGATGCAGAGGGCAAGAAAGAAGCCAGTGCAAGGAAGGAGGTATGTGGGAAAGCAATTATCGAGATTGGCAAAATTTAGTGAAGATAGACCTGGAGAAGAGAAGGGGCGAGAGGCGATGGATAGACCACGATGGCGCAGAATAATTTGTGTTGCTGACCCCTGATTACTGGGAAAAGAGCTTTAGGAAGAAGAAGGTAGGGAGGAAGACGAGGCTTAAAAATATGCCTTGACTGCCTGGGAGCTGAAAATCCATAGCTATGATTTTGATACTTTACATTTTTCACACACACCCAATATAATAGGGGATACAATGAGGTTGAAAGACGAATGAGTTTAAAAGCACAGACGAGTCTTTAATTTCAGCAGTTAGTAGGCAAACTAAAGGACGTTGTTTGGTATGGTGTTCAAACCGCTACTGACATTTGGCAGCTTGCAGAAGTAGAAAATTTTATGAAAAACTCAATTTGCAACAGCGTCGTTTGTCAAAGTATGGTGGTGGGGATGCAGTTGGGGAATTCAGAGAAAAGTTTGAAACCAAAAGAGTGCTTTCTCTCCCCTGACTAAGGACTCATCCGGACATTGTTGTTTTGAAAAGACATGTTGAATTACAACTTACAGTTTTGTGGACACGGATGCGGCCAAGAGGCTTGGGCGGTCCATTGTTTCTGGACCTTTGATATCACCTGACCAAGTTCTGTGTAGCGTAACAGAATTCAGCCCAGTTCCTACCGATGATAACCTCGCAGCTCGAAATAGTAAGCAAAATGAAGACACTTTCAAGAATTGAGGTTAAGGAAGACAAGGAACACGATTCTAGACTACGAGGATTTTAGACAAAGCTTCAAAGAATACTGTGATAACTGACAGTTTTCTGATATGGTTTTCTGGTTTAACGATTGCAATTATGCAATTCGTAAATTTAAAGAAGCTTCTTTTTGAAAAACGGAAAAAATCCTGAAGGAATCGCCAAAGGATCCTGAGTACTAAAATTCTGAAATTATCTGGCGGTTTTGAGGTTTATTCGAATTTTCCTAAGACATTGCAGAAAATTTAATTCTAGGCCAATGAACAAAAGGAATAGACAAATAAGAAGTAATTATTTTATGTAATGAAAACAATTGTTGAGCGATTTTGGTGAGTGCCGGTGTCAAGAAATTTTATCAAGGATGACAAGAGGAACGGAGGGAGGGGGAGTTAATGTTTGAGACCACGACAAATCAATCTGTTATTGTTACATGCCAGGTCCAATCTGTTGTGTTTTTTTAACACTACTACAAAAGGTTTGACATTTGGAGGTCATTTAAAACAACTTTTATAAGAAATCATTTAATTTAGGAGCATTTCAATGGGCTGCAATTACTTAATTTTTTTATTAGCCGTACCAGTTGTTATCTTTTCCCTCTTTCGTTCTCTTTTGATTTTTGTACATTGCAAGAATCGTCTGTTGAAACAGATCGGGGGCCAGTATTTTTTACTGTTTCCTCTTCCGGCTCGACTGTTTCACAGACAAACATTTGAAGATTAAAAGTCTGCATTTTGCGACACTGCTTGTTCGACATAATTTCTTATTTCAAAAGTTGCTAAGATAACTTGTTGGATTAGCGGTTGCCCTTGGAAACAACAATAGTTTCAAATGAGGAATACAGCCTGGCTGTAAAATAACCTTCAAGCCCATGAAAATGACACCAATCGCTGGCAGCACAAAATTTGATTGTGGTGGCTGTATTTTGCTATGAAACATAGCTTCCATTCTTCCTGTCTGACTTCGTTGGTTTCCAGCAAGACTTCCTTTGGGGTCGAAAAAGAAATCAAGCCTCTTCATGTCATCTAATTTGTTTCAGGTCCACGTTGACATTCTTTTTTATTTGTGTCTTGACATTCAGAGAAGCTGATTAACAAGCAGGGGTGTACATGCATATATTTTTATCCTTGGTAAAAATGTCTTGTTCCTGACATTTTTCCTTAATTGTTCAAGGCGCATTTGCTAGGATCTTTTGACAGGTCTTGTGCAAAAGTTATGGTCTGCATACCTCTCTCCTCCTGATCTACCTTTCACAATTACTTATTATCAAGGAGGGTGGAGCTTTTCACTAAAAATATGCCTGCAAAAGCGTACCTTTTGGCGAGGGATCGCTAGTATTCTGTTGTTTGAAATATCAACTTTAATTTCCCAAAGAGTGGATAAGGTTAGAATTTTCTATTTCCAGGGTAGGCTTCCCGAGGCAACCTTAATCCAAACGCTCAATTTCGTGTTTATTAAAAAAAACGATGTCAAAAAATCTAAATTGGACCTTGGGTCTTTATTTTTTGGGTGGTGGTGGTGGTAAGATAAAGTCAAGAGCATCGAAACATGTTTAATTTTCAAGCCAATATCTCAATCTTAACCCATTCTTTACCCATCAATAAAACAGCTGTAAATTCAAGGAAGAGTGGTACCTACATGTTCACAAAGGACAAAAGCTCAATAGAGGTTATATTCGCAGCCTGAAACCACTGCGACAAAATATTCGTTTACTTCCACGAGATTTGTGAGCGATCCAATGTAAGTCGCAGGCTGCACTTCAAGACGGGGCCTCGGGGACCGAGTTTCAAAAATGGGATGACGTGACCGGGAAAGAATGGCTGTTAATTCGGTACGAGATAGGGCTGACCGAGGTTTCCGACATAAATACAGGGTCCATGCAACAGCTCTCAGTATTGAATAAGCTATTTTCATGACCAACCGTAATAAGACGGTTATCAATCTTCGATTGGAACCCACAACGCTTATCCGGAGTACACACCGATTTTCCTTGATTTTTTTTTAGTTTTGCAAGTCGAAACACTTGCAAAACTCCAGTTCACAGTGCAGCTTGAATTGATGCGACATGTATCGAATAAACAACATAGCTTGAAACTGGTACCATCCATTCTTCACAAACCTATGGGTCTCTTGTTTTAGATTGCATCATTTGAAAAATTATAAGCTGAACACAAAAATTTAAAGTGGAGAAACCCTACTCGATCAATGAAAAGGCCACTATGAAGTTTCTAAAACTTAAAAGCAATTTCAAACGGTACACAACGATGACGTTTTTCAAGAGACCTCGACCACAATTTTCAAGAAACAATTTCTCGACGTCCGACGGTAGACACAGGATTTGAAATATCTCAATTTGAACCTATCATCAACTTCCAAATGGAATATAACATTCTGTCAAAAAAATAACTTTCAAACATTCAAATACAGTTGAAGCTACTGCTCTCAATTGTTTCTTTTACAACCAGCAATAAGTGGCACTCTTTTCAAGCAACGTACTTTGCACGAAACATTTCCGCATGATCATGTCCTAGCAATCAAAACACGTATTTTCTTTTAAACCACCAGTTAACGCGCTTCCAACAGCTGGGTTCTGCTAAGGTATGGATTCATGTCTCGGCATTTAAAACAAAGCCCTAACTCAGTACAACCTGATCTCCCAAACTATGCTTCGTAATCAAGTTACAAAGGTTGAGATAGAAATGTGTTTCCATGAACATTTTTGTTTCAATCCGGTCACTGGCTGCCCCTCCTTCCATCATCCGATTTTCATGAGCACCAACAAAAACAATAGCCTGCGTGGCTACAACAATAGTAAAAACAAACGCATGTTCATACGTGCCGCACTCAAAATAAAAAAACACATTTAACTAGTTTACTGATTGGTAGCAATCTTGAACACAAACATCCTGATTAATAGAAAGAAGCGTTTTTAAATGTTATAAAAGTTTTGTACACAGCAACCAACATTAATATGCAAGACAGCAAGGGAGCAAATACCAACCCTCTTGTTTTCTCTCGTGTACTTCCTCCCCGTGGACTATTCCCTACAATTGTACTGCACTATAAATAAAAGGCCGAACGCAATGTTCATTGGAGAGGGTTCCAATTCAAAAAAAGAACATTTGAATCGACGAAGTGCGCTTTATTAACAGTATCGTCATCGTTGAGCTTTACTAAACAAGAGTTTCACACAGAATTCTCCCAAGCACACTCAGCCCCACTGATCAAATGGTGACAATCCCCAGCACCCTCAGGAAAAAAACAAACAAACCACGCCTTGTCTAGAATTATAACTATATTAAATTTTGACATTATCAAATCAATCTTTACAATCTCAACAAATTTCAATATTTCTATTGTCAGTTTAAAAAATTCACTCATTAAGGAGTGTCAAAGTATCTGGACCTACATACCTTTGCGGTAGTAATTCGTATGCTGTGCAATACCACAGCTAATACCTATGTACACATTTACTGTCCCCAATGAACAACAAAACTGTCATTCACCAAGGTTATCAAAAATTCAATCCGACAGTTTAAATGAAATGTACATATTTGTTCCTTATCTAGGCAAGGCTTCAACCGAGAGTTCTGTTAAAACAGAACTCTTCATGCTGTTCATCATTCTGTTCAATAGACCAGCATGGTGAAAATCCACAACATATTCAACGATCAAAAAAACAAACCACGCCTTGTTTGTACTTTGCCAATATCAAATCAATCTTTGCAATCTCACCAAATTTTAATATTACCATTATTAGCATTAAAACAGTCACTCGTTATGGAGTGCCTGCGCACAATACTTAAATACCTTTGCCGGTATCAATTCAAATGCTGTGCAATATCACAGCTTACATCTATGTACACATTCACTGTCCCCAATGAAAAACAAAAATGTCAATAATCGAGGTTACCAAAAATTCAACGAGTCTAAATGAAATATGCATCTTTGTTCCTTATCTAAGCCAGATTTACTTACAAGTCTGATCAAGCAAGTCCCTTCCAACTGATAATTAGGCTTTAGTGGATAAAAATGAATACTAGAATCAGTGATCCTTGAATACAACTTGCTTGAGCTTTCTCAGTTGGAATGAAAATCTCTCTTCTCCACCTCTACCCAGGCGGGCTTTGCAATCAATCCGGCGTCACACTGAAAACTGAATGGAAGTGTACGCTACTATGGTTTGATTGTTTTCAATCGTGAAAAGACCCGTTCGACATGATTTTCCATTTAAAGGGCAAATACCAGCCAATCTGATCTTAATTGGCCAAAGAATCCCAATATATCTGCAAATAACTTCTCTGGTCTTTCATACAAGATACATGTTGGCATAGTATATTTGAATTTAGTACAACTTATCTCTATCCACTACTTGTCAATCGCGGTGATTCATTTAAGGGTTCTGTACCATCGATCGTGTACCACGTCCATCGTCCAGGCAAGAACGTATAAGTTTGGGGATCAAAATTATAAAGCTCAATACAACGTTTTCGCTCAGCTTTCAATGAAGAAAGGCGATCGTAATCCACTCTCTTTCCACTGTCCTTGTTGGGCGTCTTTGGGCTTCCATCATCAAACACCAACTTCCTAGCTTTTGGCAGGCAAGGATGATCAACTGCAGTACGTTTTCGTTTTGATGGCCTTGCAGGTACCTCGCACGTTTTCTGTTCCATTTCACTTTTTGATGTCTCTGATGTTTTGGAAAAACCGTCTTTTACTACGGTTTTCTCCATTTTCGTATTATTATTACACTTTGTTAATGGGCAGGAAAGTCTGAAAAATGACAATCTTTTTGTAGGATCTCGTCTATTTTGATGTGGGTTGAAATGATCAACCATTGGTTAAGGATAAAACAAAGCTTGAATCGACCTCTCAGACCACTTGAATAATAACGACATACAAATTGAACTTCCTTTGTTGAGTCTCCAGCTATTTTTCTTTTCCCGCCATTTCTCAGACGTAACCCCCCGTTTTACAACAGAGAACAGCTCAGGCGAGCAAACACATGTCCAATGTTAACAAAAGTCGACAAAGGGTTTACTTCTGGTGAGCTCAGGTCTATTTTCGTAATTTCAAACCCTTTCACGCTCCTGAAGTGCGGGGAAAGATACCACAGATTAACCGGCACAACTGTAACTGAACCATTTTTTATTTCGTTTTGGAGTGCAAGTGGTTCGTGAATTTTCTGTTGTGTTTAAATTCTTAATAATTAAGGATTTAACAAGTGATCGATAAAAAGTCTGTTTTCATTCAAACGTTTTACCACAATTAATAATGATAGTGGTAATGATAATAATAATGATAATAGTAATGATGATAATGGTAACGGTAATGGTAATAATGATGAAGTAAGCCAGATTTGCGATTTCTGACTCGTTAGTTGTTCGAAGGGTTTTCATTATCAACAGTTCAGAGTTGGATGGGATGATCTCCAGGGGGTGGAGCCCATTGAAATTTGTGACGGGAAGAATCATGTACATATTTGGGGCCTGAATTAAAGGTAGACGAACATTTTTGGGGTGAAGCGTTTTGAAGGCTGACTAAATATTCGTGGTTTAAAATTGACAAGTTAACATATCTGTGGTCTGAGATATTTAGGGCTAAAAAATATTATTTGGAGTCTCATGAGGGCAAAATTTTTCAAAACACTACAGTCGATACAAGGCGACAACAGACGATTATTTGAGCTTCTAAAAATTGGTCAACACATTTGGGTTCATTGAAAAATTTGGGCAACATATTAGTAGGTCTGAGAAAATGGCCTGACATTATCATCCAGTTATAAAATCGAGTTCCTCCTTTGGGGTAATCGTGGTATTACTTGCAAACAACAGTGAATTTTACTTAGGCAAACTGTCCGACAAAAAAGTATCACAGAATAAAGTCATTTTTGGGTTTTTATATCTATCAAATATAAAAAGAAAAAATCAACGAAATTCATCAACACGGTGGTAATCTTCTTGTCCGTTCACGTATTTTAATGAATGTTGAGGTTTTTGGGGAAGTAGTTTGAGAGGTAGAGGTGGTAATAATAGAAGTGGTCGTGGTGATAGTGGTGGTGGTAGTAGTAGTAGTAGTAGTAGTAGGAGTAGCAATAGTAGTAGTAGTAGTAATAGTAGTAGTAGTAATAGTAGTAGTAGTAATAGTAGTAGTAGTAGTAGTAGTAGTAGTAGTAGTAGTAGTAGTAGTAGTAGTAGTAGTAGTAGTAGTAGTAGTATTTGCTTACAAGTCCGGTTTGACATAATATTTTTTCTTTACAGAGATACGAATGATAATAAACCAAAGTTCTTTTAATGAGTGCGGTCTAGGTGAAACCCGTAAATAAATTATTTATTCACAATAGTGAAAATTCATCATCTTTGAACATAATTACGATATTATTTTACTCGTCACAGCTGCAGTAGATGTTATAATCATTTATATACTGTGTTTAAATGTTCCAGAGTTTTAATGAACCATTATGTTGCATGACGTAAATATGATGTAGATTATTACATTTGGATTGGAAAAATTTTCAAAACGTTTTGAAATTTTTAATCATATTGTGTTTAATCATGTTTTACCTCTTTTAAATATCTATATGTATTTTAAGCTTAAGGATGTTGGTATTCGTGATTCTACAAAACTTTTAAAGGCCCAACAAGAAAAAATACAATTGTGCATGCTTTATTCATAAACCAATATTTCAATACCTCATTGATTCCAATAAGCGCTCTGAGCATCTATTAATACTTCGACTTTTTTACATGAGCGCCTAAAATTGGGACGCTCAATTATTTTCTCATAAATTAGGACGAGGACAAAAAAGACAATCAAGTTTGTATATTTTGTTGTACTTGCCAGCGTTTTTTACTTTAATTAATCACCACATCGCACCTTGCTTATCAGAAAAGAAAATATGCCTTAAAGTTGAGCGTCCTCGATGTTGGCCGAGTACCGGAAAAGCCCATCATTGATCTAGTTATTATTAAATCATATCGTCAGATCCGATCACCGTATCGTCTTTACTAAGGTAAAACTAAGCTTGAGAGTTTCGAAGAAGCCACCTGCCGATCCTGTGAAAGCCACAGATTGGAAAAAAGTCTCTCGTGATAAAAATCTATCTTCTCAGCATGCGGTGAGCGTGTTCAATCGATCCCAAGAGCTTTCTCATCTTGATTCTGATAACTCTGGCATTGATTCTGATAACATTGACTCGATCTATGAAAATTTGATTAAAGCTAACGAGGAAGCTGCTCTATTCACACTTCCCAAAAAGACAAAATCACCTAAAAACATATTATGCGTAGATACTAATGTAACAGAAGCTAGAGAAAATCTCAAGAAAATCTCATCTATTTACCATCCTCATCCATCTCGAACAAAAAACGACAAGTTAAGAGCTGCCAAAAAATCCCTCGATAACGCTTATCTAGAGCCGAAAGTGGCATTCATAAATGGGACAACAGATGATACCTACAATCTTCATATCAATCAACAACACTCTGCAGCTGGAAAACTATAAACTAACTTTCTGGGAAAGAATCAAAACCACCAATAATGACCAAAGGTGCCAGCGGGGAAAAACGACTGGAAAACTGGCTTTTTTACGAAGAGTACAAAGAACAAAGCTCTTGGTCCGGACAAGATCCCGGCCATCTTGTGGAAAGACCCTATTTTTTACCAATTGTTTGTCAATTTATGTAATTTTGCGTTTTCCAATCATGTTTCCCCAAGCATCTGGTTACGTTCACAAATCATAACCATTCCTAAAAAGGGTGATTTGACATCACCAAACAATTTGCGTGGAATTTCATTACTTCCTATAGCTGCAAAAATATATAACAAATTACTCCTGAATAGTCTTTATCCAAAAATAGAGCCTTTTCTACGCAAAAACGAAAATGGTTATCGCTCAGGTCGTTCTACTCTTAGACAAATCCTCACACTACGCAGAATAATTGAAGAAATCACTTTTTGCGATAAAACTGCAGCTCTCATTTTTGTTGACTTCAGCAAGGCTTTTGACTCTGTTAACAGCGAGATAATTTTAGGGCTTTATGGCATTCCAACAGAAATCATTGACGCTATTCAAGTCCTGTATACAAACACATGCTCCACTATCCTGACACAGGATGGCGAAACAGAGCCTTTTGACATTCTCGCTGGTATTCTCCAAGGTGACACACTTCCACCATTCCTCTTCATCATTGTAATCGATTACATCATGGGGATTTCTGTGGATACAATGAAAGAAAATGGACTCATGTACCGGCCCAGAAGAAGCTCACATTGCCCTGCTCTTTATATCACTGATGCTGATTTTGCTGACGACATTGCACTTTTGTCTGACAACCTTATTAATGCCCAGGCACTGCTGTCTGCCCTTGAATCAGCAGCAAACTGTACAGGGCTCTATCTGAATTAAACCAAAATAGAGTGTATGCCAATTAACATTCGCAACAACATTAAAATTAAAACCTTTTCAAAAAACATTCTCAAATGTGTTGAAGACTACAAGTATCTAGGATCACACATAATAAACTCTGAAAAAGATTTTAATCCCAGGAAGGGCAGGGCATGGGCTGCATGTAACAAAATGGATAAGATCTGGAAATCCAAGCTCAAGCGTAACATTAAAACCAGAATTTTTTTGGGTAATAATCGAACCCATTTTACTCTACGGATCTGAAACATGGACTCTTTCCGCTAAACAACACCGTCTCCTCAGAAGAGTATTAAATTTTTCATGGAAAAAACATCCACGTCTTGAAATGATATACGGTGACCTACCTAGGATATCAACCTTAGTCCAAAGAAGACGCGTCCAGTTTGTTGGACACTGTGCACGTGCCTCAGATGAACGTGTGTCGTCGTTTCTCTTATGGAGGCATCATTTGCAGGGACACTGCCATCGTCAAGGAAGACATTCTAACAGCTATGACCAATAGGGTATACTGGAAAGGTGTAGTGAATTCTATCTTGGCTGAGGCCGCAAGATGATGATGATGATTATTAAATATAGCAATTCGCAGCTCCAACACTTTTAATGTTTTGGGACATGACTTTCCAGATTTGAAGTAGCTGACTCCTTTATCATCATTGCCGTAAATGTTAACAGTTACAGCGCTAACCTGGATGTGATCACCATGTTCTCTAGACGTTCTTGCCAATACTTAAAAACCTATCTCGATTTCATGGTGTAGAAGTGGCTTGTCAAAGTTTGCCCCGGTGTCACAAATAAAGTTACAGAGTGCCTCCAAGTCATTAATATCGAGGAAATTTACACGGCATTGGAAAAAAAGCATTGACATGCTGAAACAACTGTATGTTGCGCATTCAAAATCTCAGTTTGAACTCGCTGTTTATAGAATCGAGTATTTCTAAGTAAACAGAAGAGAGCAGCTGTTTTATTTGCCAGTTGGGGCTGCTGAAATGAAATAATTCATAGGGGTCTTTCGAATGCGGTTTGGTTTTGGCGACATATCAAATTCTGCGTCCTGTGTGTCTACAAGTTTCTGCTCGCATTTTCCCATAAGTTCAAGCAATTTCCCATTTGTTCTCAAATGGCTTTTGGTTTGAATCGTCTCACTTTGATATCCAGTCACAATGGAGCATGTTCTTGACTGGGAAAGTGTGTCGGCCGCCATTAGGGCGCGCACCAAAAACTTCAAGCATAAAGTGGCCTACAGTAACATATATCATTTCAGTTGCAGCTTTCTTCAAACCTGCAGCTACAACTAAGAGATCTGGGACTCGAGTTTCAACGACGAAATTTAATGATCCATTGATGCCTGTTTAGTTTTCAGTGACAGCCTTTCAATGTTGCGAAACGGCTTCTTCATATGTGTTTCAACAAGTGCCACAGAGCAAGATTTGCGGTGCATTACACCCACCTTGGGTTTTTAAAAAATTCGCTTGATAGCTGGCACATGTCGACAAATCACCTTACCATGGCCAGTTTTTGCGAGATGAATAACAACAATGTGGAGCTGGTAGTTTAAACAATGGACGTAAGGTACGTATGTCTCTTTCAACTGTATCAGTATTTTTATTTCTAAAACCCAAAGTGCTTGCTGGACATAATCCACGCTCCATCATAACTCTTGTGTCAACGTCAATCGTAGGTGCAAATCCTGTAACACGTCAATAATTTTGCCAGATATATATTGTGGATCAAATGTTTCCAACTAAAAGAGCCGGAGAAGCTTTTCCGGTGGGCTTTCCTTTCTTGTTAATAAATCTGATAATAACAGAGAGGAGCTCAATTCAAGTGATACCTCTGGTCACACTTGATGCTGATTAGTCCAGTATTAGAAACCTTTCTCTGCTGCAGGCTTTTCTCCTTTACTATTTAGGCCATCATTGCTCATAATTTTATTTTGAAATTGAGGTGATGTGAACTTGCATTTTCTGGTATTGTCTAATCTAATCTAATCTCAGCATACGTTTGGTCTATACCTAAAATATCCTCCACCAAATTCATATACAGACCTGAATGCAAGCTTTCAGCCATCTCTACAGGACCTCTAAAGTGGAGTTCATTTGTTACTGGAAACTTGATGATTTCAAATTATGTTGCGAGATACTGCTGATTTCGTTCAATCTGTCCATAACAGATTGAACGAAATCGAGTCTATTTGCCCAGCATTTATGTCAAATTTCGTATGGTCTGTCCATCCAGCAAAGGCCTGAATGTGGTCCTTTGATCCACTTTGCTTTGGAAAGCCTTTACCACTACTAATAGCGGTTTTCCAATTTCTGAATTCGAAATTCGTGAAAACACTTTCCCTATCATCTCCTGATAGAGGAAATATACGAGAGGGTAAGAAAGCAGAAAACTGCATCTCTTTGAATCGAATCCCTAAAAAAGGTCGGTCTGAGTATCACTTAATTAAAACGTGGCAGGTTGTATCGCAAACAGAGCTTTAGTGGTTTTGCTACTCGAGGCTCAGCAAGTGTTTGCTGGTCAAGTGTCGAAGAAAAATCCCCTTCATCACTCTAACACACTCCAAAAGAAGGTAGCTTTGACGACAAAGGCGACGGTTCTTTTGCAATATTTTGTGCCGATGGCGACTATGCTGGCTTATTTTAAGATTTTGAATTCCTCACAACAACTGAATATTTTTTAATGTGATTTCATTTATGAGACAATGTTTGAATGTCGGTCGAGATAGTTTGTAGTAAACAAGGATCCAAAGATTACGTTGTCCTCTAACTCAATTAAAAAATACCCAAAGGTCAATTCCAAAAAATATACTGAAATTGACTTCATATTATATTATTATACTCACCGTTCACTTAATAACTTCGTGAAGAATTGTCTACAAAGCTTGCTCATTTAAAGACAAAAGTCGGTATATCATTCCTTTAAAAAATTGCAAGATAATCAAGAAAAGATGCAAAGAAGTATTCTTCAACAGAAAAGAACGTTAATTAGTGAATTTTTAGAATCGTGAATAACTGTAAACATTGTGACGAATTGTAGACAGTGTACAAAGCTTGCTCATTTAAACACAAAAGTCGTTATATCATTCCTTTAAAAAACTGAAAATAATCAAGAAAAAATCCAAAGGAATATTCTTCAACAGAAAAAAACCTTCATTGGTGAATTTCTAGAAGCTAATTGTTCAAGACCATGTTAACAAGCAAAAACGAAACGCGCTGGTGTTGAATCCTTTCGTTGTCATGATCACATCTTTTTGAAAATGTCGTTAGTCACAGCCACTGATATTGAAAAAATTCTCAAAAAGGCGTACGGCAGCTACCTTGAGTTCTGTCTAGGTAAGATATTGAATGTTACTGAGAAAAATAACGGAAGAAATGTCAGTCGTCGGAGAATCGAACAGAGCTAGTTTCGAAGGAGAGGAATTCTACATCTACAGTGGTCAAAAGCATGAAAAGTTTCACTTACGTCTAATCCTCAATGAAAACAACAAAACAGTACGCTTTATGTTTGGAGGAACAACACTGAAGGGACTTAGAGAAATGCTCGATATCGTATCCTTTTCATTTGTCAACATTAGTCATTCAATTCAATTTCGGTAAGGAAAACCACCCGGGTCGATTACTGGCATTTACCACTACAAACGTCGAGAAAAGCCATGTTCAATTCCCCGTTCGCATCTAAAGATCTCGCATATGTTGTAAAGAATGACGAACAAAAATTATAAAGGGTGCTCAGCCGTGGTTAGCCTTACTCATGATCACAGTTAGGGCCAGGTCTGGACCAAATATTGAAAATGCATTGGGGATGAACAATTAGGACCACGGTTTTGACCAAAGGAATCAAAAACTTACCATATGATGCAAGGACTGTTCCCACAAAAGAAAAGCCCTTACCACAGTCAGAAACATGGAAGAGCATCACATTTAAAGGGGGCGTTTTAGCTGACTGAAAGTCATTTGACATGACCAACTCGGTGAAAGTTCATTCTCATGCTTACACTTTTCTTACACGACAGCTGCGGAACTGGCCATGAGTTGTTTTCCGGAGAGTGGGCACAGTGCTAAGGTAAGTGAGTGATCCTTAAACTTGGAAAGTAAGCAGTTTCTTTGCAAGGAGTTTCAAGCAAAATTTATATTATTGTGTCCCCAAAAATGCCTAATTTTGAAATCTAAGACCCAAAAGGTATTTTAAAGAGAGGCACATTTTTTGTCTTGCAGCCTTGCCAGGCTCCTTCGGCTCCTTGCTTGTTAGAACAACAAAGTTTGTTGAAACATTGTGGCTCAAGAGTTCTAAAAAATTAAGAACAATTTAGTACTAGTGTTTACTTCAAGAAAGTTAGAAGCATTTGAGCACTTTTAACATTTTAACATGACCGGGGGCCATATTGGAAAGAAGATAAAGGTGTTAGTTTGGAAAATGGTACGGAGTATATGGTTCTGATAATGAACCACAAAAATACTTTGCCAGCGATATAATGTGTATGAATCCAAATAGGACAATTTGACTCTCATTGTAACTGCCATTCAATTATTTCAAGACTAAAAACTAAAACGACTCAACTTTAAACTTACCACAAAAATTCCCATTTTATATCTAAATTACAAACAATGGTTTCACAAAATATTCTAATGACAATCCGATGATGTACACGACAAACATGGTTTTTTAAAGACTGACATCACAGGAAGGACTACTTTTATTGTTTCAATAATATTTTTCGTCAGCTGATTTCCAACATTGTGTACAGCAGTTACATCCCTCGATTTTTGGTCAGTCTTTTGTCGTCACTCCCAGCACGATCGCTTCCATTTCACTTTGCCATTCTCAAAATCGCAAGACATCTGACAAGCCAAATATCTGTTACACAAAATCACAAAATCATCAGGTTTTTCGATGTGGGATCAACAGGAAACAGTGTTCACGAAGTCATTCTGACTATCAGCTGATATTGAATATTGTTATTGTTGATCACAAGATTTTCTCGCTGTCCGGAATCCATTGTGAATTCCTAATTTGGACCATTCACAGGAACAAAATGTGAGGATTAAATTATTACTTTACAACCGCTGTTCACTTCCTAATTAAGATCAATAGTTACTTAGCAGTTATTGGTTGAATTATGCTTGTGTACAAATTCCTTCTTTCCAGTATATGAATGCTGCTTTTGACAGTTTTCTGAAAGAGCGTGGTGTTCTGGGAAAACATTGACTGTTTCTGAAACCCCCATGCAGAACGCAGTTGCAGAAAGAAAAGACTTCATACTGGTAGAATCTACAGGTTAATGTTGTACCCTGCGGGACAGCCATATAAAATTTGGGCGGTGGCTGTAAATTCCAAAGTGTGTTTAATAAGTAAGAGTTTGACAGAAGCAGTCGAGAGAAAAGTATTAATTGAATTCTTTTTTGGGAAGAAGCTCAATGTAAAGCATTCCAGAACAAGTGCATTTCGTGTTCCTACATCCTCGACGTAACAGAGCACTATTTTGGGGGGTATACCTAAGGAGGTAAGTGCTATCGCTTATGTAATCCTGCAAATGTTAAGATCGTGGTCTGTGGAGACGCTGGTTTAGTGGAAAGGATTTTTGATAGGAGAATGTTTCACAGTAAGTGTAAAAATGATCTCTCTTTTGAAATGAACAGAAAATTAGGTGTGATGGTGAGGTTAGATGTACCCATTATGACAAATAACTGACTGTGGAGCATCCTATTCTAGATAGAGGAGTTGAAGAAGAAGAAATAAAGGAGGAAGTGAAAGGGATGACTAAGAACTCAAATCAAGAAGACACACCAAACAATGTACCTTGAACAACTTGTAGAATATGTAATTTCTGGCCTTTAGGGTGTCAGAGAATGAAGAAGTAAGTGGCTATTTTTTTCAATTCGCCTAAAACGCAACAGCGTTCAATAGAAAGTTGAGTCATTGTCTTTCTCCAATATTCATGGATTGTCATTTTAATTTTAACACTGGTGAGGTTACTTTTCTTTTTTAGGTATGTTCATCAGTGATGACACTTGGTTTATCAATTCCCCGAGATTTTTCATGGGGTTCTTTTATACCGTCCATTGACAAGCCTGCTTCAAAAAGAGTGGTTCTTTGCATCGTGCAAGAGATTACCTTACGCCTGATGATACCTTGTTTCTCAATAAATTTATCAGTTGTCGTTGTACGAAATTCTTTTACTGTTGCCATATCTTGACAGTTGCTGCCTTCTCTCATCTTGATGTTTTTGCTGACGTTCAGAGAAGTTTTTGTGGCCCGATGTGTCCAAATCTTGCTGCTACTCTTCTGTCTTTGCCTCGTATGGTCCCATGACAATACCTAGGTATTGTCGTGGGAATTGTCCTGATGAGCTTTCATCGTTTGTACCAGCTCAGGTTGTCGCATTTCATATGACTCGTTTCCCTTAACTTCTTTATTCTCATGCAGTTGCTATAACTTGTAATAAATCTTTCTATAATTGTAGTCTTTTTTACCCCGGACTGCAAAATTGTGAAACTCTTTGGTTCCGATTGTTTTCTTACACCATAGGACTTGAGTGTTTTTAAGGTTAAGGCTAACGCTTATCTCTCAGCTTAACACTTTTTTCTGTCATTTCTTCACAGTTCCGTCACTTAGTGGCATTATGCCTTGTATGGTTCTTAAAAATGATAATATGATAATGATCTCCAATCACGTCTTTAATGCCTGGAACGTATATGGCAATATACACTAGTTTACAAACAAACCATCTGTAAGCAGCATTTGTACACTGAACACAAAAGCAATTTAATTCGAATTTTCAAGTCTTGCCAATACACGTTTTTAATTAAAACTCCATTTCACCAGTTTTTTATATGGATTGGTACTCTAATTTGGAGTAATACCAGAGCCTCATAGGAATATCTCAAACACTACTTGTTTAACGTTTTCGACTATTCCACAATATATTGCAGCAAACGTTTCCAAAAAAGATTTTTGAATACCTGGACATGATGCGGGTAAATGGTCATTTCTTCCAGCTTCGATCCAATGTGACATGCATTTTACGATCTGAAAGAAAGGACTGAAAGATTCTAAAGACCCTTCCACAATGACAGAAAAAGAGACTTACAGGTTGTGAGGATCAATTGGATTTCCTGGACTCGTGAAGACAGGAACAACGCCAGAAATTATCCGGGAATGAGGAAAACAAAACTCCGATTAGATTAATCAAGCCGATGAATAATTTTTGCGAAAAACTGTAAATTTTTGATGAGCGATTCCAAACGCTGATCTGTTTGTGGAGGGGAACTCTGGCAAAGAAACACTTGTGTTATTCAGAGAAGAATTGGACGTTCAGAGAAGAATTATTAGTCGACAGCAATCTAGCAAAAAGAACACCCATTTCTCTAGAACAAAGAAAATAGAACCTCGTCAAAGAGTAGAGGAATAACCGACTTGTCAAAATGGAAAAAACTATTGTAAATCCTACAGAATTCTTGACTTCCAAGCCTTGACTAGACAAAATATTTGAACTCCCTCAGGATAGTGAGATTTGGTATCAGGAATCATCCTTTTACAAGCTAGCTCGTCTAAAAGAAATCTGAGATTCATCAGTTCCATAGCGTTAAAATTTAACATAGAAATGCTTGCGATGAGCAATGGCCAAAGAACAATGAGCATTAAACTATGGAAATGAATGAAAGTTGACTTTGTAACTATGAATAGATACAAATATTTTAATACCAACGTGTATCCATTCTGTGAATTGAGTTGCAGCATAACAAGTAAATTTGCTAAAGACAAAATCTCATGGAATATCATCAATAAATTGACGAAATTCGTCCCAGTTACCCTGACTAAATTTAAAAGTCTTATGATGATATAGCCTATCAACAAGAGTTTAAACAATTATCGTAACCGCAACAGTAACAACAGCATGATCAGAAGATTCAAAAGGAGGTAAAGATGAAACTTTACATTATTCAGCAGGAGAAGTCAAAAAGATATCTAAAAGAGAAGATAACCTAATTCTAAATCAAGAAATCTTGTGGAAAAATCAACAAGCTGAAAATGATTGTTGGGAAGAGCGAAGTTTTAAGTATCCTGTCCAGGTTTGCCAGTCGAGTTAAAACGACTTAGCCAGGATATGTGATAGGTATTGAAGTGTCCAAAGACTAAGATATTAGCAGTACAATGCTGGTCAAAGGCCTTATCAATAAAGTCTGATACTCTTTCAATAGCTGAGCAAAAATCAGAAGAGGGAGATCGATATAAGAAAAATAGATAATACATGACCTGAAGAAGACACAATCTTCAAAGCACATGAAGGGTTTATCTTCAGATTCAAAATCTTTTACTCTAACAGCTGGAAGATTTTGGCGAGCATAGACAGCAAGACGATGAAGATGAGTTGTAGAGTTGAAACTAAGGTAAATGCCTTTCCACATTAAGGTCGCTATTACTAACACTCTTACCGAGGCTTGTCGCATATAGTGCAAGAATATTAGCAGAGTCAAAAGGAAGGAAAACTTTCACAAAAGAAAAATTGGAACGAAGACCTCTGACATGACTAAAAGCTAAGTGGAGAGACTTTTTTGAAGATGACAAGTTTTTCTGGGTCTGTATGGAGCCAGTTCCACTTTTTTACTCTACACTTTCGGATGGGGAGTCAGTCTTGGGCCTCGAGATTCGTAGCACACCCTTATTGCTGAAGATATGCTGAGTACTGGTGGCTATTTAGTTGATTGAACTTGTCATTAAAAAAAGATGCTTGAAACTATCTTTTAGACCCAGACCATCAGGAGGCCGACTAACGGAAGGCAATGATGCTAGGGGTGATATTAAACGGAGTGACAGCAGACACTGTCTATCACACATTGCCCAAAAAGGAGAGGAGTGGTGATGAGATGATACGACCACCTGCGTTTGAAGAAACACCACCTGCAGGAGAGTTACCAACAAAGAGTAAAGAGGTTCTCCTCCCCATAAATAGACTTAACCCCAGCAGATGGAAGTCTATTACAAAATTTGTAATTGCCCTGATGATGGTAAAACACCGAAAAGCTTTGGCTTAGAATTTTATTGAATTTTTTATTTTTATTATTACCTTTTTTGCCATGAAATCGATTGCTGATTGCAGATGACCATATCTAAATCGAGATTTATCAGGGGAAAGAAGCAGAGAGAAGAAAGGAAAAATTTGTCTTGACTGAGAGAATGTCCTAAGGCTTTTTTTGGTTTTCTGCTTTTTTGTTTCTCTGTTCTGACTAAACCAACATTTAGTTTTGTTAAAGACCATACCACAAGCGTATGGCACATGTTGACACAGCTAAACTGGTCCAATGTGTTTTTCTGACCATACCTCAGGAAGAAATTAGATACTAACAACTAGATGTATGAGCTATGAGAGTTGACACTGCCCTTTGCTAATTCTAAAATTTTCTTTTCTTTGGCTGCCCTGACATTATTGTTGTTTTTACAGATAATAAAACAAATATTTTGTGCAATTTTCAATGACAACAAACATTTTTTTAGATACAGAGAATCAAATTCAGACAAGATTTTCGAAATGCAGCACAGCGTCAGTGAGGATCATGTAAGAAAGAGAAATATCTATCAAGATATGTTTCACCTATTCTCGTGGTAACCAGACCTTAAAAGCTTAGCGTTAAGCTCTTCATACCATTCCTATCAAAGGCTTAGAATAGACTGCAGACTACCAAATGTAATACGATTCTCTTACATTTGAGAGAAAATAGAAAACAACAACTAACAATCGTTTTTGCTAAAAGAAGCATATAAGCAGCTTCTACGTTTCAGGCAAATCATATCTAAAATTATATTAACAGGTAATGATATATTGCTCAAAGAGAAAGTATTGCCAACTTATCAACAAAAATATGCTACCGATATTAAATACATTGAAGGAGTCACCCAGCCCAGACAATCAAGGTAGCTAAGGAGAATGAAGTTCTCGAACAAAGTGGTAACCAATGACAAAAACAAATCTCGTCCAGGCACTGGAAAACCACAATTTGCCATGCTTGTTCATAATCCGGCGAACTCAAATTTTCCTACGGTCCGTAGGGACACTAAATCGATAGCTGCTTGAAAAGCCAATGTTAACGCTTCCAATGCCAGAAGACCAGCAAACTTCAAAATGGACAATACAGTGTTAGTGCGTAATTTTGAAAAGGGATCGAAGTATGGTTTATACTTTTAACCAAATCCTTGTGTAGTCTAAAATGTATTACGGAATTTTTAAGCACCATATATATATATATATATATACACATACAAGACACACACAATCCAGCTGATATGAGGTTGCAATTAAAAAAATTAAGCTGAAGCAGCACGACGTAGGACGAGTGAAAGGGAAATACTTAGGGAAAGGCATAACATCCTGAATGACAAAAACCCTAAATGCTACGGTGAAGAAGAAGGGAAAGCTGATGGAATATTCAACCACCGCACACCAGGAACGGATACAAACTATTCTTGCCAATCATAATCTGACCCATGCCCCGCAAATGAGTCATTTATATGTTCAATGCACATCTGAAGACAAAACAAAAATTTTTACAATGAGGAGTACGACATATGGAAGAGCTGAAACTTTTTCTGTAACTTTCAAGTCGTCATGTGAACGAATGGAGCAAGAATTGGATTTCTTCGATTGTTTAAACAACAAACAAATTATACTGATTGTGCTAAGTGTTTGTATTTTTCATTTTAACGAGGGTCATAAAGTGTATATTTCTCCATGTTTATTCCTGTCTTTTGTTGACATAAAATAACATGATCACTATGGCGCATTTGGTATTATATCAAATAAGCATATCTACAACATTTATTACAAACCATACCCGGTTAAACTACATTTTACCTATCTCGAGAAAGAGGAATGTTTGTATTACATAAACACATCCAGAACAAGTAGTTTGCAGATGAACGTGTTGAAAATTAAATAGGTACATTTTTTTCTATTGAGACTGTTTTTATGACTTGGTTTTTTTCTTTTTGATTTTTTCTATTGAGACTGGGTTTTTTTATTTGGTGAATGTTTTATTCGGTTTTTTGGCAAATGAAACCTGGCCTGTTTTTGGACAGTCATGAGCTATTAGTACAACTGGTAACCAGCGTGTTCACAGAAACAATAAATTTTTTCTTACAAGCGCAGACTTTTTTTTCATACCTGACCCTACCACAAAAAAAATTACTTTGAAGTGAATTAAACGTTTTCCTGTTACTGGAAAAGAAAGGCAACAGCTGATAATGATCTGTAAACGGAGTTTTTGTTTGCCGATTAAAAAATAATATCGAAAAGAAGTTAATATGGATAATCTTCCCCCTTATCGATTTTACCGCTGCACTCATTCTAGACTGAAAAATTTCCTACCAGCTTTTTTCAAAATTCCGATACGCACTACGTCAATGCCCATATGCACCTTCAGTTACTGAATCTTACAACCTTCCATTTTGATCTCGTTGTCATAAATTGAACGTTCTTCATATTCTATCTCCTCCTCCAGACCATGCTACTTCACTATATTGAGTGTATCCCTTGTTTTCTTTTGGACAACATTCTTAAATATTTATCACCTTTGAACAGTTGAAGAAATTCATTTTGCCAAAAGACATCCAATAATGAATGTAAATGGGCCCATCTGAAATACTTTACTCTAAAAGACGTTATATTAATTGTTCTGGATCTTCTTAAAACGGGATGGAGAACACAATGTTTGAAAGATCTATTCCCTTTTCTACACAAATTTGTGATTTCAGTCTGCTCATGGTAAACGTTTTACCGGGCTATGCTGGTGAGAACGACTATTTCATGTATTTTTAAGGATTACATTGACTGTCAGTTTATGTTTCTTGGATAGTGGTTGGTCCTTCATTATTTCAAAAACTGGGGCAATCAAACGAAAGGAGAATTTGAACTGGTTTGTTGCAAAAGTTGTGGATTTTCGACGAGTTTACATACCCTGCGTGAAATTTGATGTAGCTTTTATAATCCTTAGAAAAAACAACAACCAATAGAGTAGTGTCATAGTGATTTACAATGTCCGAAGGTGTTTCCGAACCAAACATCAGCTCTAAATTTTCTTGCATTATGTTTAGGGACAAAGATGGAGCATTCCATCAAATACGTTTTGACGAGGAGCACCCTATATGGAAACGTGTGTCTCGTAAGATAAATTGTCTGAAGCTTTGAAGAAGTACCCTACCAACAGCTGTGCCACTGTGTCCTGCTTTTTCAGGATGGCGGGGCAACGTAAACAATCATGCTATTTAATAGAAAACTCTTCAAATTAGAGCTCGAAAAAAGACTTCGAACTTGTGTAACACCTTCCTAACGTTTCTGGTATAAACTGTTCCAGTTGCTACCTTGTTGCTGGAGTGAATTAACAACTTTAAGAACTGAGATATGTCTTCGATTAGGAAGTGATCCCTACTGCAGAAATCTGATCAGTGGCTCGATTTTTCGAATGTGTAAAGAACGAAATAAAAGAGCAAAAGATGGCAGCAAACGTTTAGGAATCTAAAAGGGAAGTATGTTGAAAGAACTCACAACTAATTAGCTTCCTTTAATTTCTCCTCTTTAATACCTGAAACCTTGCAGTAACCTCTTGTACAACTTGCAAATAAGGGCAAGGGAGACCTATACATGTACATGTGAAAAATACAATTGATCTCCAAGCAGAAATTGGAATGTATGAGGATGTAATATTCACCCATGCTGATGTGTCGAAGATGGGTCGTCCTTTTGATCAGGCTAACTATGTCTTTGTATTTGATCATAAGTCACAACGGTCATGGAAATATCTAATGTACCTCAATACAATATAATTTTTAAAAAATTATAAAAATATCTGGATTTACAGATTGAAAATTCTGTTAACAGGAATAGCCATTTTACTGAAACATATAAGAAGATGTCGACAAGATTAAGACTATTAAATAAGATTCGATATCTGCTAACTATATAGTAAAACTTTTTTTTTTAAAAAAAAGGAACATTAATTTCTATACTTGGGCCTTAACAAGCCAAACGTTTATACTTTTGTTGACGTTTCTTCCCTTTGGTTTTGAATGTTTTTTATTCTTTTGTATGATCATTGGACCCACAGGACACACATGGATAACATCGATATCTTTAATTACTTATTGTAAATATTGTTGAAGTGTAGTCAAATCCTGTACCAACCTTCGTTCAAAATGATTTTTAAGCGTTGTCTCTTTATTCAACCGCCTTAATAAATAAATAACTTGTTGAAAGGAAAGCAAACACAACTAAAAAATACAAGTTGAAATTTCAATAGAATTTCTCTATATTTTATACGAGTTCTATTTTAACTAAACTATTCGTTTCCTTATTCACATGCTAACAGTTCTGCGTATCCATTCTTTGTTTTTCCTAGGGTAAATAAAACGGGAGCACCTAAGTGAAACTTCCTGAAGCATTTTTATAATGTACTTTGCATTTAGGAAATTTAGGAAACTTTTGAAATCTTTTATGTTTGGCATAACAAACCATGGGCTAGTGATTTCAAGAAGAATAAAGAAGAACCGTGACGTTGATGTGCGAAGATCCCGATGTTAGTGATAGTATTGTTTTCGTTTGTATTCTCGCGGTGACTCGGTATTGGATCCATGGGGGCATATCAGGTTGGGCCCCGGGGAAATATTTCTGATGGATTTGGGAAGGCAGCTGGGTCTACATAATTAACCTTCTCAATTAAAAAGTTACGAAGGCAATTAAAACGGAAACATGTCTCCAGTTGTAGTGTCAAAATAACAGTTACTGATTTTATCAATATTCAAAATCTCTGAGTTTTTCGATTACCCTTTGTCATTTTATTTACATTCCCGTGTGAAAAAGGAAGTAATTGAGAAGATAAAAGGAAATCTCACAAGCAATATGATTGCACACAAAGTTGTAACAAAGTATGTATTACCATCGAAACCAAAACCAACCAAACAGACCAACAGTTTTTTTAACCTTCATCTTCTAGAGGCTTTTAACCTTGATTAGTAGTGACTCACTAGTACATAAAAAAACTCACAAAAAACAAACTACGCTCTCTGCCTGAGGACGATAAAAGATCAGTCCTGGATCGTGTAACCCTATCAGCATTTTTTGAGAATTTTTCTTTACGGATGCAAGTAAGCTCCTAGAAATATGATTGCTGTTGACTGAAGAGCGTATAGAAACAATGTCATGTTTTTCATCAATCTGAATGCTGAAAACATAATTAAAAAATATATGAATATAGATTTTTTCCTTATGATACAGCAATAGATAGTTCATTAGTAAAGTCATACACTTTTTTTTTGTTTTTCCTTTTATCTTCCAAATATTTAATGTTTACAGATACTGAGGGTAACGAAAATGACCTAGTCATTTGTAATATAAGTAATCATATGCCACTATTACTCATAGGAGCAGAGGAGAAGACAGTAGAAAGTGAACATAACCAAGATATTCAGCACAGACTCTATCCTACTAATTTCAAAAACTTGAAATGCATTGACACGTAAATGTGCCTTTGCTTTAACCCATTGTAACTGTGACTATCTCTTTTATTGCTATCATGAATAAATCCACACTTCTTCCACGTTTTCATTGTCGCTTAAAGGCTCGTTTTGTTTCTTAATTCGACATGATATTGTTCTGATATCTTCTCAGTTTTCTATTGCATTTCCACCATTTTTGGTAACATAGTGACCAAGATATGTAAAGCTTTCTGCCTCCTCTGCTTTATTGTGCTCTACTGCCAGGCTTGCGTTACACTTTCTGTTTGTCCTCGGTTTCTTACACTTTCTGTAATTAGTTGTAGTCCAACTCCAGATGTGCTGTTTTGGACTGAAGGTGGATCATGTTGATTACAAAAGAAGCCCTGTAAAAAATCTAAATCTTTCATTATTGTGGTAAAGTTCTATCTGTTCTCTCTCCATCCAGTATCTGTCACATCATCCAGTTGATTGCGAGGAAGAAAAACAAAATCTAGACATGCAGCAGCTTTGCTTCAAACCACTCACTGGGGAAAAATATGATTGTGTTTTGTTCCTGGATCACAGGGTCTAAGTTAACAGGAGTATCTTGAGAAGAATGCACTTATTCAGTCGCGTACAACGGGTTTCATATCAATTGATTACCAGATGCACATCCCTGGTCATCTCAGAAATATGCCGGGACCAAAGGAAACTCCAACAAATTCAAAGGATCGAAAGTTCTGTAACGGTGGAGGTGCAAGAACTAACACAAACAGCAGGGTTGAAGGCCTAAAAAGTGACTTGTAAGTGATGAATGACCACACAATAAACCTTTACAAAGCATCAATTCCAGCCTTCCCAAAGTCACTCACTCTCCAGGAAGAACTGGGTTACTCCAAACAAGGCAAGAGGAAAACTTAACGAGACGAAATACATACAGGACATAGATGTAAGAGCTTTATCATGGCATGAGTCTTAATTTTTTTCTTAGCTACCTTTCGAGAGATACTTCACCCATCGTCAGGCTGAAGAAAGAAACACAACAAACACAACATAGGTATGGCGCCACTTCCAAGAACAACTCGAGCCCTGTCTACACGCACGTCCGCACTACCAAAGTATAAAATAACATATGGGACAGAAATTTACCGTCAGCTCTAAATGTTTTTATGGTACAGCCTAGATAGGTAGCAGTTAATCATTCCTTTTTGTCAAAAACACTCTTAAAAAAAACCTCTAAACCATGTCAAAAAATTACAAAGTGCTTAGACCACTGTTTTATAATAAGGCACATCCAATAGGAAAAGAAGAAGAGACTAACATTAAAGTTAAATGGCAGAAAGGTGCTAACGAACATTGACTTCTATTTTTTGTACTTAAATGAAAGGGAAAAGACTCTGGATAATTTTCCGCATTGATGTTATGTGCAAACACTCAAGTAGCAACAGTTCGTAGGTGTTTAGCATTAAAACCTTCTTTTCTTCTTTAACTAAAATGAACTATATTAACATGAGCATGAACATAATTTTGCTTTGTTTTTTTAACACGATGTCAGTTTTCTTTACGATCTGGGTGAATGGTAGTAATTGGTGCAGTACCTTGTTGTTTTTACGAGGAAGGAGATAGATACCGTACCTAAACTTCCTCTTTACTCAACCTGGCTTAGGACAGGCTATAACTATACACCTGGTTTGGTGACATACTTTTCTTTGCAGAAGACGTGTTTATGACTAACTTTTAATTTTTTAAAAATTAATACTATTTAAAAGACATGTAACTGTAGACTACTTATGAGAATAAATGATACGTTTTGTCACAGTTGAAACAGAATTGGCTACCGTTGACGTTTACTGATGATATGCACCGATGTTATTTCGCATATATAAACTATGGAATTTTAAGTTGTTCCACTTTATCAGATTTAAGCAGCGTTCAGAGAGGGAATATTTGAAATTATTTTTAGTGAAATAATTAAACTTTCAGATATTTGGGAAAAATTTCAACTAGTTGAACATAATTTTAAGAGTTTTTTTAAAATTAGGGATGAGGGTATCTGTTAATATCCGCAACCTTGTACAAGCGATTTTGAATCCTGCTAGATGGTTTCTTATCTTTGCTTCGTGTAAAAATTAATTTGTTTGTGTTTTTTTGAAAATAAAATCTACCTTGGTTAATGTTCATAATGTATATTGCCTGTTTCTATTTAATAAAACAGCGTAGTTATTTTTACTTTCGGTTTCAGATTGTTTTCTTAGAAGCTCAAAAAAGGGTGGTTTCGAGAAAAGGTCTAGTTGTTGGTACTGTACTTCCTAGAACAACACTTTTTCTGGAGTAAAACCTTTTTTATGTTGTAAAATGATTCATTTTAACTCAAAGTTGTTTAATTTGGTATGAGGTTTTTCACTTTTTTATAGAGGCATTATATGAGCTACAACTTTGTTATAGATGATTAATTCCCTGTAAGGATCTACTTTTATACATTAAGTGACTATTATGTGCATTATATATGTATATATATATATATATATCTATATATCAATAACTTCTTAAGCTGTGCTTGCTCCGGCAACATGGCCTGAGAGTTATGTCTCAGAAACTCTGTGCTGCACTGATGAACCCACAAAGGGCGAAACAGTACTGTCTGTAGCTTGAGTATCTATATATCTATCTATATATATATACCAGGTATAAAATACTCGTAGCCCTGGAAATAATTCACTTTTAACATTTGAGTAAATGTTAAACGCTAAAAATAATGTTGTTTTTTTTACTTCGTTTGTGCCAAGCATTCACAGTAGAATACACCCTTCAACTTGCACCAAATCAGAGCTCTTTTTGTCAACTGTAATTTAATTGGGTGCAATGCGATATTTATTGTTCCATGGATTTGAGATGTCACCGATAAGTGAAATTTGTTATTTATATGTATCACTGTATCGATGGCTGGATAGTTCAGATATAACTAGCAGTTAAAAGATGCTAGCGTTAACCAATTTTGAATTTGTTATTGACCATTGCTAGAGAGCAACGTACGTCTCAAAATTTGTAACTATGTGTACCCCCTACAAAACTTAATCATAGGGTACGGGCTCTTCTTCTTGTCATTATAGCTTAGTCATGCTTTGTTGCTTTAGGCCTCTAGTGCTGTCTTTCAAAGACGTTAAGAGGCTTCCACCTTTTTTTTATTGATCCTCGTATACTTTTGGTAAAGAAATATGAAATCGTTTGTTAATTTCAAATTTGAATGAGAGGATTTAGCTGTTATGGTAAAAGAATATTTCTTCACTTGACCACAAAGAAACTTTTTTTCCCATTTATCTTATTTGCCTACTTATTCCAGCCCGGCGTGTACTGGTTATGAATATCGTAAATGTTCTGTTCCTATAAGAAACAAGACAAAAAATAGATATATTGCCATCCAGACTTTTTGCGGAAGCAGTAGCAGTATTTTCATTAATGAGGATTTTCGTAGCCAAGAGATGACATGTTAATTAATAACTAATACCTCTTTTATTTGCTTTAATTTCTCTCAAGTTATGGAATATGTCAATCACCAAAAATATAAAAATATATTGAAAATTAAAATTTTCAACGTTCGTCTTGCATTTTGCCTTTCCTGTCCTAAGCTTTGATGTGTATATTTTAACAGAAGCTGCCTATATCATACAAACCTTAGGTACAACTCTGAAAATTATTTTTCTTTCTTCTTTTTTTTTTCGATAGAGACAAGGACGTTAAGCCACTTGAAGGAAAAGGAGTTTAAAACAAAATGGACCAAATGCCTTCACAACATCGACTCTTCCTCGTCCCTTAATCAAAGCTCATTTTTGTTTTCCTTTTCCTTTGTATGCTACTTTCCTTTTTTTCGTAAAAATTACGCTACATTGATTTCTAAGAGAGACTTGAGGTAAACTATTATCATTTTTTGTGGCTTTCACTGGGAGAAAAATGATCGGATTGTCTTCTTGTCGAGGATATTTCTACCAATTTTTTTTTGTCTTCAGATATAAGTACTGAGACTTCTTTCAAACATCTTTGTGTAGCTTACCTGTGGATAACTATATTTTAACAACGTCACAAAGTTCTTAATTCCTTACCATGGTGTCCAAAACCAAGTCTTTAATCTGTGTAAAACAGACTAATATCAATGTGGATTTGTGTACAGGAAGGTATCTTTATAACTGTACCAGCTATTTTTTGAATCAATCGGGCAACTGCAAAGGTTTACAGCTGTATTTTTTTAATTTGTAGCGGTGACTAAAGACAGTTAAATTTATCCCTCTTTAGAAAGCATATAAATATATGCAACCTTGCTATTGTAATTTTAAATTTAATACACAGTGATCTTCGTCTTAACATTACTTCAGCCTTAAACCAAAAGATCAACTGATAGCGTTTCATGAAGTAACGGTATGTTGTTTAACCTTTTGATATTCTTATATGCGCTTAGGTACCAACATGCGACTTTGGGATTTCATAAAAACCACAAACTTTGTTTTCTTCATTTCTGTAGGCTAAAAGGAAAGTAAACTAGCTAGAGAGAATGTATTTACATTTTAGTGAACATATTATAATAATAGAAAAAGGCAGCACTTAAAAATTTTCTTCTCCAACATGTTGCTCCAAACTGTTCCAAATGATGTTTGTCTTGTGATGTTTCACTTGATATCTTGATGAGAATATTGCCAGGTGCGGGTTATTTCCTTTTTCCAGCGTTCGCTATTGAATGAGAATATGTCCTTTGTGTCATGCGAAATAATCAGATAATCGGTCACGGGCCAATTTTCGACAGCCCCACCAACATTGCTTGTTTGGGTATATTTCCGATTATTGCTGTGATTCTTTGCTATTTGGTGTGTATGAGCCTAGATGAAAGCGGTAGGTTGGGGGTTGCACACTGATTTAATGTTAATATGTTCAGTGTCCACCTGAACGATATCCCAAACCACAGTCTGAGAGGTCTTTGCTATTTGAAATGATGCATTTCTCGTACATATATCGCTATATATGTAATCTACAGCCACTGAATGTTACAAAAAGATATATATGCTTTCCAATAAATATTAGGGCTAGAGGCAAGTACTAAATGCCAAAAGAATGGAAGACACTCAAGAATACATGAGCTTTACCTAGAATAAGATTAAGTTCGACATACAAAGAAGAGGTAACGAAATCTGCGGAAGAGCATCATTATTGCCTGGAGCATGTTCAGATTTTACAAGTCATTAGAAAAGAATAAAAATATAAAAGGAAATAAACAGAGATTTTAACAAGTTGCAACTGGTTAAACTATCCAAAGAGCTGGAAGATAAAAAGCAACATCAATTTCTGCTTCAAGCTGGCCTCCAACATTATAAACGTTCAACACTCATTGAATCCTGCTGGTTTTGAAGCCATTACTTGGCCTGTAAGAAGTTATCTTTTTTGCCTGAATTTTCTCCATTTCTAAATGCATAAGATTTCATTTAAAACAGGCTAAGTACAACAGTAACACTCAGTTTTGTGGTGTCGATTAACAAAGCACAGGGCAGTTTCCACTTGTACTCTCTTTACCCTTCTCTCAAGATAACTCTGAGGATATTTTAAGACTAGGTATTGGTTTTCTCCAGGATCTCTATATTTCAGTTTTAATGGAAAAATAAATATTGAATACATGAAGGGTTTGTCATCTCAAAAAAAATAAATTTTCTTCTATAACAAAAATTATGGCGTCACTTGATTTGAAGTAAAAAAATGCCATTGACTTCTTAACTATTACAATGCTACTACTACGATGCGTTAATAGAAGTGTCTTTCAATTCTTGGTAATTCAATTTGTTTTGATTTTACTGGAGCTAAATGTGTCTACAAAAATTAGAGAGGTTTTACATATGTCTCGCTAAGGGTTGGCTTTTAATATTGGATTAGTATTGAAAAAATCAGATGTCAACGTAATAGCCATAGTGCATATACCAAAATATGGACCTCTTACGAAAACCCTCCTCAAAGATGTACATTCTAGGTTTTGTTTCGGATTTAAAAGAGGCAGAATTGACATAAGGAGAGTGCAGCATAAGAGCTTGGAAAAATGTCAAAGCTTCACCAGAGATGCTCCAAAGGGCTTATTATTTTCATATGTATTCACTGATGCAGCAATCTTGTCTTGGACTGACTGAATATTCCAAGTAAGACCAATCAACCAACCACAGTTCAGAAACTTGGACTTAAATCACTCAGTATCTATAATAAGTTGAGTTATTTGGATTGCAAGACGAACAATGATTGGTGAGAAGGAATAACAAACTTTTAAAATTTCTGAATCTCCCAATGACTCTTTTTGTTATTCAGACTGAAATTCCTGCAGATAAACAAAGCTATTCCATTAGTAAATAGTAATGTTGATGTATTTTCAGTTGCATACTGTCGTCTACTACTCTCAGGTGAAACGAAAGTTAATTTGAGGTACCAGATAACCAAGTTCACAATATTTGATTGAAAAATTGTTTAAAAGAGCCGTTAAAGACATTTTATAAAAAAACTCTAAAGCAATTCATCTAACGGGTATGAAAACACTACAATTAAATTGTATTACGAATCATTTTGCTTTAAACAATTTGTATGGAAGGTTGTGGCATTCTTTGCAAATGCTCCTTTTAAAAAAAGGCAGATAATTTCATTGTTTCAATTACTGTTAATCAGGGCAGGTAAGAAAAATATTCAGCCAAATTCCTACTCTCATTAATATTATATTAGGCTTTACTGTACTTCGTCGATGACATTCTATTCTTCTTCCTCATCCTTCATTTTCTCTTTCCGCATTGGATTCTCCTGCCTAAGAAGCTTCGCCACAAGTTCTTGCTCAGTTAGTGCTCTGACTTTAGTCAAAATAGCGTTTTCCACCGAGTTAAAGTCTTCTATAACTGAGAATTCAAACATTTAATTACTTGGAACAAAAGTCACCAAATGTCTGTTGACATGTGTGGTTTAAGATGCTTGAAGTTAATACATAAAGCAGTTCCTTGCAACTTGCAAAGATATTTCCTTATGAGATAGATTGGTACAGCTAAATATAATTAATTATAACAAATATATATACATATTTGTATACATATAAATGTATATTACATATATAAAAACATATGTATATGTATGTATATATGTGTATGTATATGTGTATGTGTATGTTTATATACAAATATAATCTTTCAAGAGGTATTCTAAAGGTAACTGTTCCAAAATAATTTTGACATTTTCTCTTTCTACTTTTTACAGGTCTTACTAGATATACATGAAGCATATTCTTGAGATATACTTTATTGGCAGAATTATTACTTCGTAGAAATTTATACAAGACAAAGGCTAGGGATTTTAAAGATTTGCATTCATGAATTACTTCCCATTTAAGGTAAGCTTTAAATAATGTTCAACGTTAGTCCTGCTAGAACTGTATAATAATTATTAGCTACGATTCAGACCAGAACTTACCATATTCATATCATGAAAACACTTTAGCTGCAATTTATCATAACTACTGAGGTTTTCTCTATGCCCAATTAAAGCTAGGTAAAAACTGTCTTACTCAGACTTCTTTTGTAGATTTCTCTTGGTAGCAAAATCTGTCAATTTTTCATGTTAAACCGTCTTCCTACTTCATTTAAAAGAATCTAAGAAACACTAATAACATTCATAAATCCTACAAAAAATGTACATACATATGTATTTAAACATATTTATGTGTCTGCGCGCGCGTGTGTGTTTAGTCTGGTGTATTAGTAGCAAATATGCTTAACGTGTGTACCATAGCATTTTTTAATAAGGCTAGTAGTAACAATCTTGCCCAATGATCAAAATGTTGTTGAAATTATAATCACAATTACAATTCTTATTTTTCGTGTTTCATCTTCTTTACTTACATATATAAATATATACAGTATATATATATATAAATCTTATAATAGGTAAATTGCTGATGATCGTTTAAATACGTGAAACTGACAGTTCCATATTTTGTTGCTGTTTCTTTCGTCATAAATAAACATATAAATGTGTATGTGTATATATATATATATATATATATATATATATATATATATTGTAAGCGCATTTTTTGTATTAAGGTATTGTAATTTATGAGACTGTTATCATATGTTGATGCGCAATCTGCCGAAAGTGGAGTAGGCGAATGATGATGATCGTAATTTATATGTATACCAGTTTTCAAATAGCACTGTATAGAACTGTTTAATTTCATAGAACTATTAGTAAGTCTAATGAGTCTGTTAGCTTTCGGTGCCATTTCTACTATAGATACGCTTGTAAATCTCCACCTCCAGTTTTCAACTTGAAATATGAGAAGTTTGTTGCTTAAGTGGTGCAGTCAATTTCACGTTTACCTGAAATCGTCTTAAGGCCTAAATCAGTTCACTTTTTGTAAGAAATATATACATAAACCGGCTGTAAACAAACCAAAACAAACATATGAAAATCGTTTACTTTACTTCGTGCCTCCAGAGCCTTTAAATAATACTTAAGAAAAAGGATTTCAGAGATTCAAGGTTAAATTTCCTAACTGAATTGAGTTTTTGTTTTAAAAAACAACATTGTCAATGAAAAGCCTTAAAGAGGCCGTCGACACATAAAACCACATTATTTAACCACATTTAGTGTCGGCATTTTTATTTGTTTTTTATCTGAACAGAATTGAACTGTGTAATAGTCAAATCCTATTCTCCATATGCCAGGAAACTACTTCTGCATCTCAAAAGACATAGTACAAAATGTCATTAAATATGTAAGGGGGACTCCCCCACCTTGTATACACCAAAATAATACAATAAACTTCCTTTAAGTTTCCAGTATTGATCCAGCATGCCTTTGTAGGGGTAGATTCGGGAAAAATCTGATTAAAGCAATGTTAGGAGGCTGAGAATCAAAATTTTAGTTCACACCCTCTGGTTCCTCAGAAAACAAAGGCAAGGCCCATTTCCAGCATTAAAAGTCTGTTATTGATGCTTGTCAAATTCTCGCCGTTTTAACAATGACAACGTTTAAAAGCCCACCAGGAAAATAAACAAAACCACACCCCTCACAATAAGTATAAGTATTGGTTACTACTTTTTTAGAAAAGTATAATGACACTCATAAAAATATTTTGGCTTCCTGTCTCTCAAAACACTATTGTTTGCATTATCTGTTCATGGCAGGGCATCGTGACAGAAGGATTTTGCAGGCGTTTCAAACCAGAAAAAACAAAAATGTAACTATAATATTTGGAGCAGAAATAAGGAAGCCTAGATTTGCGGCTCAATCTCTGAATATCATGAAATTATAGAATATGAAAGTATTTATAAAATCCTGACCTCAGGCTCCGTATGGGAGGCAATGCATGCAAGAGAACAAATTTTCGATCTAGTGTTCAGACTATCTGACAATAAAAGGCAAGATGTAGAAGAAAATGTCATTACAAAACCTGCTGTTAAGACTGTCTTCTAATGAAAGGAAGCATGTGGGAGAGAAGGTCTTTACAAAATCTGAGGTTCTAGCTGGCTGGTAACAAATGGCTATGTATAAAAAATACGAACTTATTTATAAAATCTGAAGTTCGGGTCGACTGATAAAAGTGGATTTATGGATCCGTAGCGTATGAAATGTTAAGTCCAAACTTTATAGGTATAAAAAGTAAAGTGAAACCAAAAAAAGTTTATATTGCCAAATTCAAACTTTGAGTAAGTGAAATGAATAAACAATTTTCCTCTGCATCTCCAGGGGCTTTACCCTTCCTTTCACTCGTCAGGAAACCAGGTGACCCCTTACTTTTCCTTACTTGATAGAGGGCATAATACTTCACTGAGATTTTTCAATTTAGTTGAAAGCTGAGGGCTGAGAACCGAAAATTTGTTGTAAAAGTCAGCTAAGTAATTGTTGAAAGGAAAAACTGTATTCTAATTTTACAAGATCCTTTGCTCTAGTGGCACCTGTCTGGATCCGTTCCTTCCCTTACATGTTGTTGTGGTCACACTTCTGTTTACAGCTCTTTAAGCCATTTGTGATGGGGTTCTTTAGCTTTGCGTTTTGTGGTATAGGTGCTTTCAATTGGATATACAGGCCAAGCGCAGGGCCAAAAAATTACGGTCCCGAGGATTACTTTACCATCGTGTCTCTCGAATGGACTTTGGAGGTTGACCGCTTTGCTTTCGTGGCCAGACCGTATTTTCCTTTATTTTATCGCAGTTAAATGGGTTCCTTGTTCGTCGACTGAGTACTTTAATCAGGAAGTCTCTGGGGGCATAACTGTACACAACTATAAAATCTACTTATATCTCAGTGAAGGTTTCATTGGCTTTACCGATCATTGGCTTTAAAATCCAAATATAATTTGTTGTTGATCTGTCTCTCTGGAACTCAAAATCGGAATCAATGTTGTTGTTTTCATAAGCCTCATTTAATACGTCGAGAAGGGTTTTTGCCAGAATGCAACTGATGTTCGCACAAATCACTGCTGCTATGTAAGCCACTAAGCATGGCTTCATTAATTTCAAACCTGATATCGTTTTGCTCTCGATAAAAATATGATATGGAAGACCAAATTTACTAATTTGGAAGATAGACTTTTAATATAAAAATTGATTAAATAATCTTCAAACAAAGAATAAAAAAGCAAAATTGGAATAAAGAACTTCAAATACATTTTTTAAATTTAAGAATTACAGTGTTTGAAGAGCATAAGAGGATATATGATGGAAGACAAGAAAAACAAATGAATAAACAAGTTTCAGTTTTACGATTCATCAGTTGTTAAAAAATTAAATTTTTGCAGGAAATAAACACTAAAACTTCTAAAAAATTGAAGGTTAAAGTTTAATCTGTTTATTTTTCAAGGATCGACAACATTCCTTTGATTAGCTCCCCCAAAAAATTAATTACACATGGTGATCTATGGCTGTAGCCTACAAAATTCTTCAATGCATTTCCAAACATATAACTGACCTCGTGAATTCCTTTTAAATGAAAAGAACTTGTTTTGTGTAACGTCCTTGTTCTCCATGTTTTGTCGACGTCATATGGTTCATATAAATCATGGGAAAGAAAAGGCTAAATCATAATATTTAAACTTTAGATGTACGCTATCAGTTTTACGGGAAGAAATCACACAAGGACTTAAAGAAAACATTTAATACGGAATGTTCACAACAACAGGCTTAGTAAACAGCTGAGGTATTCTACGCCTCTCGTTTCAGTCGTACTAGTTTTCGAAAACTGATAATAAATTTTGAATTTATACAAAGTTAGAGCCTTCTGAATGGGCAAAGCTAAAGAAAACACTTGTGCCCTGTATTTAATGAAATGCAAAGTTGAAATACAAATTTGAGGCCAAAACTTCAAGTAAACTAAATCATGCATGGGGTTATTTTTCAGACACCTTCTAATAAGCAAATTTTGATGCAGGGCAAACATAAAAACGGAAAATTTCTTGAAAACTAATTTAGATTTTATTCTAAACAAATTTTATGGACAAACGGTTAAAAAACAAAAGAAGTAGGCTATAAAATAAAGGTTCTTGAACATTAACTTACTAAATAATCAATATTCTATGAACACAGTGTTATTTGGGAAAACATAAATGTTTCGTAAAGGGAAGAAAAAGTTCTGATTTCTTACTACGCCTATCAAAAGCACGAAATGCAGTCTACTGAAAAGGTATTTTCCGAATTTGGTCCACTTTTAGTCTCCCACAGCGAAAATGATTTTAGTTTCATTTATCCTGTCTTCCCCACTGGACAGAATGTATGTTTTATTTGGTAAATTTACTTTTGGCTTGGAGGAAAGTATTGATTTTCTACAACAGGAACCAGTAACTCAAAATGAGTACCACAATTTTTATTAATCGATGTTAATGGCCTCAATTTGATGAACTTGCAATTAAGGATATTGATATTTGTAAGAGAATTAGCAACCAAACAAAGAATATTGTTAAGTATGTAATGCAGAAAACAGGTCGTTTCCTATTACAAGATTGTATCTTTATTGTGATTTGATGGTATTTATAGAATCTTTGAAAATAATTTTTAAGAGTATCCTGTAGGGTGACTGGTTATCCATTCAAAAAATATCCCAAGCGAGAGGTTTTTATTCAAATTACGTACAAGTTGTGCTTGCTTTTAGTTTTCCTCTGGTTTTTTCTAAGCAACTTTGGTCAAGGTGGAGAGTTATCTCTTTCTTTGATATGCGAAATAATAAACTTTTACCAGCTTTCTATCCAACATTAGACTCAGGAACTTAACTCACACGTCTCCCTTAGCCCAAAGTTAATGCAAAGATTTCTTTGTTATCAAATAACAGTGGAAGACTCACACGAACTTTTCAAACTCTAAGAGTGAGAATCCAAAATCACCAGATAACCACCAGACTTGTTTTGAAAAAAACTTAAAAAACTGACTTGAAAAAATAGATCAACTGTAGCAGCCCAAAGTAATCTTACAAATTTCAAAAAAGTCATTACCAGGGTATTTTTTTCCAACTCATTTAACTTTTTATGAGACATAAAATAATTTCCTACTTGACCATTTAGATTTAATAAAAAAACCCCAAACAAATGACACCAGTAAATGTTGTTTGCGAGAAATTCTGGCTTTACAAACTTCCTTGCAAAGGTGTTATTTATCCCTATGGTTTCTTGCTTACTGCTGATCCTTTGACTATTTTGCAAACCCTTTGTATTAAATAACTGCAGTTTAATCTCATTCTCACGGATATGCCAATAGGGATTGATGACACCTCGAGACAGAATCGATTAAGAATTTTATCATGTTTACTGCTGTCGTTTGTTTGTTTTGTGCTTTTATAAGATGGTTTTCAACAAATAGAATCCAAGTTATAATTGGTGGAGTGAAAAAAGTTGTATTTTTCGACATATCAAATTTTACTTGAGAAAAATAAGCTCTGTAAACCTATATCAGAGAATTAGTAGTTTAAAGCTATAACATAGCTTTTATTGCATCAAAATACCGAGGTACCCTGAGATGACCCTCAAAACCCGCAGAAACAACATGGGATGACTGGCGTTTTGAAATAAAATTCCACACACAAAAAGATAGCTACATTGATTTTGACTGGGTTTTTCAGAGAAACAATTCGTTAAATAAGATATAGATAGAACAGACTTACTCAATTTACCAAAGGCTTAAGCTACTCTCCTCAACGTTCGGTGTAGCATCTTATTTCGTAATACACAGGTTTAAACAAACGAATGTATCTGCAGATTTTCTGAGTGAATTTAACCTTATCAATATTAAGAGAGGGTGAAATATAGTGTTAAAAGAATTGGACTCTATCTTAGAAGACCATATATTATTTTAATGTTTAGTTATTTCAAACAATTTTGAAGTTTCATGGGAGCTTGAAATAACATTGGCGAGTGTGAAGAGGCAATTCTGAACAAAGAGCCAATGGAAAGAAGTTGATGTTGGTTGCCATATATTTGTGATGGATCCCCATGTTTGCTTTGTTATGACTATTTCTTCATTGATTGGTTGAAAATCAGAATAGCATCGAGACACATGTCCAATTCCTACTCTACTATCAGTAAGCTTTGCTTTATCTTCTTCACTTTTTCTCCAATAAGAAAAAAGAATTTCAACAAAACAAAGAAAACAAAAGCAAGGTATGGCATCAACGACATACAGAAACCTCTAAAAATTTTCGGACTCATGTTCCTGTACAATATTCTTAATTGTAAAGAGGCTTAGCCTATCACACAATATATACAAAACCTGTAAGGGCTAATATTTGAAATTAAGAAACTATTTTCTTCTTAGTAAATTTGTGCTCCTTAAAATTTTAATGTATTAACTTAATAGGGAATAATAATACAATGTTCAATAATAATAAAATTACATTAATTTTTATTACGACAAGTACCAAGATCTACGCTGCTCATCATCAAAGAGAAAGGTTGTAAAGACAAAAGCCATTAAATACAATTCCCTGTGAAGAGTTATGCTTAGGGGTTATTAAAAAAATACGCACATCCAAAAGTAGCTGAATTTTACCCCTTCCTTTTCCTGTCCAAGCTTGAACTATAAAATGATGCCATTTATAGAGCAGGCGGATGCTTTGGTTAAACCTCTGTCGACTTCCTATAAGGGCAGGGATTATTGAAGCTCTCCTACCGCGCCTATCAGAAATACTAACCAAATTATCAAACACCGTAGAGCTTTATTTAAAACGCTGCATTTTAACGGTTTTCTAAAAATGTAAAATGGCATATAAATGAAGATCGCACGTATTGGCCAAATATGACGTAATTCGGATTTAGGACGAGTGAAAAGTCGATGGAATTTTTAGTGGCTACCTGCGGTTAAAATTTGCCAGGTCTGGTTACTTAAGCTGAATGGAAATGCGTTCAAGTAATCTGCTGAATCATTGTCCGTAGTTAATAAGAAAGATATACTAGAAAAAGTTAACAAATGTTTTCTGAAAATAGGTACTTATGTAAACAAATTCAATCGAAAAATACCAATTTGCATGGTAGTCGGTAGAGAAGACCTTGAGAAAATAAATTGCGTTGCCTTGGGAAGGATGCCTATGTACCAGGCCCAAAGACAAAGGAACATAGCTTTTCCAAACGTATTGGGACTAGAAGAAACGAGAGTATTTTTGAATCTTAACTGTATCTAGATGTGCTTATATTTTTTACTTTACCGCGTGGCATAGGTCAGTTGGTCAACGCTACACTCATTCACTGTACCTTCTTAAGAGAACTACCTGTAACAATCCAATACGTTTGGATTGGAATCATGTAGTCAAGAGAATAAAAAGGTATTCTTATTGTGTTTGTATCCAAATGTTAGACTGTCTCTCCTGTCCCAGTAGGTTACCAAAAGTTTATATAAATGTACATTTATACAACATAATAATTAGATATAGTTTTTGGGTCTACTGTGAAAGCAGTGGATTCTTTCTCACTTCCCCTCCCCAACTAATAACGACCTTAACATCTAAAGAATTAACATAAATAATGTAAAACGTCTTGGGGGTGTTTGATCTCCGTTACAAGCCTCTGTAGTCTACACGTATGATAACAGTGTTATTCATAGTAATATACTCAAACTATAGACACCTTTTCAAACCCGAAATGAAAATACAATAACAATTATACAAGTAGTGAGTAATACCATAGACAATATTATTAACTCCCTAGAGGAGGAATTTGGTGGAAATATGGCAGATATGATCTGGCATACATACACACCATTGTTACTGTGGACAATATTATTTAATGGTCAGATCAGATTTGCTGGCTAAATGACAACTGCAGAGGGGAAATGACACCTTCAACACAAATCAAATGATATTCTTCAAACAAACCTGATATTATTTATAAGTGCTAAGTCTTTGTGGCAGGCTAAAGTGACTTCAAGGAAATAAACTTCTTTGATCAGGAGACTTGGTTGAGACTTAGGTGGTCTTTTATTTACTATCATCCTGCATAAATACCATTACCTTCACACACCAGTTTCCAGTACATCCATATTACAATACGAAACTTTATGTAAACTTATCTAGACCTACGGTCTTTTCAATCCCTTAAAGACATTCTTTTTATCTCTTTTTACTTTTATTATACTTGTTCATTAGCGATATAGCGAATGCGGTTGTTCAGTTAAATGGATAATTTTGGAGTTAATAGAATCGTAAATAAATGCTTTACTCAACAATCTGAGTCTCCCTTGAGAGACTTCTACGGTTGAATAAAGCACCGGGGTAGGGTGGATCCAGGGGAGGGTGGATCCAGGGAAGGTTGTCCAGGCCAGGGTTCTGTTTTGTATGTCAAAAGCATTCTCCAACTCAAACTATTAATATAAAGTACATTAAAATTCACAAATTTTCCCTTAACAACCTTGATTATCTCTCGCTCCGAAATGAGAAATATTGACACTGTTCCTGATTTAGGTAACATTAAAAATACGTAATTGGCCTATTACTCTCACTCCCTTTTGTTGATTAAAAAACGTCGGAAAAGGTATTATTACGTTGACTTATTTCCTAACTCCTGTTGTACACCCATTTTATGATACGGCATTTGTGTGGTTCAATACTTGAAAAAGTAGTTCAGCCACAATACTGAATTAAACATATTTAATGTTAGACAATTGAAAGCAATATAAATATTACAAAATAGATATCTGTCTAGTATAGACATTTTAAAAATGCAAACATTGCAAGATTCTAAAATATACTTGCCAACTGCAAATATGTCTTTGATGTTATCCTTAAATGGTTTGCGGCATATTCGTAGAGGAAAGCCTGAAAAGGAGTTGGTCTTTCCAAATTTCAAAAGGCAAGCCATATTTAAAACAGTACTCAAAGAATGCCGGTTAGCTTTTAAAGAATACTTTTTTAATATATTGTCCTGAAGTTGAAGAAGCTACAAATTTGAAATTGCTTTCCATGTCCTCAAATATGTACAAAATAATCAAACCTTCAAGGTAACTCTTCAAAAGCACCTGTTTCAGCCTTTAAATCCTTTCTGCAATGATCTTCTGTTTCTTTGACCTCAATAAAATTATGGTGATCTGTTATTCGAACATGGTCATCCTTTACATCATCAAAATTTAACTTTCTTCGCACTTTTCCTGATGGTTGAATATTCCTATCTAGCCTTGGTTTTTTTGGTGGAGGCGGTGGTTGGTTTTTGGTTGACATTCTTGAATTCAGTGCTTAAAGTAATTTCACTTCTACCTTGAAAGTCTTTAAGTTGACTTCTCCTCTTAACAATCAACCAGAATTTCTTTGAAAGGAATGTTATGATATTGGAAACAAGAAAAACATATATTAGCATAAATTTGCCCTTACGCAATTAATTATGCAGGGCAGGTTCAGGCAAGGTTCTGATTGTTCATTGAACAACGGCTTTTCTTGTTCCCATGACAACTTAATCCATTGGACGCTGCAGGTCTCAATAGAAAACAACAAACATAATTTTTGAAAGGCCAGAGTTAATTGTGTTCCTGTTCCTGCCCGAATTTTTCGTGATAACATATGTCATAGCACAGTTGAGGGACGTAACGTTTGTTGGTTTGAAATACAATTTCCATTTCCATAGAATTTTCGTGATTCTGGACCATTCTCACCACAACGTGAGACAAGCTTTTTTTCAGCTGTGAGCTCAATTAAGTTCACAAAAGCTTCTTTGTTTATTTAAATTTTGATAAATGCCTTACTGTCTGTTGTGAGCATATGTGTAATTTATATCATGTTTAAGATACTTTATCGGAACTGTATGCTGTGAATATGATTTTTCATCAGACTTTTTATTCTGTATTTTCATTTATGTTTGCCATGTGAAACTGGGAGTTCAGTCGATTTAAATAACAAGCCTCTCTTTCCAACAAGGATCTGTTGTCGTCTTTGCTTAACTGCCAGTAAGTATAAAATAAGTATCCCAGGCAAAACAATTTAATTAGCCTTGTTCCATTAATTTTAAGGAAGAACAGAGATTTTTTTCGAGTTGCTCTAATCTTCTCGTTCCAGTTGTCAGTAGCAGACTTTATTTTGTAAAACTGAAATTTTGAATTACGGATTCAGGACTTTTTGGATTTGGTTTCTTGTTTATAACTTTTACTTGAGGAGAACACAATGAACATCTTTTTACTGACTTGTTCATCCTGTGATAATCAGAAATTAATAATTTATAAGTGGACACATTGGTAAAGCGTTGTTTTTTCAATTCAAACAAGACCTTTTTACTTTGTTTGAAGTATTTTAAGAGCCCGTTAACTTTGGTCAGTTACAAACCATCGACTTACATCTCTTAACATTATGTCTGTAATAGTGGATATTGCAGACATAAATGTTACACTATGTCATTCAATGCCAATCGTGAGGACTAATCTTATTGCCGTGGACCTGTCCAAGGAGAATGCTGACGAAATAATACTTTGACAATTCTTGTTGCCTAGCAAGATTTTAAAACCTGAACGAAGATAATGTGACTTTTCTTACTCTGCAAATGGATGTGAACTGAATCGATATGCAATCGGTGATTGAGCGAAAGGGGGAGAAATTTTGACCACGGCTTAACTTTGAACGTCTTTGTCTGTTATTGCACAGGCAATTTCGACTAAAATATCTGGTCAGAAAACCGTCGTCATTGTTCTCAACGTGGAACAATAACCATGAATTGTTTGAAATAAAAAAAACTTGTTGAGACACCAGCTATGTTTTAATTGGCTGTCCACTGTGACTCCCTACTTTATTTGAAAAGGGTCAGAAAACTATCTCATGAGGAAAATGCCCAGAATGACCTCGCAGAACAGGATAAATTACTGGAAACCTTGGGACTGGGCTTTGAGTTAGGTTTTACTTTGAACAACTGTACTGCCATATCCTTTTCCGCATTCATGACAACTGTACACCAGTTTTGCATGACAAAAATAATACAAAAGGAAGTCAGCGATGTCGGTATGACACAAGAGCTTTGTAAACTTCGCAAAATGTGGAGTTGGACTTGAAACAAAAAGCACAGGAAGACATGCTTCCCCTAAATAAGTTTTTGTAATTTTCTCCAGTTTTCTTGTTGAAACACGATACATCAATTCCACTATCTGCAGTGCATGATATAAATATTCCATTTGCAACGACATCATGGATTAATTATTTACAAAGGGCGTTTTTGGACAACAAAAGCACAAAATATGCAGTCCAAGGTGGAAAAAATACAAAAAAATTGAATTAAGATTTAGGTAAATTTTCATGTCTTTTTAGAGTACACCTTATCTTGAATAGAATTTCGTGACCAATACTGTTTTAACAGTCTGACATATGTACACACTTTTGGACAGAAAATAACGAGGAAAGCTTCGTGAGCAGTCATTTAGAGTAAGGTGTGAGAGTTGATGGCAAATTTATGCTCAGAGTCGCAGTTTATTGTACGAGGTCAAATAACCAAGCAACACAATTTCATGCAAGTAAAAATTTCCGAAGGGGGTCTGCAGTATCAACATGAAAAACTTAATGAACGTATCAAACATGCAACAAAGCAAGACGCTCATTTGTTTCCACCAAAAATTCACCTACCATTGTTTAACAGGAAAGAATATTTCTGCAACCAACACCAAAATCGGACGGGGGAATACGTTTGACTTTCAACCTGATGACAGCAACTTAGTATCTTGCACTTGCTCACAGTCAATAGTTTGCCGCGCGAAATCGGCAAAAGAACTTCTTTAAAAAGACATAAAATAAAGTACTTATGAGCAAATTTCATTAAAAAATTTTGAGGGTTAAGTACCACCTTTCATACCTTGATCAACAAAACGCGGTTTGACAGTGATTTTTGCTCTCAATCACCTCTTTGGCCTTGATAACTGGCCTTATTTGTTTGGATTGTGGTATTTGACATGCAAACTGGGTTTTTTTTAAACGATCAGGTTTGGACATGAGCCAAATTTAGCTTGACTTTTTACATCTGAGACTTGTTGCATGGACAGGTGATGAAAAAGAAAATTTACTTTCGAGGAGCTTTGAAGGTAACAATTGCTCATCGATATGAAAGTACCATTTCGACGATGTCATGTGCTTGTGACATCAACTCACAGGATTTAGTGTGCATGGAATTGTGGAAGCAGAGATGACGTAATGATCCACGTTTGGCTTTCTCTCATTGTAGTGAGGGACTTCCCCTTTCTAATTTTTGAGAATCTTTTGTTTTGTGGTGGCTTTTGTGGCAGTTAATTGAGTCATCATTTTGTGAAATACAATTTAAGGGGTTTTTGATTTCACAGAGAAGTAGAAAAAAGTAAGAATGAGAGAATGCAAAAGAGGTAAGGGGCCATACATATGTGACGTTCAAGGTCAAGGGGTTCATAAGATATAAAATGTTTTAGGAAGGGTAGGGGCGGGATTGAATCCACGCGCTTGTGGTATTAGCGTAATGTCGCGTCCCCCGGGTGACGGATGGGGGAAGTCCTCAGATTACTGGGGATTGCACTAAATAAGACCGGAACAAGGTGCCATGGGCCAAATAGCGCCGGGAGGAGTACAGCCCCCGAATATCGAGTGTTCTCTTCCTCGTGAAGGTTTCAGGCTGATTTACTATGGGGTTGAAAAACGGAGGAATGGAGCAGAAGTAATTGTAAGCAAAGACATCAAAGCCAATGTAGTAGAGGTGAAGAGGATAAGTGGTAGAGTTATGAGTGTGAAGATTGCCACAGAAGAATAAATGGTCAGCGTGGTGAGCTCATATGCTCCACAAATGGGATACGCGGAAAATGAGAAAGAAGCCTTTTTGACGGAGCTGGCGGATGTTGTGAAAGGCATACCAAGTACAGAGAAAGTCATAATAGGAGCAGAACTCAATGGTCATGTACAGTGCGCTGGCGATAGTACAGAGCCATTTGAGATAGGAATGGGGCTCCACCAAGGATCAAGCTTAAGTCTCTTTCTATTTGCCATGGTCATGGAAACTGTTAGTGCAACGGAATAAACCGGCATCCCAGAGAAAATACTATGTATACTGATGGCCTCGCTATCACAGCCAAGAGCAAGAAAGAGCTAGAGCAAAGGGTTCGGTACTTTCCTATTCCCCCCCCACTACCGTACTATGGTTGACAGTTGTTTGTGTGAGTGGATGTGGCGTCAAAAAAATAGAAACAATAATTTATTTGACACTATATTTCAAGACATTGTAACGCACTTCCCACCAGCTTGGACACAATCGCTAAAAATCGAGCGTAATCTTGTTTTTCTTTTTCCTACAAAAAGCCCTTTTAAGTTATCTCGTGAAAACGATTTTTCTGATGGAAACCAGGTACCCTCTAGACCAAAAAGAATTAATTAATGTATGAATGAATGGCAGGGGAAAAGTTTTTTAAGTGACCTGGTGGGAAAAAATGGGAAAGTACCAAGGGTTCAAATGTGGCAGGAAGAATTGGAAAAGAAGGGACTAAAAGTCAACAGCAAGAAGATAGAAGTCATTGGGGCAAGCAAAGCAAGACAAGTCGTGAGCATTAGAGACACAAAGAATGTGGAAATCAGCCAAGTGGGAAAATGTTGCTCCCTCAGCTCAGTTCTATCCGAGCAGGGTGGATGTCGGGAAAAAATAGACACCAAGATTAGCAGAGCATGAAGAAAGTGGAGAGACATTAGTGGGGTACTTTGTGATAGAAAGATGCCTCTGAAGCTAAAAACCAAGATCTATACAACAGTCATACGACCTGTGCTACTGTATGGATTGGAGACAGCGGCAATAAGAAAGGCAGAGGAAAGGGCCCTTGAAGTGACAGAGATGAAAATCCTGAGGTGGATATGCGGTAAATCATTTCTGGAACACCGGACCAACGAAGACATTCGAGGTTTTGTCGGTGTGCCAAACATATCCAGCAAGACCAGAGAAGCAAGATTAAAGTGGTATGGGTATGTAATGGGGAGGAACCAGGAGAACCCGGTAAAACAAGCGTGGGAGGTGACAGTTCTGAGGAAAAGGAGCAGAGGCAGATAGAACCTGAGATGGAGAGATGTTGTAAAGGAGGACATGAGGCAAGTTGGAGCAGATCCGGAAGGCTACAAGGAGCACTGAAAGTGGCGCAGACTGTGTCGAGCGGCCGAGTCGTCCTAGCGATGGAACAACACCGCAGCAACAAGAAGAAGGGGCGGGATTAAATCGTAATGTGGGCATAAAAAATGTACTTTTTTTAAGTTGTCTTTTTTTCATCTTATTGAGATAGTTTGCATGTAGCCTGTACCTTTTTGTAGCAAAAACAGAATCTCGGATACATTCCTTTGAACACTTACTTGGTTACTTTTTAGTCTCTTTTCGAAATTGGAATCCTTTTCTCCTGCTTCGGTGATATCAAAAACAATAGGTTGACATCCAGGTCCTTTTGTTTTAAGACCAAAAAGAACCTTGTCTTGTTTCCGGGAAAAAGGCGGGATAAAACATTTTTATTATTCAACTGGTCGCAAACTGACAAATATTTTGTTTTATTTTTGAATAAAGACACAACATTCTGACATTGCAGTTTGTTAGGAAAATCGAGTGAAAGAAATGAGGAAAGGGGTAAAGAACGCTATGTTAAAATAGCGTCGAGTCTGTGTTACATTTCGTGAAGACATTCTATTGTTTCACAAAACTCAAAAGCAACGACAGTTTTTTAATGAACGTTCTCTGTGTGATTGCAGTGCAAGAGCACAGCGTTGCAGATTTGGATCTTTTAAAAAGACCAGAAAGCTTGAGAAGTGCGATAAGTAATTTTATTATTTTACTAGCTAAACTCGTTGTTAAACAATGGACAGAAAAGTATGTACAATTTTTATTTCAATAAAAGAATACTGACTGTGTGGGATGCTGTTGCAGACAACAATGGTGACGCAGAAATAGACGAATGGTCAGATCTCGATATGCAATATAATCTAGTTATAACGTTCCCGGTTATAACTTACTTTCGGATATAACGTACCAAAGTGGTGAGTCCCGGCAAAAAATTCATAAAACCCTTATAAAAATACCTCGGTTATAACGTACTCGGTTATTACGTACTTTTGCTTTTTTACATACTCTCTTTCAGGACCCTTATACAATGCCCCTTGGTTATATCGTACTTTGTGGGTTTCCTTTGTTTGTTTCCCTTTGCGGTTGTGTCACACAAATCACTGACACCTTTATTATGATCCATTTTCCGGTAATAGCTGTTTTCATTAAACAAAGCCGTCGCTGATAGCTGTGGGAACCCACTTATGTGCGTGGCAATCGCACATTAGCATTTGTTTTTGTGTACACCATCTCAGCAGAAACAAAACTGGAACAAAATAGACAGTCGAAAGTGGAAAGCAGTCAATTCAGAAACAAAGAAAAATATGATAAAGCTTATCGAGTCGAATATGAAGATCAAGTTGAAATTATTAGGGAGTTTGGACTCAGTAAATAAATCTAAGGTAAATACAATTTGGAAAGACAGCAAAATATGATGCAAAAATTCACTCATTTAATAATGATAAAAAGATACTGTAAAGGGCGAAATTCGATTATATTGAGGACGCTCTACTCTTGTGGCTGAAGCAGGCAGGAATACGTGGCGTCCAAGTTAGAGGATCTCTGTTAAAAGCTAATCAATTGGCCCTTGAGCTTGGTCACGGGTTTTTTTAAAGCGATGGCTGACTTGACTGATTCAAGAAAAGAAGAGAAGTGACTTTTTGTACGGTGAATGGTGAAGCAAATTCAGTACCAAGTACTGTAATTGACTTCCTTCACATGACTTCCTTTTATATCGCCCCTTTCTATGAGGGCATAAAACAGCAGACAGTGCCTGGTGTCACTTACTTTAATACCACCTAATCACCACAGTTTTCAGTTTCAATTGTTCAAATTTATTCCAAGCCAAACCACAAGTGTTAGCACTTGTCTCCCGTCTTTCATGCAGGGTCGTTGTAGATTTAAAGGAATAGGTGCGGGAAAATCAATCACTCAACTTGAGTTGCAGCCAACATTAACACGGAATGGTATGCGGAATAAACTTCTGCGAAAGCTGTGCTGCTAAAGCCGCAGTTGTGGAGCACCCTAAAAGCACAAGAGAAGTAGGGCTGGCATCTTTTTTTATTTTTCATGAAAATTCCAGTATCTTCATTGCCCTCTTCACCCTCAATTTCATCTTCACTCTCATCGACCAGATATATTTTTTAGCCAAAGGCATGGTAAGTCTCCAATAAACAAGCAAAGCTTTCGAGTTCCATGTTCAGGGATCCTTTTGGACACGACTTCCAAGAACCTCACAGTTTGTCTAACATTCCAAAGTAAAACCACATTCTTTGAATTCGGAGAAGCTTTGGATTCAAGCAGGAAATCAGTAATTTTTTTTTCATATCCTCTGAAACACCGGAATAGCATCGTGAGCGTTGATTTCAAAGTAACCCACCAGGTCTTGGATCCTATATTTGATTGGCAACTTTTCAATTTTAATCTCAGTGTCACCGAGCAAATCATTCAGGAATGTACACAAATCTTTGGCATTTTTCTGCAAGCTTTCGAAACGTCTTGTTTCCTTCTGAAGCTAGAATTTAACTAACTACACCATTTCCAACGCTCACAAGGCCTTTATTTCCAAGCAAAGTGGAAGGGGGGGGGGTTTAAATTTTAAAGACTCAAAAATGTAAATGCTGCCAAAATATTTTCAAACTTGCAAGGTAAGTCAAGTAGATCATTGGCTTCCCGCTGCTTTCTCAAACTAATCAGTCTCTTTAATGGTATACAGTGCCATGAGAAAACCTCTAAAGATATGATTGTCAGGATTGTCATAACGTCCAAAGATCTAATCAAGAGCCATTGACTTATATAGCCATCTAGTTTACCCAAATGTTGCAGTCGCTTTACTTTGCTACTTTTCTCTTTCAGTATCATTTATTATTCATTTATCCGCTTAAGCAAATGTCTGCAGAATGCTCTACATTTCCAAACAGCATCATGTCATGGCAAATATGCAGACCGAAGTATTATCACTTATCACTATATTCAAAGAGTGATTGTAACACCATGTATGCAAATGGAAAATTGCAACTTCGGAAATCTAAGCAGTCAAAATATAATACATATTACCTTGACCATCAAAGGAATCATCTACACAACCTTTGATGTATAATCCATTCCTGTGTTGGAGTTTGACAAGATCAAAAAGTGCTTTACCCGCAGAAGATACTCCTTTTTATCAAAAAACGAAACTTTTCGTGTACACTTCCGTTATGCACATATCTTATGATTACAGCACATTAATCGTGAGCCATGATATTTTGTGTCGTACCAATTTCAATAGAGATGATTCCAGCTTCTTTCTCTCACTAATCATCCCCTAATTGGATAAAATATTTGAAAGTACGCATAATGTTTCTATCGAATCACTGCTTAGAAACGTTACTAAAGATCCCCAGCCATGTTTATCGGCCTTGCCATCTGGTGTAGCTTCCTTTTTTTTCTGTAATACCTTCTTCCTTGCAGTTTTGGTTTTTACGATATGCATTTTATTCTGCAACTAATTTCACTACTTCAATAAACTTTGCATGGTTTACTGTGGGGTCGTTTACTTCATGTGCGCCTTTCTGCCTCCTCACATGAAAGGAAAACCTTTCTTTTCTTCTCAAATTTTTTTATCTGATATCGACTGCAGTATTGTAAACAGCACCACAATGTTGGGTTTAGACTTTATGAGTAACAAAGCTTCTGGTTACAGTGAATGCATTGTGGAGGTTTCGTGGTCATTGATTTTGTCCTAAACATGTTTTGTTTGCTTTTTTATTATTCTAGTTCATTGTTACAAACAGAAACGTTGTTGCTGTATGCAAGGCATATATTAGTGAATTCTTGTAGGCCACTTATTGAAAATGGACTAATGTCTCTTCACTAGAATACAAGTAACCCTTGTTTTTGTATTGTGTATTTGTACATATATGTTGGCAATCTTATTGCAAAACTAAGAACAATAATAAAAAGCAAGTTTCTCCTGAATGTAAGCTTGTTACACATACTCCTGTTTTTTTGCATTGACATTCCACAAGACACCGTTCGACAACAGTTATACGCGTCATTCTACTGTTGCAATATTGTTCATGCCTGGATTTAGTTCAAACTACTTTGACTTTATTCACCTGTGCAAGAATATTTACTTCTTGAATTTTAAGTTCTTCCTTATTCTCTCGCTTTGAAAAACGAAGCAAGAGGCGTCAGGTGTTCAACACAACCGCGGTTCTCTTTCCCGTCTCTTTTTTGTATCACTCTTGTGCTTCTTAGCTGTTTTTTTCTTCTTGGTCTTGCCATTCATTTGAAAAGAAATATAGGAGTTATTTGGTTTGGTTGTCGTTTAAATCCAAAATAACACGCAGCATGCTTGTTCTCTTCTCGTTTGTCCAGGTAAATAATGAAGTTGGACTCAACCAAGCAGAGAAAACAGATTGCTGATCTGTCTGCTTCTGCTCAGCGGAAACAGAGCTAATTTGTGTGATTTCAGGATGGGGATATGACAGGTTACTTGATAAACAAACAGGCTGTCTTTTGTTAGACCCTGATTAATTTCAAATTCAATGAAGGTCTTTCATGGCGACCAGTGTGAAATAGTAACCTCCTGGTGTTTTACTTCAACTGTAAATGTCAAGTCTGCTTCAAAAGAGGGACAGTTTAAACAAAATTTTTGATACATGAAATTTTAACATAAATTTTACAAAAGTCACCTAAAAAAGGGCTCACTAAGAAAACTTGGCTTTCATGGAATATCGCAGTTCCTCCAGTTATAATTCTGTGTTCCTCTCCAGCATGTCGATGACGTCGCCAGTCCGACAACCTCTCACTCTCTTTCACTTTTCAGATACTCAGAGTACCACGTTGGAAGCAGCTTCTTCCTGATGTCTGGCACAGTGACCTGCCAGTCTCAGCCTTATTTGTATCTTGGATGAGATTCTAGGGAACTGACAATATAGCTATTGCTAATAGGAAACTTCATATTGATAGCTCTTTTACCTTTATTCCGACTAAACTCTACAACTCATCTTCATGGCCTTGCTATATATGTTCAGCAGGTTTTTTCAGCTGTCAAAGTACCAGAACTCGAATACAAAGGAAGGCCTTTCATGCGCACTCGATTGTCTCTCCTTCTGGCAACTTGCTACCTACCTTTCGTGTATCAATATCCCTGTTCTAAATCTTTTTCAGTTATTGAAACAGTATCAGACTCCATTGATAAAACTCTTTACAACTACCACACTGTAACCATCTTTGTTTTTGGTGATATTAATGCTCAGCACAATATCTGGTTGACTCGTGTCAATGAGACTAAAGGACCTAAGGATGTAACCTACAGCTCTACTCTTTCACCTGATTGTATACGCCTTATTTATTTTACCACAAGATTTCGTAATTCAGAATCATAAGAACCTTCTCTTTTAGATCTCTTTCCATCCTATATTCCTGAGTACTGTACAATTTCATTTTAAAGTCCTTTTGAATCTTTCTATTATTTTGCCGACACTGTAGAGTTTAGGGCAATTTTTTCAAATCTTGTTGACAAGCCAAATCATTTAAGACTTACGTTTAGTCAGATTGACTGGGATAAAGTTTGGTAATTTCTTGTTGATATTTCTTGGAATTGAGTCTTTCGCAGTTCAGCTTCTGATGGTGCAACTGAATTCACGGAATGGATGTAGGTTGGGATTGATACATTTGTGCCTCGTCGTATTTACAAGGTCAAATCTCATTCTTCTACATGGTTCAGTGTCCATTATTATTCTGCCAGTGCTCATAGCAATAATTTCAATGTTCACCTTCAACGTGATGGGACTGATGATTTTGGGGTTTCTTTTCGATGAGCTAGCAATGTTTGTGAAAGGGTGATTTCTTATGTTAAATTTCGCTATACTGACCAAGTTCGTAAATCTATGTCTTCCTAAAAGTCGAGATATCTGGACGATATACATAATGTATTCCATTATGGAAAATCGATTGTTCCCCCATTTTGTGACCGTGTTCGGTTTTTTATCTTCTTCACCAATTGATCTCTTTGCTAGATTCTTTACCTCCAATTCATTTTTGAATAATACTGGTGTTTCTTTGCTGGAGATCTTGTTTTTTGATTCTTCATTAACTGCTCAGCTTTTTGGACTCTGTTATCATAAATTCAAAGAAGGCAGCAGAGGTTGTTCACCGGCTCGATGAATCTAAATCTTCTGGCATAGATTATTTTCCTGTAGTTGTGTTAAAAGAGTGTTCTTCTAAACTATCTTCTTTGTTTACTAAACCTTTTAATCTTTGCCTATTCTAGTCTTTGCCTTGTCTTCAAGGATGAAGCGATTCGACTAAACCTAGTTAATACCGACCTGTCATTCTTCCTTCTGTCATTAGTAAGGTCCTTGAAAGATTCATCAACAAGGAATTCGTGGTATTTTTGCAGAACCCAGTTCTTTTTGTTGATGTTCAGTACAAATTTGGAGGACCTTGTTCCACTGATCACATTTTGATTATATTCAGCTAGCGTATCGGTAGGTTTATAAATAGGCCTGGTAAAGAACATACAATACATTTGGATGTCCACGGCATTTGATAAGGTGTGGTTTTGAACCTCACCTGGAATCCCTAATACAGAAATTAGTTACCCAGTTTGGTGACAACATTGAGTTATTTTACCACCTTTTCTCCCTTTATTTAAAGTAGACGAAGAAAATAGAATTAAGGGAGTTTACGCCAATGGGTTTTTTTACCAATGCTCTCTACTAAATTGATAATTTTGGCGACAAATCACAATCGTGGTACGACATGTAAAAAACTGAAAATATCTCACCTGATATTTCTCTAGATGAACCGACCTTACCATGTGCATCGTTGTTTCCAGCTGCACCTAAACTCTAATTTTTGCTGTAACACTGCCAACAACATGTGAAAACGGAAGGTTCGTTCCACACTAGGCGTAAGGTTAAAACGTTGCTGAGGTCTGCCAAGTCCAACTCCGTCGGACATAGTAGAGTTTAGATAGTAAAGCAGAAACTACTCGACGTACTATGTGAAAAGCAAATAGATAGCTGTCACTGGTTATATTTACATGAGTTGTATTGTAGAAATTTCAAGTAGCAAAATTTGACACATTCAAACCCAACAAAGTTTGTGAAGCCAAGAGTTCCAAAAGGGGAATAAAAATTGACACTTGAGGATAGTCGTTTAATAAGGAAGTAGAAACAGTTACTACTACTGATCCTTTCTTTATTAGTGCTACTACTACTACTACTGCTACTACTACTACTACTACTACTACTACTACTACTCTTTCTATTACTGATACTACTCCTTCTATTATTACTACTGCTCTGTCTTTTGAATTCCTTTTGAAGATCAGAAGTGAAAATTGTTTTAATGAAGTTGAAGCGAAAATATCTAATTATTGTAACGGGTGATAATCTTTATTCCTCCTCCTCAGGTGCCGTGTCCAGGAACGTTGGCGATCATGGCTCTCCACAGATTTCTGTCCTTCGCTGCCCTCAGTAGTTGTAGCTCGCTCTTTGTAGACCATGCTGCAATACTGCCCATGTACTTGGTTCTTGGTCGTCCTCTGCCTCGTTTCCCATCTATCTTTCCCGTCAGCGTCAACTCCTCAAGCTCTTCTTTCCTCATTATATGTCCTAGGAAGGACAGCTGCCTTTTTCGAATGGTGGACAACAGCTTTCTCTTGCATCCTGCTCTCCTCAAAACATCTTCATTCGTAACGTGTTCTGTCCAAGAAATCCGCAGTATTCGGCGTAGAAACCACATTTCTTCAGCTTCTAGCTTCTTTTCGAGGGTTGCTGTGATGGTCCAACTTTCACTCCCGTATGTAAGCACTGGGATTACGTAACAGTTGAGGACTCGGAGCCTGGTGTTCAAGGAAATAGTTTGGTTTTTCAGTATCTTAGACATTCGCTGGAATACCCCCTTTGCTGTGGCAATTCGTTTCCGTATTTCTACCATGCATCTTCCATCTGATGTAATCATGCTGCCAAGATAATTAAACTTATCTACTTGTTGAATGTCTTCTCCATCTATTGATATTTTGCAGCTCAAATTCTCATTCCTTTTGCTAACCGTCATGCAAAAAGTCTTCCGACGATTGATACTGAGACCCCTTGCCCCACTTTCCTCTACAACGGTGTCAAGCAGTTGTTGTAGCTTCTCTGGAGTGTCGGCTATGAGCGTCGTGTCGTCAGCATATCGTATATTATTCAAGTTGTACCCTCCGATCACAAAACCATGTTTTCCCTCGATACTTCTCATGATGTTTTCACTGTATAGATTAAATAGGTCTGGTGAGAAGACACAACCTTGTCTAACACCTCTTCGAATATTGCAGTATTTACCAACCTCGTTCTGCACTCTCACACCCGCAGTTTGCTCCCAGTATAAGTTTCTTATGAGTCTTATATCTTTTCCATCTATGTCTAGATCTTGTATCATTTCTATCATACACTCGTGTTTCACTTTATCAAATGCTTTTGAGTAGTCAATGAAACACAGGTATAGATCCCTCTGCATTTCGATGGCTCGTTCCGACAGCATCCTCATCACAAATATAGCGTTTCTTGTTCCAGCATCTTGGACAAAACCAAATTGCTGTTTCCCTATCTCTGGCCTCATTGCTCTCCTTGCTCTTGCCATTATGACTCGCATAAGTATCTTAGTTATATGACTCATTAGACTGATGGTTCGGTGGAGCTCGCACTCGGTAGCCCCTGGTTTCTTGGGCAGGGCGATGAATACAGATTTTGTTAAATCCGAAGGGATTTCTCCGCTGTCATATATATCGTTGAGTAGTTCGGTGACTTTGTTTATTCCAAATTCCTCGAGTGCCTTTATCATCTCAATGCAGATTCCATCTGGACCCATGGCTTTATTCGCCTTCATCTTCTTAATTGCCGCTTTCACTTCACATGATAGAATTCTAGGGCCTTCAATAACCTTCCTGATGGTTGGTTTTCCTCCCCTTTCATCCATGAACAACTCGTCAACATACTCTGCCCAACGCTCCATCAACTCTTCTTTCTCCATGATCATATGTCCATCCTTTGCTTTAATGCACCCACTTGAAGAGCAGGGTCTCTTTCCTACCAAATCCCCAATCTTTTTATGCATGAAACTAGGATCTGCAGTCTTGCAGCTTTCAATCTCTAGACATTTCTCATTTATCCAGGCTTCTTTCGCCTTTCTACATTCGTTTCTTATGTCACGATCCAAAGCTTTGTATTGGATTGAATCTTTCTCTGGAATTTTCTGTCTCTGTCTCATCTTTTGCAAAATTTCTGGCTTCATCCAAGCTTGCTTTTTCTCTTTTTTCTTGGGTTGGATGACTTCTTTTGCTGACTCTACTATTGCTTCTTTTAGCACTTCCCACATGCTGCCTTCTCTCTCGAGTACTTCAAACCGGTTCTGTACTGCAGCTGCATATTTCTCTCTGAGTTCTTGGTTTTCACGCAAGAGATTCCACTCTAGTTTTGCTTCTGGGGCTGTACGTTTTAGCCTACGAAGCTTCAGTTTGACTGTACATACAACCGGATTGTGGTCGCTCCCACAATCTGCTCCAGGATAGGACTTCGCTTGTTGAACAGCATTTCTAAAGCGACTGTTGATGGTCACGTAGTCGATTTGATTTTTATACCTGTCTCCAGGGTCTTTCCATGTCCACAAGCGTCTTTCATGATTTTTGAACCATGTGTTCATAATCACCTGATTATGTGCTGCACACCAGTCTATCCATCTTTCTCCTCTTTCATTTTGCATTCCTAGACCATGCTTTCCCACTATATTTCCTACTCTTTGGCTTCCAACCTTTGCATTCAGGTCTCCCATCACAATGACAACATCTTGGGATTTATGGTGCCTCATAGCTTCCTCAAGCTGTTCATAGAACATGTCTATCTCATCCTCACTACTGTCGGCTGTTGGTGCATACACTTGAATAACAGTTATGTCAAAAGGCTGTCCTTTCAGCTTTACCAGGAGAACTCTTTCTGAGAGGGTCCAATATCCTAAAACACACTTACTCAGCTCTTCGTCCAGAATTATGGCAACTCCTTTTTCGTGTTTATCTCCTCCAGAGTATATGACCTTATGTCCTTCTATGTCGAAACATCCTGTGTCAGTCCATCTTGTTTCACACAAACCGAGCAGATTCATATTCAGCCTTTCCATTTCCAACTTCACATTTGCTAGTCTCCCTGCTTGGTACAAAGTACGTACATTCCATGTTCCAATCCGCAAAGTGGTTCTGTTTCTGACAGTCGCAGGCTGACGGTCAGGTCTCACCTGTCGAACATGAGTGTCCCGACCGAGCGAGATGTTGATGACCTCAGTGTCATCAACCTCATTTACGCTGTTAGCGTTAGACATTAATCTTTGTATTGTCATGATTGTTCTTGGCAGGATACAGTGGTGGTTTGCCATTGCCTTCCACTGGCGGATGGCCACTCATACTATTGTCTCATTCGTGCCCTCAGCATACCGCGATGCGTGTGCAGATTACGCCTTCGTTGCCGTTGATCTCAATGTAGATTCTTCCGCCAACTCCGCCGCTTCCAGACTTCATGCGCTACAGTGCGAGACATGCACTTTCCCCAGTAACAAGTTACTGGTTACCCTCATGTCGTTTAGCCCGCCAGCTGAAGCGGTTTACCAGGGTGTGGCCACTGCCGCGCACAAGCAGTTACTTGGAGCCAGACATGAGAGTTGGGTGCCATCAAGAGACCAGTAGGTCCATCGCCCGAAGGCCAGCTGATGGTTGCCACTGGATTGTACTCCATCTGGACGCCCCATACACCCTATCTTTATTAAGCTTTTTTATTTTCATCTATTTATTGATTTATATTTGTTTTATCTAATTGTTATACATTGTAAATTTTAGCTTTTAATTTTGATTAACTACAAATTATGACAGGACCAACAAGATAGCAGTATATTTTGAACTGGGTTTTAATCCTGTATAAATGTTATCTAAATAAGAGGAGCCGTAGCATAATGGTTAGTGAAACAGCACCGTAACCAAAAATTCCGGGTTCGATTGCCCGAGCAGGCGACCTTGTACATTCACAAAAAGAAAAAGCCATTGTTTGGCGTCAGGAAGGGCATCTGGCCAAGAAAGTCCTCACTACCAAATCCAAGTCCCTATGGAGGGCACCGGCTTAGTCACTCAATTACTGGGGGGAAAATGACGTTAAAGAAATAAATTAGCACTACTATTACTACTACTACTATTACTCTTCCTCTAATTTCACAATTACTGCTACTACTACTACTACTACTCTTCACCTAATGCTGGTTGTTCTACACCTATTACAAGTACTAAACAAAATAACTTAAAGCTTGTTGTAATAGCTTCTGTAGTGCATTTGATTTCTTGTCAGCAACACAACAGAGTTTCTGGTGTGGTTTCCTCTAGCGATGTATTGAGCCATTCTACCATGACATGAAACAAACTAAACTATACTTCTGTCTGTAAGTGTAGCTAAGATACTTTCAGCAGCTATGACACTTTTACAAACAAAAGATAACCCATTACATTTTTAAAATTTTGTCTTTAACAGTTACTACCCTTTGCGTTTGTGTATTTAACATAAGAACTGCAATCCCAAATAAAAACAAGTTGTTACACCATGGCATCTTATAGGTATAATTAATTTGACATAACAGTGAATTACAAATAATGAATAATAATAACTAAAGCATGAATGTCAACTTTTGCTCATCTGGTAAATAATAACTTTTATTTACGAGCCAGTATCAAGAACGTAAAACATATGGTGTACTTCAGAAACCACAATCAAACTCAAAAACTTTCAATAAAACATTTTCAGCGTATAAGCTACTGTTTCCACTTGGTAAGACGGAGGAGGCAAGGGAATTAAAAGTAAAACCTAACTGAAGTAGGCAGACAAGAGGGTGAGTATAAAAGGTAAGAACCTTTTTCTCTCTTTTAATTTAGATTTCGCCCTTCCCTTGGCTTGAATAGCACCCTTCTGATACTCTTCATTGGACCATTGAGGAATTTAAATGCCGAAAGCCCTTCGGATACCAGGAAATTAAAACCGGAACATCTCGGTAAAAGTGCAAATGCAGTACTCACGATGCCTCTGTGCTTCAGAATTACATTTTTATTTTCTTACTGTTGTGACGAATGAAAAAATATATTACATATAGAACATGTATTTGCAGCTCGTTTAACTTCCTTAACTCCACTTAGCTCCTTTCACTAATTTCATTACGTTGAAAAGCGGGATATGAAGAGATATTGATTTCTGATGATTACGAAAAAAGGTCTCATTATTAGCGCCTGTTTTGCAAATTTTTTTTTGGCTTTTGGACAATTCGTCTTATATTCGTGTAATGTATTAAAAATAGGGTTATTCAATAACAATTTCAATAAAATAACAACACCAAACGGGTATAAATTGAAAGGAGCTGGCTTGTTTCGGTCACAGTAGTTATTCTGCTGTATTTTATCCAGAATTGTAATCATCAGCGCTTTTTTTTGTTTGAAAGCTCAATTACAATTTTTCGTCACCTGGTTTTCCCATAAGGCCAGTTTTTAATGGAGCGTATTCATAAATGTCCTTACGTATAACATCTCTTCATTAAAAATTTACGTTTTGGTTTATTGGGTGAGCTACAATAAGAGGATTGTCCATCAAAACAAGGTTTTAAATGCAATCATTTATTTTAAGTATTCATATCTTGTACCTTTTTATTACAAAATTTTTTTTATCTCCATTTCTACTGTGAAAGACTTTGGTTCTCATAAATAGTGTAATACGTAACACCATTTTTCGCCGGGCGTATTAAATTCTCAATTTTTTATGTTTGGGAGATCAGAACTTTGTGAAGATTCTGTGTTTCTAGAAAGGCTGATGACTTTACAAAAAATGATCGCATCTGTCTAGAATATTCATTTGAATAACGTTTGGTCATGAGAAAACAGAAACAGTAGTGATTAATGCCTTTCTCGTTCTTTGTTGATGGAAGTCTCTTGTTTATACACATAGCAGACATAATGTTGAATTTTGTGTTCTTGAGAGACCACGCTTTCTAATATTATTTCTGAACTATAAATAAGTAAGTAAGTAAGTTTTTATTTGCCACAAACATATAATGAAAAATGTTTACAAATGTTTAAAAAAAAAGAAAGGCCTAGAAAGTCAATAAATTACAATTTAAAGTTAATTTACAAACTTAATACTAAAAAGGAAGTTTCAATAAAATTATTCAAATTGAGGTAAAATAAAAATTATTGACAGGTACCCACTATTTGAAGTGGAGGGATTACATTTAAAAGNTATAATATAATATAATATAATATAATATAATATAATATAATATAATATAATATAATATAATATAATATAATATAATATAATATAATATAATATAATATAATATAATATAATATAATATAATATAATATAATATAATATAATATAATATAATATAATATAATATAATATAATATAATATAATATAATATAATATAATATAATATAATATAATATAATATAATATAATATAATATAATATAATATAATATAATATAATATAATATAATATAATATAATATAATATAATATAATATAATATAATATAATATAATATAATATAATATAATATAATATAATATAATATAATATAATATAATATAATATAATATAATATAATATAATATAATATAATATAATATAATATAATATAATATAATATAATATAATATAATATAATATAATATAATATAATATAATATAATATAATATAATATAATATAATATAATATAATATAATATAATATAATATAATATAATATAATATAATATAATATAATATAATATAATATAATATAATATAATATAATATAATATAATATAATATAATATAATATAATATAATATAATATAATATAATATAATATAATATAATATAATATAATATAATATAATATAATATAATATAATATAATATAATATAATATAATATAATATAATATAATATAATATAATATAATATAATATAATATAATATAATATAATATAATATAATATAATATAATATAATATAATATAATATAATATAATATAATATAATATAATATAATATAATATAATATAATATAATATAATATAATATAATATAATATAATATAATATAATATAATATAATATAATATAATATAATATAATATAATATAATATAATATAATATAATATAATATAATATAATATAATATAATATAATATAATATAATATAATATAATATAATATAATATAATATAATATAATATAATATAATATAATATAATATAATATAATATAATATAATATAATATAATATAATATAATATAATATAATATAATATAATATAATATAATATAATATAATATAATATAATATAATATAATATAATATAATATAATATAATATAATATAATATAATATAATATAATATAATATAATATAATATAATATAATATAATATAATATAATATAATATAATATAATATAATATAATATAATATAATATAATATAATATAATATAATATAATATAATATAATATAATATAATATAATATAATATAATATAATATAATATAATATAATATAATATAATATAATATAATATAATATAATATAATATAATATAATATAATATAATATAATATAATATAATATAATATAATATAATATAATATAATATAATATAATATAATATAATATAATATAATATAATATAATATAATATAATATAATATAATATAATATAATATAATATAATATAATATAATATAATATAATATAATATAATATAATATAATATAATATAATATAATATAATATAATATAATATAATATAATATAATATAATATAATATAATATAATATAATATAATATAATATAATATAATATAATATAATATAATATAATATAATATAATATAATATAATATAATATAATATAATATAATATAATATAATATAATATAATATAATATAATATAATATAATATAATATAATATAATATAATATAATATAATATAATATAATATAATATAATATAATATAATATAATATAATATAATATAATATAATATAATATAATATAATATAATATAATATAATATAATATAATATAATATAATATAATATAATATAATATAATATAATATAATATAATATAATATAATATAATATAATATAATATAATATAATATAATATAATATAATATAATATAATATAATATAATATAATATAATATAATATAATATAATATAATATAATATAATATAATATAATATAATATAATATAATATAATATAATATAATATAATATAATATAATATAATATAATATAATATAATATAATATAATATAATATAATATAATATAATATAATATAATATAATATAATATAATATAATATAATATAATATAATATAATATAATATAATATAATATAATATAATATAATATAATATAATATAATATAATATAATATAATATAATATAATATAATATAATATAATATAATATAATATAATATAATATAATATAATATAATATAATATAATATAATATAATATAATATAATATAATATAATATAATATAATATAATATAATATAATATAATATAATATAATATAATATAATATAATATAATATAATATAATATAATATAATATAATATAATATAATATAATATAATATAATATAATATAATATAATATAATATAATATAATATAATATAATATAATATAATATAATATAATATAATATAATATAATATAATATAATATAATATAATATAATATAATATAATATAATATAATATAATATAATATAATATAATATAATATAATATAATATAATATAATATAATATAATATAATATAATATAATATAATATAATATAATATAATATAATATAATATAATATAATATAATATAATATAATATAATATAATATAATATAATATAATATAATATAATATAATATAATATAATATAATATAATATAATATAATATAATATAATATAATATAATATAATATAATATAATATAATATAATATAATATAATATAATATAATATAATATAATATAATATAATATAATATAATATAATATAATATAATATAATATAATATAATATAATATAATATAATATAATATAATATAATATAATATAATATAATATAATATAATATAATATAATATAATATAATATAATATAATATAATATAATATAATATAATATAATATAATATAATATAATATAATATAATATAATATAATATAATATAATATAATATAATATAATATAATATAATATAATATAATATAATATAATATAATATAATATAATATAATATAATATAATATAATATAATATAATTTAATTTAAAGAGTTATATAGATAAAAGATTAGATACAAAAAAGGGTAAATTCTGATGAGGAAGATCTATTTGAAACTACAGAAAAGTGTAGTTCAATTCATCATCAAATTTAGACGGAAGTGGTGTTTTGAGACGTATCAAAAACAAAAAGAGACAAGTAAAAGGAATAAGCAGGGTTTTCAAGAGCTTTAGTGGAAAGAGAGCTGATACAATTTTAATGTAAAAATGTGACGAAATTAAACAAAAAGACATCAGCTTTATTAAACAGTCAGCAATAAACCGAGTAAGGGGCTCAAAACTAGTGTTTCTTTACCTATCCTACAGCTTATATCCAATCAGAGGTATCTGTTAGGACAAACAGAGTTAAATATTTCAAAATTTCAATATCCACAAAAGAAGTAAACCCATTGTCAAAATTATTGAGTTGATCATTTAAAAATTTTGTTGCAGAAAAGTAAGAATGGTCCTATAATTGATGAAAATAGATAGAAGTTGAGGCTCAAAATTAATTATTTCCTGTTTTCTATCTTTTAAGTGTTACGTTTAAACGAACACCATCATAAACAACATAAAAAATAAACAAAGATAATGAGTTGACAAGCACAAGCGACCCATGCCATTCGGAGGAGAATTGACAGAAGACTCATCAAATATCGACACATTCGGGAAAAGGCAAACATGTGTTAATGAGAAACTGGACAATGACGTACATGGTGAATGAAAAAAATTTAAAGAGACGACCAGTCTATTTTAAGTGTTACGTTTAAACGAACACTATCATAAACAACATAAAAAATAAACAAAGATAATGAGTTGACAAGTACAAGCGTCCCATGCCATTCGGAGGAGAATTGAGAGAAGACTCATCTAATATCGACACATTCGGTAAAAGGCAAGCATGTGTTAATGAGAAACTGGACAATGACGTACATGGTGAATGAAAAAAAATTTAAAGAGACGATCAGTCTATTTTAAGTGTTACGTT
>RDPX01000001.1:11952962-12013240 GCA_003991215.1 Morbakka virulenta
AACACTATCATAAACAACATAAAAAATAAACAAAGATAATGAGTTGACAAGTACAAGCCACCCATGCCATTCGGAGGAGAATTGAGAGAAGACTCATCTAATATCGACACATTCGGTAAAAGGCAAGCATGTGTTAATGAGAAACTGGACAATGACGTACATGGTGAATGAAAAAAATTTAAAGAGACGATTAGTCTATTTTAAGTGTTACGTTTAAACGAACACTATCATAAACAACATAAAAAATAAACAAAGATAATGAGTTGACAAGTACAAGCCACCCATGCCATTCGGAGGAGAATTGAGAGAAGACTTATCTAATATCGACACATTCGGTAAAAGGCAAACATGTGTTAATGAGAAACTGGACAATGACGTACATGGTGAATGAAAAAAATTTAAAGAGACGACCAGTCTACTGAAAAAATGCTGAGAGTGAAAACTCAATCACAATCACTAACACATTTTTTTGTGAACATGCATTCAAGTTTTAAAGTCATACATTTTTGGTACTCAGATGTTGTTTAGCTTATGTGACTAGTATCAGTAAATGCGTTTACATTACTGTGATTTTAATATTGATAACTAGTTTGGCAATTACGTGTACGGTGCATTTGAGAATAGGCCATATTGTGGCGTTTAATATTATCGGACTTACAATCCTTTAGCCACGTTAAAACTTGATATAATAAATGATACTGGGTATGGGTCTTTTGAAATTCCTCAAGGTCTTGGCGTGGCTCCTGATGTGAGGTATATTTTTAGTATTGACATCATGATTGAACTGTTTATGTGGCATTACATGTGTTTTTAAAGAAAAGCAACTCTACAAAATTTACTGTTATAGATGTAACCTGAAGGCGGACCGGTAGATACTATCTATAATGAGGAAGTACAGAATGTTTTCAGTAAAATATAAAACTAAAGGTTAAAGGTCTGAGGGTTTACAATGGAATTGTTGAGGCGATGATTACATCTAGCTATTACTAATTTTCATTTGGCGCCAAGGAAAGAAAACCAAGGTATGAAACTAATCTTACTCTTTCCAATCTTCAAACTGAAAAGGAACTTTAGGATGAATAAGCTTTAGTATGGAATAAAGCTAAAAGAGCAAACATGAAAGATAAAGAAAACATAAGGTTAAGTAACATCCTTGATCCTTAATAATAGTTTATCTGGATTTGAACTTCGCATAATAGATTGGGTTTTTGTTTAAGACAACCAACAACCAAAGATCAGCAAGGACCTCTGGAATGATACACCTGAATAAACAATTTTCTGGGAATACTTGGGAAAACGTATTTCCACTGTACAAGTAACTTGTAGAGGAGGGTACACAGTAGTAAGGACAATGCGTCTTGGACAAGCGCCATTACCGGTACTTATTGTAAACCTGACCATTTCTTGATATAGTGCAGGACATATCAACGAAGTCTGCAGACGACTGCAAGTACAAGTGGTGCACATGCCCAATCTTCTTTTCACGGAAAGAGCTCAAAAAGGAGCCTAAAATAGGATTCAGAAAGTAGCAACAAGTATTGTAGAAAGAGGGATTAATAACAAAGGCCGAAAATATACAAATTTTGGAAAACTTGAGTGATACAATAAGAACAAGAACCCAGAATTTGGGTGTGCATGGGAAAAGGAGGAGTGAAGTCACCGAACTGAACTTCCCGGATAATTTGATTCAAAGCTGGCTCGAAGTTAATTGGGGTTAATTGGCGGGGGATCAAGTTTAACCATCTGTGATAAAAAGTTATTTACACAGCTGCAAATCAAAGGTACCAGGCAATGATACAACCAGTGCGTATGTATAAGGCTGGTATTCTTTGATTAATGATGTACTAACTCCTTCTTCTAGTGAAAACTAAGATTGGAAGGGTTAGGTGACTTGGTCAGGAAGCAGTAGCGTAGGCTACTAGCTACTATAGCAATTGCAGGTATAGAAAATAGAGAAAAGTTGGCAAAGGATGTTGACGGAAGTTGACGGAAAGAATGAGAAAAAAATAAAATCTGAAAAAGTGACTTATTAGATTTTATAAGTTTACTGCTACTGCTGATGCAATACAACTCGACCCCACAGAGGAAAAAGGTGACAAAAGAGAAAGACGAACAAGTGTGTTTAAGGTAGAATAGAATTTTCATTTATTGTTGCAATTCTTTTAGAAATATTAGGTAGAGAAGTATGAAGTATATAGAAGTATGAAGTATGAGAAGGGATTCAAGTCAACAAAACTTAGTAATCAAAATGACAGTAGCTAATTTCTAAAATTACTGTGGTGTATTTTTTAAATACCGTTTTTGATAGATCCACATTCAAATCGAATTTTTTTTACCAATTTGTTGCATATTAATTTTCATCGTAAGGTACCCTTTTTATTTAACTTTGAAACATTTTCTGCCAATTACTAAACCTCCGAGGTCTAAAGTAAAAAGAGACACACCGTTGAGAATTTTCATCTTTACTAAGTAGTATCTAGACAATTATCTTGCTACTCAAATAAAACTCAACAAATGGAATATTAGTCAATGATCCGGCCGTTCGTTTTGTTTCTTACGAAAAACTTTACTTTATCTAGTAGCTGGCTGCAAATAAAACAATGATCAAGGTTGATACGCCAAGCGCAATAATTCTGCTCTACATTTACTTCCCAAATCCCAAAAAGCTACCGACACATCTTCCGATTGTGCTGACGAATCTGGCTTCTTCTTAACTTGTATCGTTGCTGAGGACTCTTTCCGCCTCTCATTGCTTCTCGTAACCAACGGCATGCATCTTTTTATAGTGGAGCTGACTGTAGGTTTCCAAACAAGGCTGGAAGCTAATGTTTAAATGCAGAGGAAATCCATATAACTCACTCATTGACGAGCTTTAATTCTCTAGTGCAACATTTGTAATTCTTTTTATTAATCTACTGTATATTCAAGTATGACGCGAAAGTATCTCCTTTTGTTACCTAAAAGCAGGTTACAACATCTATCTGAAGATTCGAATGAGTGGGTTTTTTTCATTCAGTAATCGAGATTTGAGTTTTCTCAAAGTTCGTGCAATTCCCAATAAGGCAATTTTTAACAACGTTTACACTCCTCGAAACGCCTGTGCTCTCAACAAAAGTCTTAAATCCTATTGATACCACTCCAGAAGCAACTATCACAATAAATATGAACAAGTGATGGAATTGTTTTCAAAAAAGGCTGATAGGAAAACTTTAAGACTTGAAACTGAGAGGGTGAATTCAGCAATCAGGTTTCTAAGAGCCAAAAATATCATGTAAACGAAGAATCTGATTAATGTTGGAGGTGTGTGGGTTGCTGAACAGATGGGATTGAAGAAATTTCAACCTGGGCAAAATAAGGCACCAAAGTAGAAGCGTAGAATCGAAAGATACACTAACAGGCTGAAGCATGAGATTAGCATGCATGATAGACAATCGAAAGGGGAGGAGCTAGGACCCAAAAAACCCCGAAAACGTAAAGATCTAAAAGAAAAGTATAAGGTGAAAAGGAAAGGAATTAAGACCGTTATTGAAAAGCTCAAAAAAGAGTTCTTGCAAAAAGTGCCAAGATCAAAAGATACGAGCAAAGGGTAACACAATTCAGATAGGATGGGATCTTTAATGTTGGTCAGAAGAAGATTTATACAGGGTTGAATGGAGGAGGTTCCAGATCAACAGATATAGCAGATTCTGAGGAAAGCAGAACGTTTTGGATTGATATTTGGAGTGTTAAAAAACAACAGAACAAGGGAGCCCATTGGCTAAAGCAAGATATGAATGAAAAACAACAATGGTGAAATTATGAAGGAAGTTGAACAGTACGGATATACCTAGCTTAGACTAGTAGAACGTGATAAAATCAAAGGAAAAGAAATGAAGGAGAAAACAATAAAGGAGTACAAAAGGAGGCTCAGGTTGATTCTGAAATCAAAACTTAATGGCCGGAACAAAATAACAGCAATCAACACATGGGCAGTTGCAATTTTTAGATATGGTGCTGGAAAAATAGACTGCAAACAAAGTACATTGAAAAGGATCTACTCAAAGATCAGGAAAATGAAGACAAACTGCGGAGCATTACATTTTAAGAGTGATGTTGACAGATTGTATATGAAGAGGAGAGAAGGTGGAAGAGGACCGAGAAAGGTAGAGCTTGTTTGTCAGAGGGGAAGAAAATAGTTTGGGTTATTACGTTTTGAACTCAGGAGAAAATCTCATGAAAGGTGTTAGTGCGTCCGGAACGATTGTTACTGAAGGCATGGTTACTACAAAAGAATTAAAAAAGGAAAAATCTGAAGAACTTAAGCAAAAATGGATGGAAAAGGAGATGTATAGGCAATTCATCAGAGATTGTTCTGAAAATGTTAATAAAGAGAAAATGTGGTATTGGTTATCCAAAAGTGACCTCAAAAGTGAAACGGAGTCTCTTGTATGTGCCGCCTAAGGGCAGGGTATTAGGAAAAGTATATAAAGTGTAGAATAGATAAAAGTGACGAAAATGCTACTTTTAGAATGTGTGGGGAGAGAGAAGAGACAGTTGCACAAAAAGAGCACAAGAAAAGACACGATAATGTTGCCAAGAAAGTCCATTGGTATCTTTGCAAGAAAAATGGACTGGAGCATCAGGAAAAGTGGAATGAATATACTCCAGAAGGGCTGTAGAACATGATGATGTCAAACCTCTCTGGGATATCAATATACAATGTGACAATGTAATAGAGGCTAGGAGGCCAGACATGGTCTTAATTCATAAGAAAAAGAGAAGTTGTATCATTGCGGATATTGCAGCGCCTGCAGATGGAAGGGTAGAGGAAAAGAACAAGTTGAAAAATATCAAGACTTGAAAAGAGAAGTAGGAAGACTTTGGAAAATAAGAAAGTTTAAGTAGTACTAGTAATAATAGGAGTACTTGGAAGTGTAACAGAAGATTTGAGAAGTGGTTAGAGAAGATTGGTATTCCATGTAATATTGCAGATATGCAAAAAACTTGCTTGCTAGGAACAGCCAGGAACAACTGGTAATAATGATAATAATAATAATTTATTATTATCACTAATAATAATAACGATAGCTATTATTATTATTATTATTATCATTAGTTTTATTATCATTATTATTATTATTTATAGTAGTGGTAGTAGTAGTAGTAGTAGTAGTAGTAGTAACTTTAAATAGTTTCAGTTGTTATGTGCTTGGGTGGTAGTGTGGATAGGCCTTTTCTACCTGTAAAAAGCTCCAAACGGCACGCGTCTCTCACAGCCTCTGACAACAAAGTCCAGATCCTGGCCTTCTCGTGTGGTTTATTTATAAGCCTGGCTGAGCTGAACTGTTTTCACTAACAAGAAATGCAATTTGTCTAAAACTACCACTTTGAAACGTGGACATGGTTTTATTTCCTACATTATTATGCAGTAACAAATAGTTAATATTGACTTTTGACTACATCACCTGCATTGCTAAATAAATGATGATGTCAGAGGTGTGGTGCATACGCCACTACTCTTTGTTGAACCTCTTTGCACTTAATATACCTTATTTGAAATTTTTAAACTTTTGTTAACCACTTTCTCCACCAAAAACGATACTATATTAAATCCTTCCTATGTTAATCCATTGGATCAGTTTCTGCCTTCGTTTTGACCTTTCAACTAAAAATAAATTTCCTATCTAGATTCATAAAAGTTGAATAAAAAAAGTTTTGTATGGTCTTGTTCTAGACAACCGATCACGAAGAGTGGACGGGTTAAATCATTCTTTTTTTTGTTTACTTTACCTAAATACGGAAAGCGGCTGGCTTTCTTGATGCTCTCTTTGTTTTACGTAGTCATAAAAGACCCACTTGACTTGTGTTTTCTTTTTCTTGTGTATTGATCCAGTCGGATGCAAGCAAAAAAGCTGTCGACCACAATGAATGTGATTTAAATATTCGCGTTTTGTGGCACAAATGGCCTAGCTGAAAATTCGAAGTGTGTGTTTGTGTGTGTGAATGTGTGTGTATCTGTGTGTGTGGTTCAAAAAACATTTCAGACTAGGTAATGTAGATAGCCCACCTTTGATGAAAGGGTACTTTGCAGCCTTGCCTTTAACATAAGCAATATTTCTGAAATGGATTCTTGGGAGTCTGCAGATGCCAAAAAAGGATCGTTGTACTCATTTAATCAAGAAATATTTGTAGAATAAAATAAACAACTTCAAAATGCAACGTAGAAATCTCAGTTTTGGGACTAGGGTGCATTGCAGCCCTGTTCTAAATTTAGACTATATACTTTTTCCATATCACCATCCAAGAGTTTAAAAGGGGGCCATGTGTGTCCATTATTAAAGATAAACGAAATATGAATTACCAGGCAACATAGGAAGGTCAAGTTTGGTGTTAGGGTGATGTACAACCCTGCGTTGAACATAATTTAAGTTTCTTTCGCTATAACAGCTTAAGTGTTATTTGCGGTAGAAAAGCGTTCATTGTGACCAGTTTTTCGAGGTAAAGACCTATTATTCGAGAGAAATGATTAAAAGTCACTCTGAACACTTGGCCAGATGAATACCTTTTCTAGTAGATCAATAAAAATTGGCTCTAATGGCTTTGATTTTACTTCGATACTTTGCTTCGATAATAATACACTTTTCTCATCCAGCCTGTTTCTTTCTAAAATAATTTATTCGACACATAATCTTTGGACTATCAATTTCCAACTTGCTAATTTATTGGAAAATTGATTGAAATCGGAAATTGACATTAATAGCTTTACCTTTGATTGTAAAACCAAATCCATCAACAGCTAGTAATATTACCGAGAAAAATTTCTGTACGCTTTTTTATCTGAGTTAGACTTGTACATATTAGCTTATTGTCCTGGGATTTTGATTTTATCAGTTGCGCCTGAGACAACATTGAAACCCAATTATACAAAAACTTGGACACGTGTGAGATAGTGGCCTTCATAGAATTCTCACCTTTTAATCCATTAATTGTTATAAACTGTTTTCCTAATGATAACCAGCATGGTAAACAATAGAAAATGAAGGGCATGACAATAACAACAAATATCTAATGTTTTCTGATTTTCTTACAGGTCATTTTCTTGTCGTCTTGTGTCCACGTACATGTATAGCTATCTCAATTAATGTAAATATACATATATAGATTAGGTAGGTCTTACTACTTTTTGAAAAACCTTGATCAGGTTACAGTTCTACGAAATAAAACTATTTTGAGAAGACTATTTCAACTCTTAAACCCATTACACAATTTTTCAACTTGACTCCGAACCAGCCCTCAAAGTTGCTTAAAAAGTGAGATTTTAGCCCTCAAATACTTATCAATTTCTGAACTATTCGTACTCGAAAGACAGGTACTAACACTGCCACATAAAAAAACTTCAATTTTTAACAAATATTTTAGGTTGATAAGTAAACGTGAACCAAATCTGGTCTCTATTACCTTCGATTTTCAAACTATCTTTTCATATGTGCAACTGGAAGATCAATACCAACCCTCACTTATTAGCTTATTCAAAAAAACAGTTTACATTGCCTTTTTTTCTGTGACCCATGTTATATTCATATTAGTACGTTTTTACAAATATGTCCCTTAATTTTCTGTGAGACCAGTTATGGTTTGCCAGTGTTGCTTCTTTGCTGAAAATAATAAAGACAACATTAAATCTGTGTACAGTTTGTACTGTGGAAGCTAGCAATACAAAACTCTGTTAAATTATTATTCATTATAATTTCAGCTTCTGGGTCAGACTCTACGCTTCTTCTTCAGTATTGCCTACTTCTCCAAAGACAGAAAACATTACAAATCTATGGTTCATAAATTGGTCTATACCACCTTAAAAGGCTGTTTCATTTAAGAGGAGAGTATCATAAATAGTAGGTGAAACTGATGATTAAAAAATGGAGGCGGTAATTCGACTTGAAAGGGAAGTCTAAATGGCCAAGTCACATAAATGTCATTTTACATGTTAAAAACCATAAGTACTGAAAGAAATATCATAGTTTTTCGATACAAAACATATAAAATTTTCAGAAGCATTTGAAGCAGTATTTGCTTGAATCGATATACACCTTCATGGATTCTGATAAGTAATAAATCACATGCGGACAAAAAAGCAATGAAAACTTCCAAACTGCAATAACAATACAACAAAATACACTGTTAAAACTATTCATGAATTTGATTTTTAAACAAGGACTAACGTAAACCTTATACAAAGGGTAAAAGAATGATAGAAATGATCTTATCCCTCCTTGCAGTCAGAAAATCTCCGTCGGAAGTTTCATCCATTTAAATGTTAATGAGTTGATAGAATTTGTTCTGAGTTGGGACAAAAGACAAATTTTCTAACTTGCTTTAATCATAATCAATAGGAAAACAACTTCTTTTCTTTCATTGACAATGCATTAATCGACCTGTAACTTTAAATAGTTTCAATTGTTATTAGCAGGGGTGGTAGTGTGGATAGGCTCCTACCAGTAAAAAGCTCCAAATGATACGCGTCTCTTACAACCTCTGACAATAAAGTCCAGCTCCTGGCCTTCTCGTGTGGCTTATTTATAAGCCTGGTTGAACTGTTTTCACTAACCAGAGAAGGCAGGTGTCTGGCGCCTACACCAGATGCTTTAGGGCAGGTACGTCTCATCAGCCTAGGAAGGCAGCTCATCTAAATAAGATTTGACTTCAAACCTCCGCTAGCTACACTCCTCCTTAAGCTGGTAGTACAGTGGCAGCAAAATGCTTCTTTGCCACGGTCTGTTAATCCTACACGATGAATAGGGTTTAGGGTAAAAATCGACAAGCAGATCGATAATTTTGCGTCAAACAATAGAAGAAGGAAAACTCGTGCCCTTAAATTGGACACCTTGAATGCCAGGACATTCACACCTGGCTACTCTAATAATCCGAAAAAAAATCAATGATGCACGCAAGACAACAGTCATCGATGCAGAACTGAGCAGACTGCAGATGGAAATCTTCGCTCTTAAAGAGACGAAGTTGCTAGATTCAGGATCTGTCAAGAAAAAAAATTCTTCTCCTTCTGGGAGGAAAAACTAGCAGGAGAGTTCATAGAACATGGTGTCGGATTTGCCGTCAGAGATACTCTCTTAGGCTTCATCGCCCCACCTATGGAGAGAAATGAAAGAATCTTATCCCTTCAACTTCATTCTTTAGCAGGACCCATCACCCTAACCAGTACTTTTGCGCGGATTTTGACGTCCCAAGCAGAAGCTAAGGACAAGTTTTATGACCTGTCAGCATAAAGATATTCCCTGTAAGAGAGCCACTATTTATCTTTGGTGACTTTAATACCAGAATTAGTGAGGATCACAGTTCATGGACTACTTGTTTGGGTCAGTTCGGCACGGGAAAAATAAATGAAAATGGTCAACGCGTGCTGGAGCTGTGCTATCATTATAGTCTTTGCATCAGCAACACTTTTTTTCAACATGAATTCCAAACACAGACTCTCTTGGAGACACCAAAGATCCAAGCACTGACACCAACTTGACCTTATTCTTACCAAACTATGCAGCCTATCCAACGTCAATACCACACGGAGCTATCATGGTGCTGATTACGACATAAAATTACGAATAAAGAAAATGTATCGCAAGGAAATGGGAGAAGCACCTCATAATGATACAAGCAAGCACTTGACCAGAGAGAAGCGTAAGAATTTGGAGGAGCACTCAAGGGGTCCATTTCAGATCTACCCAAAGCTAATGCTATGATAGATGGGAACACGTCAAGAACACTTCAAGAACACTGTTCACAATGTTACCTTATCCGCATTTGGCAAGAAGACCAACAAGACGACAGACTGGTTTGAGACTCACTCCGTAGAGATGACACCAGTCATTCAGGGAAAAAAAACCCTTAGTCCCATACAAATTCAGCCCTAGTGAACGCAAGTTGGTGATCCTTCGATTCACTCGCAACAAAGTTCAGCAGACTGCCAGAAAATGTGCTAATAAGTACTGGCTACAGCATTGCTCTGGCACAAGCAATATAATGGGGATGTACATTGATATCAAACAGGCTATTGGCCGAACCTAGAAGAAAATTTCCCCTCTTTAGTTCGCCACAGGCGAGGTCGTCCAGGACTGGGAGAAGCTCATGAATCTCTTGGTTGAGCACCTCTCTGAGATATACTCCAGAGAAAACGTTGTAAGCGAAGAAGCACTAAATAACATCGAGTGCGTGCCGGTGATAAAGGAACGTGACAGTAGTAAACTAACCTTTCCAGCTCTGGACTCCCTTGTTGCTGGTAAAGCGCCCGGGAAAGATGGGATCCACGGTGAGGTCCTGACGTGCTGCGAAGGGACCACCATTAATGAGCTGCACGAGATCCTTTACCTCTGCTTGAGAAAAGAAAAAGTACTACAGGACATGAGGGTTGCGAACATCGTCACCCTGTACAAGAATAAAGGTGACAGTAGTAACAGCAATTACTATCGTGGTATCTCTCTACTTAGTATTGTTGGAAACTTGTTTGCCCCAGTTGGACTAAAATGCTCCAGGTACTTGCAGAGAGAATGTATCCCAAATCACAGTGATGTGTCCGAGCCAACAGGTCCACCATTGACATGGCTTTATCCCTTCGGCAACTGCAGGAGAAATTCAAGGAGCAAGGGCAGCCATTTATAGCCTTTATAGATCTGATAAAATCATTCGATCTAGTCAGTAGGGAAGGCCTTTTTAAGATCCTCCACAAGATCGGATGTCCACCCACGCTCCTCAGCATCATCCAATCCTTTTACGATGACATCCAAGGCACTGTGGTCTTTGACAGTTCAACATCAGGCCTTTTAACATCCAAAGTGGCGTAAAACAGGGCTGTGTTCTATCACTTACCCTTTTTGGAATGATCTTTCCTATCCTGCAAAAACATTGGCTAAAACATCCACAGCATGTATGCACTCCCTAAACAGAGATGTTTGTGATAACTTGTTCATGTTGTGAGGATGGACGATGGCAGGATCCCAAAAGACCTTCTTCACAGAGAGCTTGTGGTGGGAAAGTGCCCACAAACAGACAATAACTGTGCTACAAACTTTTCATCTGTAACCTATGTATTGAGAATTTTTCATGTTTTTCATACTGGAAAAGAGGTCTTCGCATGTGTAAGTAGTTTAGAAAAGCGATAATCCAAATATAGCGTCCTTAATAATACCTGGAAACTGCTACCGAGGAAGGTATGTTTTTTACAAATCCAAAATATGTACTTCAGCAAACTTTAGTTCTACACGAAAGTCATATTGGAGTTCACTTTCTTCCGTGATAATCCCGAAAGGATATTGGCATCTGCACTAAATGCCAGTTGGAATAGATTGTTGGATTATAATAGAATGTTTTACACATTTTCTAGTCAGGTCATACTGTGTGGACTGTGTCATCAAATTCGAACCTTAAATCAATGATGAAAATAGGAAACGCGATGACAGGAGTATGGAAGTGTACTTTTCACATGTCTAACTAGACAAACATGATGCTGCAAACCAAAACGATTGACTTGACGTTAGTTTCAAAATTGATCTCCTTAAAAGAGCATGAAACTAGGGAATGACGTCGATTTCTTTATTGCCGAGAAAGTGAGAAAAGAAAACATGTAATATGTATTTTTTTATTCTTTAGTGACGAAATTTACATTTCAAAAATAAATTTTATGCACTTTTACAACCTCTTCAAAATGATCAGATCATAAGCAGTCCTAAATTCATAAGTGCCCAGACTCCTCTGAAGGTTTAATCCTACACTGAGTACAGCAATAGTACATTTATTTTATATGTTAAATTTCCAACAGAAATGCCTAACAGCAATAAATCTAGTAATCTGCATTTTAACAAAAGGCATTTTATGGTATATTGTCCACCAGATTGATGTTTGACTTCTACTGAATAACGATGCAGAATTTTCCAGGCTCTCAGATCTCCCGCAGCTGTCGTTGTTTAAGGAACAAATTATCCAACAGCAATCTTTTATTGAAATTTAAGCGAAGACACGCACTGCCTTTTCCTGGACATTTCGGATCACAATGTTCTACTTTTAGTCTATTGACAGCTAATGTGGAATGACGACAGTGATCTTCGTTTCAATTAAAGCGCTCCATAGCGCTTTTAGGAGAGCAGTACAAGCACTTATTTGAAATAACCCAACTAATAACAAGTTGATCAAAAAGTTTTAGGAGTTCTTAATGTCTTTTTATTTACAGCCATTGGAAACAACTACGGTACTGTCTGATTTTTCATCTTGTTGGAATACGAACTAGGATTATGGCTTGTATCAAAACCAATATTCCTGATCCAATAGGATAACCTGGGGATTCAATAACAGACAAGGAATATCAGAGTTGTGGTTTAAGCTGGGCAAATATATATTTACCTGCAGTTTTTGTAAACAATGAACGGGTGGAAAAATTTTTTTCTTTGTGCCCATTAATCTTTTCTGAGCCTCAATTCCAGTTCTATGGATTATTTCACAAACTACTGTTCTTGAAATTCTGTATAGTGCTAATACGTTTTTGTTTTAGGCTACCAATCTGTTGTGCCTTTGCAGTCTGGATAAGTTTTCAATATTTCTATTCTCTTTCCCCCATACTATTCCGGGTGTTTTTACACATTTTGACTTAACTGCAGCTTCTTTTTTCCCTCCTTTCCTAAAACATTCTCAAAAGTAGTTTACAACTAAGTTCCCTTCCATTTCTGCCAAAAATATTAAAACGTCTTACAGGATATTTGGTTTTTGTATTCATTTTTTTTGTATACATATTTTTGTAGGAAAAAAAGCAAAAAAAGTCTGAAACAACAAGAGAAATGTTTATTTAACTAGTTTTCATCTTGTATTATTGAAAAAATAAAGGAAAAAATAAATAAACACAAAATTTATCTTTAACATTTGCAGTCTCGAAGAAAAAGCGGTTTCAATTTATTTCTAGGATCACAAGTAGAACTGGCTTTGAATAGCACAAATTGAAACGTTTTCATACCCCAACAAAATATTATTTTTGGCTTCAACGCCATGAACAAGACTTCTCTGAACTGACAACAAAATAGCACAGCAATACTATAACTGTCTTTTTATTTGCATTTCTATTTCAAAAGACAAAAGATTCTACACACCAATTGCCCTCATTATTTCGGATTCATACTGGGCAAGATATAGAGGTGATAAAACAAGACAAATTATCTTCTTAAATTTAAATGATTGAAAAATGAAGAATGGAACTTTGAGAAACTTTGTCTCTAAGTTAGAATATAAAAAGCTAGATAAGGAAGGTAATATGATATTGGATTATTTTCTATTGTTTTCACATTTATTAACGAATAATTTTGACATAGATATGAATCTGTCGGGAGAATTGCACAAAAATTTCTTGAAACTAAACAGCTTTTCATTAAAAGCTGTTTAATTTCAATTACGTTTACGCAGCTCGGACCCTTAGGAAGTACAAAAAAAGGTAGTTTTACATCCCATAGCAGATATTTGGACACTTATTTGAATCTTTGTCAGATAAAATTTTCTTAACCATAATTAGAAATAGCAAAGAAATTGAAAGAAGGAAAATAGAAAATTAAAGTCAATAATCTCTATAGGTCAAGTCTATGGAGATGTTATTAAACACGTACAGTATTGAAGTTTGGTTAATATTTTTCTAATCTGCATACAAAGGAGCTGTTGAGCTACAAGGATCTTGCTCTAAGTGGAAAGAGTTACCTAAATTATTCGGAAGATCCAATATTCCTAAGGTCTTAGTGCAAATATTTTGGAGCCGTGGCGGTGAGATCGACGTGAGGTAGAAAGCCATCAACAGCCTTAGCATGAAGTAGTCCATAAACTGCGAGAAATAGCAACCAACCCCTTACCCGAAATGGATTTCAAACATCTTAAGGCTGGTTTCCATTCAGTGCCTTTTGTCGCGGGCGACTCTTAGCGATCGATCCTTTGTCATCGTGCGTTTGACCAATTTTCATCCATACACTTGAAGCCCTTGATTTTAGCTCCAAAAGTTGATAAATGCCGTCAAAGTGGCTGCTATAAATAACAGAACTGCTACATGGTGGCGACTGTGCATCGTGCTTTTTCCCGTTTCCGATTGAAAAATAACCGTATCAAATACAGAAAGAGGTTGTGGAAACGATGGGTTTTCCAAAGAGAGGGCTAAAGTGAATTTTATCCGCTTGTAAGAGACATAAGGCTGTTTGCCTAAGGAGAAGGAGTAAGCCCTGCAACTACAATTGTTCACTGAGGTAGAAGGATCTTGTAGTTTTGAAAAAGCTCTAGCGATACGCTTCCCTTGATTTAATAAATTTCTGTCAGTCAGATCTTGTGCAGCATTAGCTGCAAGCAGTTATTGTTTTATCGTGTCACTGACAGGAGCTGCCATGTTAATATGTTTGGGTTTGTACTCTTCGTTCCCTACGTGCATTGTTCAAGAAATATCATTAATTGGTGACTTTCTCCACAGGCGATTGATCACAAAAGGTAGAGTAAGATTCTACTTTTTTAAGAGTGCATCCTCTAAGAGATTTGTAAAAAATATCATTTCATGCATGGCAAGTCAAAACATCGCTCGCAAAAACTCGTGCGCAACAAAAGGTACTGAATCCAAATCAGCCTTGAAGCTATACCATGGAAAGGGCTTCCATTTTTTGTAACCCTAAAATATTGGCATTTTTTGATATTTTTTTGTATTAAGGATATCTGGGTGCCTACTTGAAAATGTTCAGATTGTATTTTCCAGATAGCATTGGGATGTCATAGAGATATCTGGAAAAGTTCTTTAAATGTCAGATGTCATATTAGAAAGAATTAGCTATGGACCTCAGATACATAATTCCCAGCGGAAGCTATTTCATTATGACTTCACCTCTATTTTCCATAGATTAGATCATGATATAAGATGTTACCAAGTGATACATACTTAAATTGATAACTTGAATCGGGGAAGAGAAATGGACTACACCGTAGTGTAAGAAGTTACCAAATAAGATTAGCGAAAAATAATGTTATTTGACCTTAATAACAATACATTTTAATTGCATCTTTCACGCTGCATAACCTCTTTCTCAATGCTCAGGTCAAATTTTGGGAAGATAATTGTTTGAAAAGTTATCAACCAAGCTCGCTTTTGTATTTATTTTTCACCCCATTATTAGTTGTGAGGGTAAATAATTAATTAATCAATTAATGGTAAACAAATTCTTAAGCGTCATCTAAATTTCTACTTTGCCGCAGTAGGCGAAAGGTCTTAGAATTTGGTGATCTGTGATTAGAAACTAGTCTAGGTAAGATCGTACGAAGAAATTTTTAGCTTTGTACCATGCTTTTTATGCTTCTCTTGAAAGTTTTCAGCAGACGTTAAAAGTTTTTATCAATGCAAAAGGAATGTGACATAAATAAATAAATAAATATATATATGTGTATCTATATATGTATGTATATATATATATATATATATATATATATATATATAAAGAGTGTAAAATATATTACTTTGATTTGATCAAAAGACAGAAATCAAGAGAGTACAGCGAGTAACACAAAATATTTTCTTGATGAGGTTTTTGAAACAAACGGCGAAAAAACTCAGCGTATTTCCTTTTAGAGGACTTCCCTTTGCAATTTTATCTTCATTAATGCAGGATACAGGTTTACCATCCTAAAATGAATAGGTACAACTTACGTTCAAATGAGCTGAAACTGTAGTTTTTAGGTAGTTTTGGGGGAAAATAAAAAGAATAGTACTGATAACATTTTCCCTCAGGTAAGTATTTAAACTGAAATTGATCATCCAATTTGCGACAGAAAAGTTCCATTAGCACAAAAAAGGACATTTTCTGTGGTTCATTCGTGCACTGTGTATCAATTTTTTATTTTAATTTAATAACTTTAGGTAGGGATTATTTTTTTCTTTTTTATATTTTAATTAGGTTTGTTAGTTATTTATCTTTAAAAATTTTTCATTGTGAAGTATGCATAAAATAACATTAAAATCACATTTATAGTCACTTGCAGATCTAAAAATCTACCTCATTGCTCACAGTGATGCGAGGAATTTTTTATCGATACTACCTTTTTCATAAAATTGTTTTCAAACAATTAGTGAGTATTTTGTAAGTATAATAACTAATTGTTTCGTTCGATAAACTAATGTAATAGCACTATCAAAATTTTTAAATTCCTTTGTAGCATAAGTTTATTCTTGATCGTAGAAAATTAGGCAATGTTGGAACATGAACATGTTTGAGCTTTATAAAAGTCATTTTTAGGCCAAAAGAAGTTCCATCTGCTTATTTTCTTCAAATGATGATAGCAACAAGGATCATTCATATTCCGAGTAAACAATGTTACATAATGTATCGGATTTCCTTGATAATAGGCCGAAAATTGAAAATAGACCCAGCTGAATATAAGCTGGGGTTTGCTTTTATTACGCAGAAAATAAGCCCATCTTGGAAATAAGCAGACCTAAAAAATACCGGTAAGCAAAACATAAAAGTATGCCGACTTTAAGATACCTTTGGAGTGTCTGTTTTACAGTACAAAAATGAAGCAAGGTTGCAAGATTCAAACATTTTAAAACTAATTTCAAGCTTTTAAAATGCTTTGAATAGTGATTCTAAAGCCCCTTTTTTCGGTTTTCACGTCATTTTTCCCGAGTAACTGGGGTTCAGACGGTGCCCTTCACAGGGACTTGGATTTGGCAGTGAGGAATTCTAAAACCTTTTGATCACTTTAAAAAATGTCTCTTGAGAGGAAAGTGTTTTCCAATAAATTTCAAGTAAAAATACATAAAGATATTTTGAGCTGCATTAAAGAAAGCTGTTGTCTATACAGCTCTGCTGCAAGACATTTCAATATCGATGGAAAAAACAGGAGATGAAAGGCTCAATCTGATGCTCTTCACAGAGTTTTGAAAAATGGTTTATTAAAAGTTAAACATCTAAGTACCATGATGAGTTCATCAACCACTTTCAGAAGACACGAAGGAACTGGTTTATTAATGGGTTGAAACTGAAAGCAATTGAAATATTTACAATTCCTCAATATTCATCGTAAAGTAAGAAATAAACCGTTTCATACTGGTAACTGCAAGTCAGATCATTTTATGAAGCTTTAGTCATTGCCACTAAGAAAATGTCTAAGAAATTTAGGTAACGTAAGTCATTAATAAAATTGCCTAAACTAATCGAGAAAAACGACCCCATAAAGGAAGTGACTTTAGTTTGATAAGCGAAGTATGAAACCACAGAAGTGTTGTTTAGTAAATTAGGAGTTACTTAAGTAAGGGAAGAGTGAAAAGCTAAAAATGACACATCTTTATTAATGGAAAACAAAGGCTACCCCTTGAAGAAATCAATTCAAGAGGTGATTGTATCAGTCAAAACAATCTGTTGACAGAACAGATGGATTCAAAGCAACATAAGTCAGATTTGTCTCATCATAAAAACGTTGTACGCTCTTTTCCTGGTAGAGTTTTCAACTTGAAATTCAGCTAAACACGTGAGCTTGGATTTTACCAGAATCAAGTTTCTATTGCAGTTTAGGAAAGTTGAAGTACAAAGAGATTTTGTGTTAAAAATATTTAACCTTTTCGTCATGTTTTTTCGCTCTTAATTGTCTATATATTTTCTCAAATCCTCCTCAAAACTTCTCAAAGTTTTTCCAAAATGAAGGACTGTCATTTACACAAGTTTCTTTCCTTGCACTGTTACTGTCTGGAATATTTTTACTCCTTTTGATTTCCTAGTCACTAAGATCTTAATCGGTTCAAAGTTTTTAGTAACAGGTATCTTGCAGTCAGGCCTTGCACTTAAGCTATCTGTCCCATCTATACCCTCCCTCATGTAGCTCTTAATTTGTCAGTGGTCTTAGAGACTTGTTAGGAACAATTTATTACAGAATAATAAAAAATCAAATATAGAAATAAGTAATACGTCACACGGTATTAAATCACTTTACTTTTTTTGAGTAGAATGTTATGCGAGTATTCATTTGACCTCATCACTTTTTATCGCTTAAACTGGCTTGCTCTCTCTTTCCTTACTATTGCTGAAATGGCTTTATCTTGACATAGGTTTCAAAAAACACTGTCAATTTTCTAGGAGATCTCATATTTTCAGTGATTTTAGATGGTGTGCTGAGCGATTTTGTTAAGAAAGATCGCAAAAAACATTTTTAAGTTCTTTTTTTCTTTGTTTATCTATCGGTTAGGAACTATACAAGGCAAATTTGAAACCGAGTGCATGAAGCTGTGAAGAAAAGACAGAAAAATCAAAGGTGAAGCAAAGAGATAAGAATTGCATTTAGAGTTATATACAGGGGATACACCACACTAAGCTTGTACCAGTGAGAAAAACTGATAAAAACACTTTCCATGATAATACCGAGTCGAATTTCATCGACGATATAAAACTTGAAAAGTAACAAGATTTGGACCTATTAAGATACTGATACACCTCTGAATCTCGATCAAGGATATCAACATGAAAGAGTACTTATCGAGATTTGACAACAGTACGCAACGGAAGGACTGGTGGCTTATTTATAGAAAAACAAAATAGTCTGAGGAGTATAATACACCAGCTCGATAGGAAAAACTTACCTTTCTAGAAGCAGATTTATCTACAGACGGACTATAAGAATCCCTATAAAGATCTGGAGAAAATGACTCATCAAGGATCCTCAGTAATGAGCATCCTTCCAGAAGAGAACCGATCTTACCATAGTTAACATCTAAATGATATTCGATGTTTACTGGGGAGAGAAAAGGTCTCAACTTGCTGTTAAAAATCACCAGTTGCGTTTTAGTACCATTGAGAGAAACAAGCCACTTCCTTCTTCATGATCTGACCGGAAGAAGACCAGACTTTACCAAGTTTGACTTGTTCCAAACGAGTTGCTTTCCGGGCAATGCCAGAGTACAACGCAGTGTTAATATCGTAGATATTTTACCATTTTACCAGAAAGGTCGTTTGTGTAAGAGGGATGTGAGTTGGGCCAAAAATGTAGGAGAACTCCAGCATTAATGGAATACTTTTACAATGTATTTCTATCCAATGTCACACACAGTTAGCGGTCTAAGAGATAGGACTGAACGACCCCAAAGACCCTTCAACAAATAAAATAATCAGAAAGCTTATGAAGCAAGCCAGCATTTCACACCTAATCAAATGCCTTGAAGATAGTCTGGGCGATGGTATGCATTCTCCCAGTCTTATAAGAAAACCCTACAGATACGTACCCTGTCATAATCACCCTCTTAAGAAATTATTTTAATATCAAAAATCAAAGATCTGGAGGCCTAGATCTGGACATTCTGAGACCCACTCTCAGAGCATGGAGAAACCTAAGAAAGACGTTTCATCGTCTAGTAAGGTTGTAACATAACAATCGACCGCTTGGAGAACTACGTCCCTTAAAAATACGTCCCTTAAAAATACGTCCCTTAAAAATACGTCTCTTAAAAGTACGTTCCTTAAAAACAACCCAATGAAAGTATATCAAAATGAAAGGGAAATAAAATGAAACACAGGTAAAGCAAGAAACCCCAGATCATGATAAAATAATACAAGACAGCACTGAAAATGATAGTAAGGAAAAAAAGTTTAATTCAGAGCATGAGCTGGAAGAAAAACTGGTATAGTTAAGAAAAAGTAAAACATAATATGACGAACAACATTCTCAACGTTGAAATTGCCTTGGCTCCAGATGCAGTAGAAGATATTAATATTTAACAAGAACCAACTGCCGCGCGTACGAATAATGCATTAATAAAGCTGTAATTAATGAGAAAGGATAAAGTATTATACAATTTATACAAGATTAAAATTAACATTATCAAATGTTACCCCGCAAAAAATGGAAATACAAAGAGTTCCAAGAGTGATTGCAGTCAAATATAACAGTAAACAACACCCGGAGAAAGCCAGAAAAGTTAAAGGCACCGTTTAATACAACAGAACTTAAAAGAGAAGTAAAGGGAAGTTCCAGAGTTGACAAACAGAAGTATATTGACAGACTGCCAAAATAAGCACAAAAATTAACAATTCAAAACAAGATGGGCTGTATGACAAAACGGAGAGCTCTGAGGAAAGTATAGTGAGTAAGAATGACAAACCTGGAGCAAAGATGGAAGCACTATCTTGGAAACAGTGTAATAATTGCTCAGATGAATAAAATATTCTTAAAACCTCTTAAACACAAAACCCTTCTGATCTTTCCCATTAAATTCTCTATTAACGTTTAAAAGCCGATAAAAAAAGAACTTTAGAAAACCAGTTAACTAACTAACGAACCACAGAAAGTGAACCTAGATGACATTTCAGGAGGGCCATTCAAAGTAGACATGGACTCAACAGTCAAAATCCTGTACTCAGCAGTGGTGGAAATATGACGTCTACGAGTTAGAAAGTCACCAACGGAGCTTTTTATGATTAACTTGGTGATGGATCTTTTTTCTATTTTACATGGAAGAATGAAAAGTCTCAGTCTACTCCCTTCTTTGAGAAAAGGAGCCCTCGGAAGAATAGATTGTGCATTGAAGAGGCACCCAACCTGAACATCGCTGTTCGTCTATAGTGGAATGCAGCTCATTGGTTTATAGGAATTTTGAATACTATAAAACGGCTTTAAACAGGTCGGGCTGCGATTTAGACCAGAAATTGCTTTGAAACTACAGGATACAAATAAAGCTGGTTGACCTTGTCAAGAATTTTAGGAAGTAATGGTTTTCCTAATTGCCAATAACACAAAGCTCCCAGAAGAGATCCAGAGTCAAAGTTGCCTGTTTTGCTGTCCCTGTTCTTCCTCCTACTAGTAAATGACCAGTTTGTAAAGAAACTCAAAGAATAGGGAAGGACTGAGATCCAATGAGTACTGTAGAAACACCTTGCTTGCTCTCTCTCTCTCTCTCTCTCTCTCTCTCTCTCTCTTACACTCGACAGCCGATGTAAGGCAAGATCACACAACTGGCATTTACATTACCGCACATTGGCTTTCAGACACATAAGGGGATAGCAAAGGTCAATGCAACAAGCAACGACCCAGACTGGTGTACACTGGCGAGAATTTCCGTAGCACTGCCGACAATGAAAACAGTACAGAGGCAAAGATACGGACATAAATTATCGTGACCAGAACAGCACTTTTGTTGCTGAAGATCATTTGGAGTCATAAATTAGTGTCAAAAAGCGAGAAAATGAGGTTGTTGGATTCAAATGTCAACACAGTTCTACTTGACGAAGAAAAAATACGCAGCACAATAAACAACCATCGTAAAGAAAGTGTAGACATTAATCATTGGTACTGGCCTGTGGCATAGGGTCAATTAGCTGTCGATTTATGGCAAGTTAGGTAGAGAAGATGGGTAATGATTGGTTATACACTCAGGAAGCCAACTATCAACATTACCAGTCAGTGTAAGAGATAAAATCCCATGCAACTCATGACATGCAGAAATGAAGGCGGCCATTGAAAAAAGATAACGTGACCTTAAAGCAAGTGCCAGCAATATTGATTACACCTACAGCCATCTAGGAAAAATGACATGGGGGAAATAAACCTTGCCGTTATAGACACCCTATTCCAATAAGGAGTGAGGGGACTTCATCGATTTAGTTGAGAACTGTACCGTTTAATCATACTATAACTTTCTTTGATGTATTATGCAAACCTGTGGTTTAGACCTTCTGTCCAGGAAAAAATTTACAAAGAACAATAATAACATAAGTGAAAATGAGCACTAACAGCTGGTTTTCCTTATTAGTATACCAGTTCCTAATCTTGTGCTCAGTAAGTAGCACTAGACCATTCCCACTATTATAGCACCCAACAACAAGTTAACTACAAGAGAAACTAAAGACAATGATGTTATCAAAACGAGCAAAATCTACAATTGATCCTGCTTAAAAAAGGATATCAACACAAGACTTATCGATATTGACTGCGAACGAATTTTACAAAGGTAACACTAATTATAGAAAGGTAAAATTTATCCATTTTATTATTTTCTAATGCAGCAAAAATACCAACTACTCACCAAAAATCACCTTTTTTGGTTTACTTTTTAATACGAAACTCATTTTTGTCCCATTGGCGAAAAAGTAATGACCGGTAATGACGCTAAGTTTATTCGGACCTAATAAGGTTGTCAGGCCTGAAAGAAATATTGGTAAGTAAGTAAACCAGACCTTTACTAGTGATATTCCCTATAAGCAATAGTGTCAATGAAATAGTTTCGAAAATCTTTGACAAATCAGAACAGAAAAAAGTTGTTAGCTAGAATTTGGGACAGGAGGACTATTTTCAAAAGAAGGTAAATTTGCTTTGTGGTTTGATTTCGTGTTGTTTACATTTTAACTTCTAAAATTTTGTTGTCTTTGTTTTCTATTGATGAGATTTTTGATTCCTTGTCTTGTTGTCTATGGTTGCAATGATGATATCAAATGAGATCTTATTGTCTTTTTAAAAATTAATTGATATAAAAACTCAATTTGCGTCCTTGATCCTTTTACTTGCATTATGAATACTTCTTGTCCAACTAAATTATATTTTAGACTTCAATTGGTATTAATGTAAGGCTTTGTTATTATGTCTCTGAGAGCTTTATTAAATGGACTGCGTTGTTGAAAATGACAAGAAAGCATGAGACAGAAACCCTAGACAATGATCCTTTTTTGCAATTTATACTAAGTCGGGTATTGCTATGATCAACAATTTGGTTTAAGAGCACCTTATTATGCTTATCTTATTTATCTACAAAATTAATTTACTTTCTATTTCTGGTTTGTCAAAAATGATAACAACACTGAAAGATTGAAATGTCATCAAAAATCAGAAGTTTCCATAGTATTATTCAATAAAAACTTTGGTTGAGAGTGAAGATCTCGTATTAATGAAGTCATTATTTAAAGAGAGCTTTAACAAGTATATGTAAAAACATGACTTACTAATCTGATAGACTGATCTGAAAGGTCATGTGGGACAAAGAAATGTAGGATATGAACAAGTGGCTGGGAGATACGGATATGGAAACAGAAATTAGGGTGGGCAAAAAGCATTGACTTTGCAAAGAGTATCCCTTTAGCAGTCTTAAACACATACTTTAGACAGAGATTGGAGCAGAGTGTAACATGTGGGAGTGGTGAAAGAGACACACTGAGTGTCTACATCTTATATTCATTCATTCATTTATTTTTTTTGTGCCGTGCGTGTTACACGTGTAGACGATCATAGCCTTCCATTCATTTCTCTTCTTAGCTCTCTTAATCCATGTTACTCTTTTAGATCTTTCTTTCTTGCTCATCCATCTTACAACGTTATCCATATGCATCATTCTCGGTTTACCTCTGCCTCTCTTTTCTGGTATCTTTCCAGTGAGAATTAGATGTTCGATCTTCTCATCTCTGATGATATGTCCAACGAATGCCATCTGTCTGGACTTTATGGTGTTTAAAAGTCCTCTTGTAGTGCCTGCTCTTCTTAGCACTTCTTCATTTCGTACTTCGTCAGTCCATACTATTTTCATCCTTCTCCTTAAAAACCACNTACTCTTTTAGATCTTTCTTTCTTGCTCATCCATCTTACAACGTTATCCATATGCATCATTCTCGGTTTACCTCTGCCTCTCTTTTCTGGTATCTTTCCAGTGAGAATTAGATGTTCGATCTTCTCATCTCTGATGATATGTCCAACGAATGCCATCTGTCTGGACTTTATGGTGTTTAAAAGTCCTCTTGTAGTGCCTGCTCTTCTTAGCACTTCTTCATTTCGTACTTCGTCAGTCCATACTATTTTCATCCTTCTCCTTAAAAACCACATTTCTGGAGCTTCCAGGTAGTCTTCCAGCTTACTAGTAAGAGTCCATGCCTCTACTCCATACAGCATCACTGACCATACGTATGCTTTCAGGATTCTTATGCTGGTCTACATTGTGATTTTGTTGCATTTCAACACTCTCTCCAACTTATAAAATGCTTGCTTAGCTTGTGTAATTCTTGCCTTCACATCCATCAGTGACCTTCCATCCGATAATATCCAGCTGCCAAGATAGTTAAACTTGTTAACTTGTGTGATTTCTCCTCTGACTTTTAAAGAACATAATGGGACATCAGTAGAGTTCATCACAACCATACTGTGTGTCTTCTTGATGTTGAGAGACAGTCCTTTACGTTCACTTTCTTCGACTACAATGTTTAGTAGTTCTTGTAGATTCGTTTCATTACCGGCTATCAGCACAGTGTCGTCTGCATATCTTAAGTTGTTTATCACTTTTCCATTGAGACATATTCCAGGTTTATTTTCTAAGTGTCTCAATATCATCTCACTGTATAGAGTGAAGAACTCCGGTGATGCAACACAACCTTATCTTGCTCCTCTTCTTATTTGCTTCCATTCACCAATGCTATCATCTACTCTCACTGCTGCGGTCTGCTCCCAATACAAGTTTCTTATCAGCCGTAGGTCCTTTCCATCAATGTCCAGTTCACTCAGAATTCTGATGATATCTTCATGTCTGACTTTGTCATATGCTTTCGTGTAATCTATGTAGCATAAAAAGTCATCCTATTGAGCTTCTATGCATCTCTCTGTCAGTGTTCTCAGTGAATAGATTGCGTTGCGAGTTCTTTTGTTCTTTACAAAACCAAATTGAACATCAGAAGCCTCTGGTTGTGTTTTGTATTTTACTCTGTTCAAAAGGACAAGCAGGATCACTCTTATGATATGACTCATTAAACTTATTGTCCTGTGTAACTCGCACTATACTGCTCCGGGTTTCTTCAGTAATGCTATGAAAACTGATTTTGTTAAATCGAGTGGTAGTTCTCCTGTGTCATATATTCTATTGACCAGGTTTGTTAACCTTTCCACTCCAATGTCTTCTGTAGCTGCGACCAGTTCTATAGCCACGTCATCTTGTCCAACTGATTTTCCCCTTTCCACCTTCTTTATGGCATTTTCTATTTCTGATGTCATAATAGGTGGACCATCCATGTTCTTGTAAATCAGTGGTTTGTCACCGCTTTCATCCCAGAACAGTTCCTGTATGTATTCACCCCATCTTTCAGCTATTTCCTCTTTGGTCATAAGCATTTGTCCATTCTTAGCTTTCAAACATCCCGTGCTGCTACATATCCCTCGTTTCTTTAGGTTTTTTATCTTTTGTACAGCTTCTGATGGTTTGCGTTCTAACTCTTCGCACTGTTTGTTCCACCAGGCTTCTTTCGCAGCAACACACTTATCCATCATTTCTTTGTTCAGTACATTGTATTCATTTTCATTAATTCCTTTCGATCCTTTTCGTTTTTCCATTAGCTTCAGTTTGGTGGTTCTCTTTCTTGTTGGTAACTGTATTGAAAAAAAAAAAAAAGCATTGAAAAAAGCATTAGTCACAACTGTGGCAGTTGTGACTAATGCTTTTTTCAATGCTTACCATTCTTCCTCAGTGCTCTTTTCCAAACCTTCCAGACATTGGTATTTGTTTATAACTGTAATACAGTATTGTTCTTGTATTGCTTTATCTGTTGAGAGGTATGAAAAATCTAGTTTCTTATTCTGTTGTTTCGTTTTCAGCGCTTTTAGTTTTACTTTTACTGTGACGATTACAGGATTGTGGTCTCTATCACAGTCTGCTCCAGGGTAGCTCCTGCAGTTTTGTACTGAGCTCTTGAATCTTCTATTTATGGTGATGTAACCTATTTGCTTTCTTATTTTATCACCAGGGCTTTTCCATGTCCACAGTCTGCGTTTGTGATTGTCAAACCACGTGTTCATGATACACTGTTCAGATCTTAGACACCAGTCTACCCATGCCTCTCCTTTTTCGTTTCTTTCTCCTAGTCCATGTGGTCCTACCGTGTCACCTTGTCTTTCTCTCCCCACTTTGGCGTTCATGTCTCCCATCACGATAGTGATCTCGTTCTTTTTACATTCCTTCTTAGCTCTGTCCAGATCATCATAGAATTTCTCCACCTCATCTTCATCTGCATCTGCTGTTGATGCGTATACTTGAATGATGGCTATGTCTAGTGGGGTGCCTTTGAGTTTTACTAATAATATTCTGTCAGACACAGTCCAATAACCCTTGAGACATTTTGATATTCTTGCATCCAGTATGACACCAACTCCTTTCATGTGTACCTCTCCACCTGAGAATATGATAGTATACTGATCATGTGATATTTTGCTCATTCCTTTCCATCTCATTTCGCTGACACACATGATATTTACTCTCAATTTGTTCATTTCTTGTACTATATTTTTCGTCTTTCCAGGTTTTGCCATGGTTCTTATGTTCCATGTCCCCACTCTTAGTAAATGTCTGTTGCTGACAGTAGCAGAATGAGGAACGGGTGACGTCTGTCGCGTAGGTCTGTCCCTACCGGGTGAGACACCTACATCTTTGGATGAGGTTCCTGTTTATTAATTTATTTATCCACGTTTATTCTTTTGATACTGTTGGCCATGATTCTCTTGGCAGAAATACAAAAGTGGTTTGCCATTGCCTTCTGTCGAGTGTTTTTAACGTGACATCATCACATTCCATATTTAACCCATATGTGGGGATTTGAAATCAGAGTTAACCTTCTCCTAGCCTTTCTCCTGAAGAAGCATAACCTACAAGGCAGCAGGTGGTTATATTTCGGAGTTTTCCTTCTCCTAGTCTTTGCCTGAAGGAGGCAAAACCTACAAGGCAGCAGGTGGTTATGGAATCAGAGTATTCCTTCTCCTATCACAGTGTGCTGGCAAAGCTGGGCACCACGTGAAAGTGCCGTAAGGTTTGGAGGGTGAACCATGTCTATCAGTAGGGACGTGTCCCAGCTATCACTCCTCCGACGAACCCTGGTTTGGAATCAGAGTTTTCCTTCTTCTATCCCTAAATGTACCCTAAAGGGAAGAGGAACCAGAGCATTGTTAGCCTACTGGGAATATAACCCAGCGTATTCCATCCCCCGCTACGTGGAAGCGGAGTTGGATTTTGGGGAACACATCTTATATAGAAGAAGAGATTTGTAAGAAGAAGAAGAGTGTTGCTTCTCAACACAAAGTTGTAATTTGCAAGCTCAATATCTAAGTAAACAAGCACAAGAAGGTGATCAGGAAACCGAAAATTAAAAGGTGGAGATTAAAGGAGGGAGAGTGACGAAGAATGCTAAATCGAGAACAAGAAGAAATTGTAAACTTAGAAGGAAATATCTTGGAGTACTGGCAAGCGATAACAGCCAAAATAAGAGAGTCAGCACAAACGGTTCTAGGTGTGACATCAGAACACCACCAGAGAAGCAATTGGACCTGGTGGTTGAATGACCCCGTTCAAGCCAGTATGAGAACGAGAAAAAACAGGCGAAGAAGTGATTTGATCAAAATAGAGATGAAAAAGACAAGCTAGAATACATTACCGCTAGAAGGGAGACATAACGTAGAGTAGCTGAAGCAAGAGATCAGGCTTACGATAGGTTGTATCACCGATTTAACTCAAAAGAAGGCGAGAAAGAGCTATTCAGAATTCCCAAACAAAAGAACCGTCCAGGAAAAGATATTCAGCATGTAAAGGTGATACGAGATGAGAACGGACAATTGTTAACAATTGAGGAAGATGTTTTGAAGAGGTGTAAGGAGTATTTTCAAGGATTGTTAAATTCGGAAAACTCAAGAGAATATAGAAAGATCGAAGCAGATTGAAAGCAGGAGGCGGTAAATAGGATTGAAAAGAAATAAAAGAAGCCGTGAAGAAAATGAAGGATGGAAAAGCGGTCGGACCAGATATCCCAATAAAAGTTTTAGATTGCTTGGGAGAACCAGGTTTCAAGCTGGTAACATGGCTATTCAGTAAAAAATACTTGATGTGGAAGAGATGCGGGAGGAGTGGCGGAAGAGTGTGTTGGTACCGGTATATAAGGGAAAAGGTGATGCGCAAGAGTATGGGAACTACAGGGCAATCGAACTGATGTGCCACACTCTGAAGTTATGGGAGAGAGTGAGGGACAAAAGACTAAGGTCAGAAATCGAAATCAGCTTACAACAGTTCGCTTTTATGCCAGGACGCAGTACCACAGATCCACTGTTCTTTTTTACAAATTCTGCACGAAAAACATCGAGATCACCAACAACAAATAAACAACGTATTTATTAATCTAGAGAAAGCATATGACCAAGTACCCAGAGAGGAGATATGGTGTTTTATGAGGATGTCAGGAATCATAGAGAAGTATATCAGACTTGTGTAAGTTATGTAAGAGGACAGTATGGCCAGTGTTCGAAGTGTTACAGGAAGGACGGATTACTTCGAAGTGAAGGTAGATGGAAAATATTACCACGGATGAAGGAAAAAGTATACAAGACGGTATTGTGTCCAGCTCTATGATATGGTCTGAAAACTGTTGCTACCATCCTGAGACAAGAAGCGAAGCTAGACGTGGCTGAAATACGCATGATGAGGTGGTCACTAGGTGTGATGCGACTAGACAGAATTCCTAATGATCACATTCGAGAAACATCCCATATCAGGAGACTTAGAGACAGAAAGAGGGAGTAAAGACTTCGCTGGTACGGGTACATAGCAAGGCGTGATGCAGATTTTGTAGGAAGTAGTGTGCTGAGTTAAATCCCCTGTAGGAGGCGAAGAGGGAGGCCAAGGAAAATGTGGAAGGACGTGATTGACAGAGATCTGAAGGCTGTAGATGGTGGGGGGGGGGGGGAGGGATGCTGATGTGGCAAACAGAAAAGGCTGAAGACGGCTAATCTGCTGTGTCGATCCCTAACGAGATATAGCCGAAAGACAAAGAAGAAGAAGAGTGTTAGTTAAAGGGAGTAATAAGAAAAGACAGACTCAGAATAAGGAACGTATAGTCTGTCTTTTGTAAAGTAGTGTAGATGACCTGTATTAGTCACTGCTAAATTTGAATCAACCTTTGTAATCTTTACATATAAAAATTTATTTAAATACAAACTAGAAGTTATGGAATTTTGGTACTTTAATATTTTTCAACTCTTCTCAGGAATAAAGCGAACTCTAGATTCATAAATTACTTTACATTAATGGCATGTGTGTCGATGCTTTTCTTTAGAAATTAATGTTGTTGGTGGTTTTTTTCATTCCAAACATACGGGTGATCTTTTTCTTTAGTTTTGAGATTAATACTGACTGATGTCAGGGACCATTTACATACAGCCTTTTAAGATACGAGTGGACAGCAAATTTACTGCTTTCTTTTTCCTAACTCACCGAACAGGAGTAGCTTCACTAGTTTTGTTGGTTTTACAATATGCCCAAATTATCCCATTCTTTTGCAAGTTGTGAAGATCTGACTATCACTGAATAGGCCCCTGTCAGGATCTCCTTTACCTTGTGTTAGAATTTTCCTTCCACTTAATTAAAAACTCGTACAAACAGACAAAGCAAAGGCTTGCGTGTTTCTTACTGAGTTTTTCCTTTTGGAGAAGATGTTTTCCAAACCTTGTTTCGTTACCTTATTGGAGAGTGTTCAGTACACAAACTTTAAATATTTGATGTTTGAAGTAGCTTGTCAGTCTTTTCCTCTCAGGCTACGTGTCTCATTCTAACCATCTTACAAAGACCATTTTCGCACCTTTTGAATTCCTTTGTCAAGTGAAACGTTTTTGTTAACCGTTCACTCAGTTTTACAGAATGTACTATTATGTTGTAGTACATTATGGGGCTTCATACTGGGTAAATTAATACAAGAGCAAAGAATAATTCAAAAAATGAAGTAACGGTGTTATCGTGTTTGGAACTCTGCCGATCTTTTTAGTTCTCGGGATGGTATTGTGAAGAATGTAAGACCATGTTGATTCCCACGAAATTACTTTGGTAAACAAAGTAGGATAGGTAAAATTTTAAAGGCTAAACAATGCTTCTTTGCTGATAAGATCAAATGCAGTTGTCAGGTCTACAATAAGATAAAAAGATAATCTGTTTTGATCTAGGCTATTTTCATTTGAAAATATGTATCCTCTGTCTTTATGTTTTATGTTCATTACTGTTGCCCAGTACTTTCGTACACTGTGCAATTATTGACGTGTACGTTTTTCGGGTTGTTCAAAAACTTGATCATTTTTTTTTCTAAGTGTTTGAAAGAAATCTTAATCAGATTGGAAAACAAACTAGGACCAAAATGTGACAAAGCACAATAATACTGCTCTAGAGGAATTATAATCTAAAAAAAGAGATTTGAGTTAACGTCAATACACTATTCAACTTCTTTATTCAATGTGAATTGTATCACCAACTATGAAACTATACAACATAATCTATAATTTTTGTTGAGATTTGAAAACACACGCCACAAAAAGGACAGCTAATAGATTCACTTTTTTGACATTGGTTGGTGAAATCAACTTTTTGTTATTTTAATGAACTCTCATTGCAAATCCGAAATCAATAAAAAGAAAATAAGTTTTAAGGATATTTTCAAAATATAAAGTTTTGAGAGAAATTTTTAGGCTTTTAAGTAAATTTTATGCTGTTTAACTCCGACACTAATCATGGTAGCTGGATGCGGTATATTTTTGCTTTCAAACTTATACGATTGTCATCTTAATGAACTTTCCCTAATTTTCTCTTGTGATATTTACTACTTAAGATTTTATAGTATTTCAGTTTCATTTTTATGTTATAACAGGACTTTTGACAAGTGTTTGTATATAGAAATTTTATTAAAGTTAATTTATTGAAGCATGTTAGCCTATATAAATATTCGATAATAAGTATTTATTTTAATCAATCAATCTGATGCAGTGCCAGAATTCTGGCGTAGATTATAGCCATAACATCCTGCTCTTGCCAGTTCCTCAGACCCTAAGTGAGCACAGTGGGTCTCCAGCCAGTTGCAGTTTCTAATCATGCCCAGTACATAGTTCGTTGTCTTCCCCTTGATCGACTTGCTTCTACACGGCCAGTCAGCATAACTCCTTCAAGGCTTTCCTTCCTCATCACATGCCCTGAAAACCGAATCTGCCTGTTCACGATCGTCTGTAATAAATATCTATTAGTCCATGCCTTACACAGAACGTCAACATTGGTTATCCTGTCTGTCCATAACCTCAAAATTCTCCCAAGAACACATTTCCATTGCTCTAATCCTGTCTTCCAGACTTTTAGTAATAGTCCAACTCTCACAACCATATAGTAGACTTGACCACAGTTAGTATATCAGTAGCCTAATTCTAGTTTCGATCGACACACTACTTGACCGTAGAACCTTCTCCAACTTTTTGAAGTTTGTTTTTACAGTGCCAATTCTTCTCTTTATTTCCACTTCTGATCTAATGTCTGCTGAAACCATACTAACCAGATAAACAAATTAGTCAACTTTCTCCAGTTCTTCTCCCTTAACCAGGATGTTTTATCTCCTCTCCTTCTTCTTTAAAAATACCATCACAAATGACTTCTTTCTGTTTATCTCTGAACCTTTGTTTTCGCTTTCTTCTACCACTGTATTCATAATGTTTTGCAGTTTTTCTTCGCTGTCTGCTATCAACGCTATGTCATCTGCATATATGATGTTATTATCATTTATTCCACCAATATATATTCCTTTCATGTCCTTAATGTTTCGCACGATCACTTCCGAGAAAAGTGAGAACAGGTCAAGAAATAGTATACATCCCTGTCTCACTCCCCTTCTTATGCCATTGAGTCTCACAGCTGCCTTGTTGCCAGTATAAGTTTGTAAATTAAGTTATAAATTTGTTCTATTCCAACAGCTTAATATCCTGTCCATCCAGATCTAATGCTTCCAGAATTTTAGGCTCATGCCTAACTCGATCAATGACTTTCACATAGTCAATGACATAAACATGTACTTCTTTTTGCGTACTAACTCCTTTCTCTGCTAATATTTTCAGTACGAAGATGACATTTCGTGTACCCTTGTCGGCTGTGAATCCATACTATTTTTGTGCTACCTCTCCAACTGTTAGACCCCGCAGCCTACCTAGAAAAACTCTATGAATCAGCTTTGTTAGTTGGCTCATTAAGCAGATTGTTCTGAAAAACTCACATTTTGCAGCCCCCGTTTTCTTGAGCAGAGTGATAAAGATAGCTCTGCACATCATCTCTAGAAAATGACCTTTCTCACAAATTTCATTTGCTAATTTTGTTATTCGTTCTATTCCAAACTCTTTGAGATATGAGATCTTTTCTGCCAGAATCCCATCCGGGCCCCCAACCTTACCTCTTTTCATGTTCTTTGCAGCTTTTTCTATTCCCGTTTTTAAACTCAGGTTGCCTCCTTGTTTCTGGGAATATTTCTTTTTCCTCCGTTATCAGGAAACAACTCTTTTATTTTCATCGATCTAATATTTCCTCTTCATTAATCAGAATGCTTCCATCCTTTGCTTCAATGCAGCTGGGTGTAACACTTTTTTTACTGGAGGTTACCTGTCGCACCATGTCATGCAACTTCTGTGGCTTGGTCTTCTCCATTCTTTCCAGTTCTTCGCGCTGTTTCATATACATTCACTCCTTTGCTTGCTGACATTTTATACGTACCTCTCTGCTTAATATGTCGTATTATTCTGACTATTCCATTACTGTTCTACGCTTTTCCATTAGTTCTAAAATCTCGTCCGTCATTCATTCCTGCTTCTTTCATTGTGTTACAAGAGGTATGATTTCTTCAGTAGCTTTACTAATTGCCGAACAAATTTCTTCAGTCATCTACCACTCTGTTGTTCTCCTTGTTATTTTCTTGTGAACTTTAACCTTTTGTTGAAAAGCCGTTTTCACATTATTGGATTTCAGTTGGTCTAGCTCTCGCCGTATCACCTCCTCTGCTCGTTTTTCAATTTCAGCTTGACAGAAGCAACTAGTAGAGCATGATCACTGTTGCAATCTGCACCTGAATAGGTGTGACAGCATTTCTGAATCTCTTATTGATTGTTATGAAATCAATCTGGTTCCTTGAGTAATCATTTGGGCTTCTCCATATCCATAGACGTTTGGGGTAGTATTGAAAGTACGTATTAGTAATCATCTGGTTATTTCATTCACATCACTGAATCCAGGTATCTCCACGATCATTTCGTTTGCCCATTCCATGTGGTCATACAACATTTGATTGACGACCTTCACCCACTTTAGCATTTAGGTCACAAAAACAATCTCTTGAGGTTTGCATTGTGCCATGGCTTTACCCAGGTCTGCATGAAAGTTTTCAATGTCATTCTCGTTACTATTGGATGTTGGTGTATATATTTGAATTATGGTCTTCCTTTCAATTTATCCATTATTATTCGACCGGAAACAGCCCAGACGCCAAGTAGACAATCTGCTATGTGGGACGACGGTTCCCAGATAGATATCCAAAGGACGTTGGAGATTAAACACAAACACAAACCAATATAAAACTCAAAAACTTTTATTTAATAATCATTGATTATATTCTATTCGCTTTCTTAACTATAAATCCTGATAATTGTTATACAACAATCCGAGTAAGTTCATGTGGGTAAAGCCCCACCCAAAAGCACATCAGAGGTAAAAATTCCAACTCTTTCCCTGTCGTCTCATGTTTCCTGAGCACGTGCAACCTCAAAGAAGATTGGTGCCTAAACTAAATAAAATAATTGGCTAATGCTTACAATACTAACGCTGATTGGCTAATGCATACTACAATAACTCTGATTGGCTTGAATGCCCGAAATTCAAGATGGGTGTTCTACTGCGAAAGTTTAAAAATGTTTTCACAGAAACTAGAGTAATCACAAAACTAAAATACGGGGAAATAAGTAAACATAATGTGAGCGATAATGCCTTGGATTACATTAGTTTAATAACCTAAAATACGGTGAGTACTATTTACTTTCTTATCAAATATATGTCACGAAAAATACAAGAGAAAAGACTAATTTTATGACCGATAGCAAAATCGAAACCATGACTTATGAAATGTAAAAAACTTATTATTCTATTTATGTCCTATACTATTAGTATTTTGACATAGTAAAATATTTAACAACTCCGCCTGTGATATTTTTGGATAACACAGCCGGTCCTAAGCCCGGATAAAGGAGGAAGGTTGGGTGTGGGGTCAGCACCCCAACCCCGTAAAAATCACCAAAGCTACAGAAGCATCGACGAAAACAAACCAACACATCCGCCAAAGGGAAGAAGGGTCTCGATCTCAGAGACACATGACGCATCGCAGTGAAAGCCAAGAGGAAGCTGCGAGGCCGATTCCCCTTCTAACACCAAAGGGAAAAGTTAGAATAGCAACTTGGAACATCAGGACTATGTAGGAAACAGGAAGATCTTTTCAGGTAGCAAGAGAAATGAAAAAGTATAACATCGGAGTATTGGGTTTGAGTGAAACAAGGTGGCTACAGGCAGGACAGCTGAGACTTATATCTGGAGAGCAGATACTGTACTCGGGGAACACAGTGAAAGGATTCCCACACATTGAAGGTGTGGCCCTGATCCTGGCACAGGAGCCACAGCATGCTCTCATCGGATGGAAATCTATAAACTCCCGTATCATTACACCCCAGTCTACCACCAAGAAAAAAAAATCAGACTGAACATAATACAATGTTATGCTCCAACAAATGATGCGGAAGAGGAGAAGAAAGATGAGTTTTACCATCAGTTACAGGCAGTGATAGACAAGAAAAGAGGCAAGGACATAACAGTCCTGATGGGGGATTTCAATGCCAAGATAGGATCTGAGAACATCGGATATGCCAGTACTATGGGATTAGGACAAATGAATGAAAATGGAGACCACTGTGCGTTGAATCAGCTGGTAATAGGAGGAAGTATATTTCCACACAAACGCATCCAGAAAGCCACTTGGGTCTCACCAGATCATGAGACTGAAAATCAGATAGACCATATCTGCATAAGCCAGAACTTTAGAAGAACAATGCAAGATGTACGGGTGTAGAGAGGTCCCGTCGTGTCCTCAGACCATCATCTCTTGGTAACAACATTGAGACTACGTCTGAAGAAACACAACATGAAACGTAACACACGAATAAAATATAATGTGGGATTGCTCAGAAGTCAGGACACTCGAGAAGCCTTCAAAGTCAGCCTAACCAACAGGTTTCAGACATTACAAGATCTGATAGAGGACAAAGTAACAAGCATAGAGACACAATGGGAGTACAGTAAGAAACTATGGATAGATACATGTAAGGCGGTTCTTGGAAAGAAGAAAGCACAGCACAAAGAGTGAATCTCCACAGAAACAATCCAAAAACTAGAAGTGAGGAAAGAAAAAAAGGCTGCAGTGAATATAAGTCGAACGAGAGCAACAAAGGCAAAAGCACAGGAGGAATACACAGAGACAAACAAGGAGGTGAAGAGAAGCTTAAAGAAGGATAAGCGAGACTATGTTGAGGATCTAGCTAGACAAGCAGAAGAAGCGGTAGGACAGGGAAATATTAAAGAGTTGTACTTAGTCTCCAAGAGGCTAGCCGGCAAGTNCGAGACTATGTTGAGGATCTAGCTAGACAAGCAGAAGAAGCGGTAGGACAGGGAAATATTAAAGAGTTGTACTTAGTCTCTAAGAGGCTAGCCGGCAAGTACCAACAGACAGACAAGCCTATTAATGATAAAAACGGAAACCCACTGACAACCACAGAGGAACAACTGCAACGATGGGTAGAGCACTTCAGGGAGCTGCTGAACCGCCCTCCCCCAGAGGAACCACCAGACATTCCACCAGCAGAGAAAGAACTTCCCATCAACTGTGAAAAGCCCTCCAAAGGGGAGATCAGACAGGCCATCAATAAATCGAGGAATGGTAGAGCAGCGGGGCCAGATGCAATTCCAGCAGAGGTTATCAAAGCGTACATTGAAACTACTGTGCAAATATTACACAGCCTCTTCAGCAAGATCTGGGATAAGGTGGAAGTACCAGCCGAGTGGAAGAAAGGAAACGTTATCAAGCTGCCAAAGAAGGGTAAGCTCAGGGACTGTAACAATTATCAGGGTATCGTGCTCCTCTCCGTGCCAGGGAAGGTTCTCAACAGAGTCTTATTAGTGAGAATGAAAAAGGCGCTAGATGCTAAGCTCCGAGACCAACAAGCAGGCTATCGTGAGAATAGATCTTGTGTGACCCAGATCGCTAGTCTACGCATCATAGTAGAACAGTCACTAGAATTGAATTCACCTCTATACATAAACTTCGTAGACTACGAGAAGGCGTTCGACAGTGTGGACAGAGAGACACTCTGTAAGTTGCTAAGACACTACAGAGTCCCAGAGAAAATTACCTCACTGATCTGTTGCATCTTTGAAGACATGAGTTGCAGGATCGTACATGCAGGACAGCTATCAGCCAGCTTCGAGGTGAAGACTGGAGTCAGGCAAGGTTGCACGCTGTCGCCATTCCTCTTCCTGCTAGTCATCGACTGGATAATGAAGACCACAACAACAGGAAAGAAAAACGGGATACAGTGGACACCCTGGACCCAGTTAGAAGACCTTGACTTTGCTGACGATCTGGCGCTCCTGTCACACAACCGAAAAANCTGTAAGTTGCTAAGACACTACAGAGTCCCAGAGAAAATTACCTCACTGATCTGTTGCATCTTTGAAGACATGAGTTGCAGGATCGTACATGCAGGACAGCTATCAGCCAGCTTCGAGGTGAAGACTGGAGTCAGGCAAGGTTGCACGCTGTCGCCATTCCTCTTCCTGCTAGTCATCGACTGGATAATGAAGACCACAACAACAGGAAAGAAAAACGGGATACAGTGGACACCCTGGACCCAGTTAGAAGACCTTGACTTTGCTGACGATCTGGCGCTCCTGTCACACAACCGAAAAAAAATGCAGGACAAGACCATCTGCCTTGAGATCACATCAGCTAAGTTAGGGCTCAACATCAACAAGAAGAAAACTGAATTAATAAAGATCAACACCGAAAACAACACCCCAGTCACAATAGCAGGAGAGCCCATACGGGAGGTGCAGTCCTTTGTATATTTAGGGAGCATAGTGGACCAACGTGGAGGCACAGACCACCATGCCACTGCTAGAGTCGGCAAGGCAAGGAAGGCCTTCATCGTGCTGAAAAACATATGGTCTTCAAAAGAAATTAGCACGAAAACCAAGATCCGCATCTTCAATTCGAACGTGAAGTCGGTTCTACTATATGGCTGCGAGACATGGTACACAACAAAGGCAATTCTGCAGAAGATACAGACATTTCTCAACACTTGTCTGAGAAGAATATACAAAATACGCTGGGCGGATAAAATCAGGAATGAAGACTTATGGGAAAGAGCAGGACTAGAAACAGTAGTCAGGCAAATCCTTAAAAGAAAGTGGGGGTGGATAGGGCAAACCTTGAGAAAACCATCATCCAGCATCACACGACAGGCCTTAACCTGGAACCCACAGGGGAAAAGGAAGAGGGGGCGACCGTATAACAGCTGGAGGCGAGATGCCGAGGCAGAACTGAGACGGCAACGAACAAACTGGACTGAAGTAGCAAGAGAAGCCCAAGACAGAGTGTGGTGGCGAACTTTGGCCTATGCTCAAGTAAGGGCTTAAGTAAGTAAGTAAGTATAATATTTAACGTTATGAAAATAGTTTTCAGTAATACGACAGAATATCTTCTGTCCACTATGTTTGGTCCTAGTAGGATTCCAACAACATAAATGTATTCTTTATCCGATCCTGAGTGTGAAGATATGGTGTGGTTTTGTAACTTGATTTTCCCCGATTGTAACCATCTGACTTCACTCAGTTCTAATATGTCAATCTTTTCCCTTACCATTTCTCTCACAGTGTTTTCCAACTTCCCTACTTGGTGTAGTGTCCTGACATTTCATGTAGCTATGTGGTAGCACGCAGTAACAGGATGACGATCTGGACTGCCCTGCGTGTTCAGCACCTTCCGGGGGAGACAGTGGATGCTTGATCCATACTCCCCTTTACGCCGTTGTTATACGTATTAGTGTTTGTTTTTCTTATGGCTGTATACAAAGGGCAAAATATCCACAGTAGAAAGCCAACGTTCTTTCTGCAGGGTGTTTTTATTGAGACACCATCTCTAGCTAGCTGGTTGTCTGTAAATAGTTTATTAGCTCTTTGATAGGTCTTGGTTTTCATTCCTTACTGGGTTGCTAGCCACCCTCCTCACCAGATTAGGGGCCTGGTTGGGTAGCCAGTTTAGTCGCCGACCACGACACAACGCAACAGGTTGACTGGATTACATGTTACAGGTAGGAGAGCAAGAACTATAATATAATATAATATATATTTAATTGTTTTTATTTCCAAACAGTTTAATGCAAAAAGCAGAATATTTTTTCAAGTAAGTTAAATTTAAATATAATTTAATAGAAAGTTTGCTAGAAACAATCATGATATTCCAAAGAGCAATATTTCTAGGGAGTATAAATTCATGTGCAACCAGTAGGTATCAAGACTTAATAGCATTTTTAAACATATTGGATTATCAGACTGAGCAGAAACCGTGGATGGCCAATGTCTGGTTCAGAGGAAGAACCTTGTAAAAGATGGCAAATGAAAAAGACCATGGCAAAACAATCCTTTTATGAAACGCTATTTATTTGCAAAAAATGTTTCTGCTTATTAATCTATACTCTTGATTAGATTTCTGGGTAAAGAAACATACAAGTTTCTACGACACCCGAGAAGCTAGGGGATTTATAGCCACCACAATTTGGCCATATAAAAAGTATGAAATTTAAGACAAACAGGTCTTGTCGATTTAATTTAATTGAACAAGGTAAATACGCACAGATAAAAGATGACACGAAATTGTTTTCCACCTGTCAAAGGACAAAATAACTTTATAAGTGTTTTATTGTTTGTATGTTCTTATTAATTACTTAATATAACGGGGGAGTTATCTTTTAGATCTTCAAATGTGAAAAAAAGCTTTAACTGTTCAAGAATAACACTATCGTGAAAAAACAAATTGATTCAATTGGATCCAATTATGACAATGTACTACTAAAAGGAAAATCGTCGACTCTAAAACGTAGATATGTATTCAGTTGAAGGTTAAAATTTAGTAGTTATTAAATAATTGCATCCTGTTGAAAATCACTTTATCATTGTCGAATAGTCTTTTATGTTTCATATAAATTTAAGGCTGAATATAAAGTGAGTTGGTTTTCAAATTTAGCAAGTACTCTACATGCATAAGAAACAGTTGCAGACCATACAAAAAAATTATTTCAGGGAACACGAGATATTTAAATAGTGTATAAATTGAAATTTATTCAATATTTGGGCAAACGATATGGTGAAAACAGCAGAATATTAGTAAACAAAGAAAGCATTAAAAGGTAAAAACAATGATGGAATTTCAAAGTAAGACAATGTCTACAATATTCCCCTGTCCAGGGATTTCCCTTCTGGGAAGCAATAATAAAAGGAAAAATTGTATCAACTAATGATGTTGAAAAGAAAACTATCGAAAGATATCAAAAAGATGGTTCCAATAAGCTTACTGTATATAAATATATAACCAATCAGACGAAATAAAATATGCAGTTTCATACATGATTAATCCACTGATATATCAAACTTCGAGTAGCTGCCATAACTGTTAATGATTACCTGAAAAGAATTTCCTAAGATAAAAAAAGAGAGCATTGTTTCTGTCACCAAGAATGAGTATTTTTAAGTGCTGGTACCCCTTTCCAACTGCCGAAGACAAACGCACAACAATGCGAACAATACTCTTGATGCTCTGAAGTTGCCCCCAAGATATACAGAGAAGAGGTAAAAGCTATATCACCTCGAAGACACGCCCACCCACCACGTTTGTCAGTAAAATACACTTTTGAGAGCACAAAGTTATACGATACGATGTAGACAGTATAACAAGTGTTTTCGTTAGTCAAACAGTTGAATTCTCTTCAAAAAGAGAAAAGATCTATGGTTAGAGTAAAAAAAATTAAACAAACATCTTCTATAGAAAACATGTTTTCTTTAGATACGTTTTTTCACCATCGATATACAGAAGGTCGGACATAACTATGACATTGGAATGAAATTATGAAATAGGTGTTTGGTTTAATGAACTTTTGAATTTAATACCAATGCTACCATTTCGAGGTATGAAAGAGAAATGCTGTCATTTTTTTACTGCTTTGGCTTTGTTTAGCCAATGGAATTTCATGACAACAAACAATTTTTTAAATATATAACTTACGATTTAAAAACTGTCTGCTGTGGGTAGTCTAGGGTAATTTATTTGACTATGAAATGCCTTCAAGTAATGATAAATTACTTGAAGGCATTTCAAGCAAGCGAAGAGACTGAAAAGCTTTGGATAGATGAACCGAGTCTTAAGTGACAGCGTGATCCAGGCATTTCATTTGGAACCAGGCTGTGTGTGAAGAAATTTCTAATATGGTCTACTACTCACAACCATCGGAGCTTGAAAAACGACCAGTATTCTTTAATACCCAATACCAGTGCTTCCAAACATTTCCAAGGCTCTGACTCCCTTTTAAAATTAGAAAGTACACTTTAGCCTCTATTCCTCTAACAAATAACAATAGAAATATTTAATAATGACAATTAAGTAACAGAACTGGTTAATTGATACTACAGTAGTAATATAAATAACATTTAACAAATTAATTTTGTTTATTTCTGCTAAATTTCTCAAGGTACCAATTTATAACGTCACTGTAATGGCTGCTGTCGAACTTCTGTCACAGAAAGCTTCTCTCCAGCCCATTCATTCCCTTTCTTCAAATAGTGTTTTCAATCTTGTTCGTGTAGTGAAATATTGCATTGCGTTCGTTCACGTCAGAGGTCATTCCCTCCTGTTTATTCTGTTTACTCCACCTACACTGGAGAACTACAGCACCTTCGTCGATATAATTAAAAATTCTGCACGAAAAACGATCCCCGGATATCAGACTGACTATATACCAGGCATGTCAGGAGAACTGTCTGACTTGTTTAACACCTACAAGTCTTCATACCAGCAAGATATCTTCTCAGACAAGACCATCAGTTTTTTTTAGTTTTAACGTCATTATTCCCCAGGAATTGGGGCTCAGACGGTGCCCTTCACAGGGACTTTGATTTGGCAGTGAGGAATTTCTTGGCCGGATGCCCTTCCTGACGCCAACCAATGGCTTTTTCTTTTCGCAAAGTTCCAAATTCTCCTCGACAGCTCGGGGAATCGAACCCGGAACTCTTGGTTACTGTGCAGTGCACTAACCATTAAGCCACGGCTCTTCAGACAAAACCATCAGTCTGGGAGAGAAACTACTTGAAAGTATAGACGAACAACGCAGAGAAAGCTGGAAACGCATAACAGAATCAATGAAACTGAGTCATAACAGGAAAAAAGCCTGGACTACCATCAAGAGGCTTGGGAATGACATCACCACAGCAAAACCGACATCCACTGTCACAGCCAACCAGATTGCCACTCAATTTTTCTGAACAGGAAACCCGCACACAGACGACTAGCAGGGAATTATCAGAGATACAAAATCCTATCCAGTACCACCAACTAAGATGGAGCTCACACCAAACCGTTCAATTTGGAGGAACTGGAGAGGGCTCTAAAATTACTGAAGAATGGCATAGCAGCGGGCACTGATGGCATCCTTGCAGAGATTTTGAAGCATATCGCCCCACTTCTAAAGGGTGGACCTATTCCAAGATTGTGTGAACCGTAAGAGAATTCCTCAACAATGGAGGCGATCGAAAATCATAGCTGTCCTCAAACAGAGAAAAGATCCAAACAACCCCAAGAGCTTTAGACAAATCTCCCTACTAAGTATTACATACAAACTATTTGAACGTATGATACTTTGAAGGATTATTACCACCATTGATGTGAAGCTCATCCCAGAACAGGCCAGCTTTCGCCCAGGGCGTTCATACTCAACACAACTCACGAGCCTGACGCAGCATATTGAAGATGTTTACCAAGAAAAACTCATTACCGGAGCAACATTTGTCGGTTTAACAGCTGCATACGACACTGTACAACATCAACGGCTAATACACAAAATTTGGACCATCACAAATGACTTGTACCTGTGTCATACAGTACGAAGTATGCTGGAAAATAGACGGTTCTTCGTTGAACTTAATAGTCAGAGAAGCAGATGGCGCAAAAAACGCAATGGCCTACCACGAGGAACTGTTTTATCACCTCTTCCCTTTAGCATCTACACAAAGGATTTAACATGCGTTTCATCTATGCAGATGACACCTGTATGACAACTCAACAGCGGTCCTTCACTGAGATCGAAAACACCCTCGAGAACGCCCTGAAGCAACTTACTGCTTATTACGAGTCCAACGACTTGAAGCCAAACCTAGCTAAAACCCAAGTTTGTGCTTTTCATCTGAAAAATCAAGAGGCAAAACGAACTCTCCATATTACATGGAACCAACAACCACTGAAGCACCATCCAGATCCAAAGTATTTAAGCGTCACTCTGGATCGAACACTCTCTTTCAAATCACACTGCTCTAATGTTAAGGCAAAGATTGCCACAAGGAATAATCTGTTGCACACGTTGACAACTTCTAAGTGGGAAGCCAACCCATCAACACTGCGCACCACTGCTCTTGCCTTATATTTTTTAGTCGGCGAGTATGCATGCTCCACCTGTGGAAGGTCAACAATGCTAAGCAAGTGAATATTTCACTCAATAACACTTGGAAAATAATTACAGGGACAATAAGATCCACACCAGTCCATACTCTGTATGCTCTATCAGGCATAGCCCAACCACATGTGAGGACATCCACCTCCAATCGGAAATGATTAATTCAAATCACCGATGAGTGTCATTTGTTGCATAACCATGGTCTACCTCTAACTCGACTGAAGTCAAGACAAAGCTTCCTGTCCATATCAGATGAAAATATCTCATCTTCTCAATCACAACGAGAAACCATGTGGAAGGCACAATGGGATGAATCACCAAACGCAACAATTTTTGAGAGCAGAGGTGTAGTTCCCCTAGAACAACTTGCTACCGGCCACGATCTTGGCTGGACAACGTGGCGCAGTCTAAACCGGATACGTACTGGTTCTGGTAGATGCAAATCTGTCATGAAACGAATTGGATTATCAACATCTGACACCTCCAGCTGTAATGCAACACAGAATATGGACCACCTCCTGCAATGTCCAGATTCCCTAAATTTCAACTTTGATGACTCAGAAGAGCCCACACCATCGGCAATATCATGTTCCCGCTAGATTAGTCATGTACCACTGTATTAATTTGTATCATTCAGTTCTTATCAAATTAATCTAGCCCTTTCATTATGATTTACGTAAAGATTAATGCTAATTTTATAGTTGTAGAAATATATATACGAGCTGACATTTAGTTAAGTTCAGTTGAGCTTGGAGCTAGTTTAAGATTGCTTGGCTGTTAAATAAAGTTGTTTAATTGTATACTGTCTCAAGACACTGCTATACTATCTGGGTTCGTGACACTTTCTAATAAGTTCTCAAAGTAACAAAAGGGTCTGTTTCGAAAAGAAAAAGTAGCATACCATCATTAACTTTCAAGGAATTTCTTGCTTTTGTTTTTAATTGTGCGAGTACTGAAAAGCCTGATTCACAAGTCTATGCTGTGGCAAATGGTACAAAAATTCTCACTGAAAAAAATCCTTCTTTTCGGAATTTAAACATCAAACGTTTTGATCGAAAATTGATTTAAACTCATTTCTAGAAAAGAAACAAGGCTAGAGGAATCATTCTTCACTTCAAAAAATTCATTTATTCAGTTAACTGGTATACTTGCAATAACAATTCAAGAATTTCAGAAATCACATCAACAATTAATGAAAACGTTGGATGCAAACAGAAAGCTAATGGCACGGAACACAAGCCCACGAAAATTCAATGAGCAGACTACAAAAATTACTATTATTATTTGGTCCGTAATCAACTCGAGATGAAAGCTAAAGGAGATTTCTACTCACATACCCATCCCAATAAAGTATGGAATGCATTAAAAACTTTGTTGACTAATATATTCGATATGCACCATCTGCCGATCAAAAGACAGAGTAAAGGTTAAAAAATATACTTGGCTTAGTGGTGACGTCAAAAATGAATTGAATAATTGCACAGTTAAGTTTAAAACTCTTGTCAGTTAGTCTTTTGTACCAAGCAATGAAATCGCTTGGATAAACATTTTAAAAAATCAGACAACACCACAAGTTTTTTTGAGCAAAGCATCAAACAACACAGAAATGTTTTAGAAGATTCTGAAAGATATTTTTTTTAAAATTAAAAAAAAGACAAAGTTGACAATTTTTTATGTAGAGTGATAAATTAGAAAGTAATCCAACAAAAATGGCGACTGCTTTCTGTACTTTTTTTTCAAAGAATGCAACGAAAGTCAAACCAAACTTTATCTTTCCTCGAGGTTTTTTAAGACATACCTAATACACTTGTTGAAGAGAAATAAGAAAGTAAGTGAAGTATTCCAGCACCTCAGCGGACTGCCCATAAAAAGACCTCCAAAGTCGATAAAATACCACCCGGTAATATAAAAGACATCGCAATATCACTTGCAAACCCACCGTGCCAAGTATTGAATTTTAGCTTGAGAACGGAAATCGCACCATGTGAGTTTAACTGGGAAAGTCACACCTGTTTTCATAAATGGCTCAAAGCAAGACATGGATACTAAAAGACAAGCCACAGCCTACCCTGTCTGCTCAAAAATATTTGAAAAATGTGTCAAATACCAATTAATACCTTTCTTGGAAGAAAATAAACTCCTTATCGGAAACCAATTTGGATTTCGCTCCAGGAGATAGACTGAACATGCTCCTCTTTTACTTACTGACTCAAATAGGAAAAACACGAACGAGGATAAAATCATCAGCAGATTATCTGACTGATAGCCAGGTCACTCGTGAGTTTTTCTCCACTGCTCTCGGTCTTCTTCTTTTCTCTTCATCTCTGCGTAGGTCACTCCATTCTTGATATCATCCAGCATCATCATCCTCTTCCTTCCTCTTGGTCTTTTCCCTTATATTCTAACTTCCAGAACTGTTCGTAACAAGTCGTCATGCCTTAGAATATGGGCAATCCATCTCTTCTTTCTCTTTCTTATCACTCCCAGCAGTTGAGGCGTTTCATTAACTCGTCTGAGGACTTCCGAGTTACTTAGTTTGTCTGTCCATTTTACTTTCTCCATTCTTCTCAACATCCACATTTCAAATCCCTCCAGCCTTTCAATGTTTGATTTCCCCAGGGTCCAGGTTTTAGATGCATACATCACAACACTCGACACTAGGGACTTAATTAATTTCTTTTTCAATTCCACCATTCAACAATGATTTCAATTTGTTGAATGTGTCTTTTTCTGAATATCCATGACCTGAAATCATACTACCCAGATAGTTGAAGCCCTCCACCTGCTGTATATCCTCTCCATCGATTGTGATCTTCAAATCTCCCTGTTTACTTCCTGTCTTCTTAAACTTCGCCCTCTCTTGACAACTCTGTTTGTTGCGTCTATAATTCTTTGCAATCCACACTCAGTGTTAGAGATCACAGATTGATCATCTGCGAAGTGTATGGCTTGAACAAATTCTCCTCCAACCTTAACTCCTTCATTCAGGTCATCAAGAGCTTCCTCCATCATTACCTTCGCGTATATATTGGAAGGCACTGAAGAGAGGAGACATCCTTGTCGAACACCTATACCAATATTATTGGGCTCTGTCAATTCCCTGTTTAATCTTACCACAGCTGTATGTCCCATGTATAGCCCTGTGATAAGCCTTCAGTCTCTCCACTCTACTACGATCTCAGCTAGTATTTCCGTACGTTTCGTCCAGTTCACTCGGTCGAAGGCTTTCACATGCAAGTCCTGACTGAATTCGATAGTTCGCTTACCAAGACATCTAAGGACCCCGATTGCCTCTCTTGTGCCTCGTTGCCTTCGGAAACCAAACTGGTTGTTTCCCAAAAAATCTTCTGCCTTTTTCTCCAGCCGTCTGGCTAATATCCGTAGCACAACCTTCGATGCGTACGATATTAGGCTGATAATATTAGGCTTAGAGACTAACTAAATGTTGAAGTGGCAATATCAATATATAACTCTCTGCTGATTCCACTGTTTACGAATTCTTTAATTCCTGCTTGTAATTCCAACAACACTTACAAGGAAAAATGACAACGTTTTGAGGGAAGAGCATGAAAAAACATGCGCAACACCATCAAGAACAAAGTTGTTTGAAACTCTTATGAAGTAACGGCTATGTCTTGAAGTTTACAAATATATAAATAATCTGAACTGTGATAAGCTTATCACAGTTCAGTTCATCATTGTCACAGCTCCAATTAACTTGAAATACTGAACAAAGAGTTTTGTTTGCCTAAACGTACAGCGTATCATACAGTGTAAGCCAAATGTCTCAAAATTATTTTTTTTTGCAACTAGCTTGGAGTATTGACTTGTGTTTGATCATTTCTCGGGCACCGTCTGTGTAAGCTGCACAACCCTTTCCCCTGCCGAAACCAGTACTTTCAAAGAATGCATGTACTTCATTATTCACCTCTTGATTTTTTGAAATATTGTACAAGAATGAAATAGGAACTCTTCCTTTATGCCTTCATTGAAAAAATATCTGGCTTAAACCAACAGCTAAGTAAACAATATCACGTCAGTATTCTCATCGAGGGTTACAGTAATTACTTGAGGGTAGTTAATTTTCGAAACGATAGTAGTATTGACACCATCCACTATTCTGTTCTTAGCAGTGTTGTTTGAAAGCGTCATCTTGGTAGTGTCTTGGTCATATTCTCACCTAGAACACAAATTATTGCTTTTTTGATGCACGATTTGAATAAGATTTTATCAATATCAAAAGCTTCTTTCAACCAAGCAATTTCAAGGGATATTTCAAAATAAGAATGAACCAAAGACTTGCTTTTCTTTAAAATGCTGCTGTCAGTTCCCAATCTTTGCTTTCTTAAATTGTTATCGAAGTTGGCAAAAACTCTTGGTCTTGTTTTATAAAATTCAGATGATTTGATTCCAAATGTGTTTCCCTCTTGTCCAGGATACTATTAAATCAATACTTGATAAAGTATCCAGACATTTTCCTTTTTCCCTGAAAGACGCCATTCCCATTACTACTACAAAAAGTGGTGGTTAAAAATAGGCACAGAACGGAAGAATTCCAGGGGAAACATTGCTTCAATTAAAGTTCGTAAAGTCACAATGATAAGATTGAAAAGTAAAAACTAAAAGGGTTACGATATTCAGTGCAATGCAAATATGTGTTTGACTTTGAGAATTTTACTAATTAAACATCATCTGTCTTGTCTGTCATTCAACCACATTCGACCCATGTGGCTTCAAGACCAAAACGATAGTTGATTGCTGTTTCAAGGTACATCTCCATTATCGAAGGACTCCATCAATTATCGCCGATTATTAACGGCCTTTTGGATAAGATCAAATGCAGAGCTCTGGTCTCTCCTTAGTTGGGGCTATGACTATAGGGCCCAACCATGGTTGAAGACCAAACCAAGAATAAAGGCCTTTCCACGGAGGGTCCTGGGGGCAATCCGTATGTCTTGGATTTCATGCTGTCTTGCGTGCTTTCTGTCCCACTTTTTCTTGATCTGCTGCTTCCTTTTGGGTCTTTCATAGGTGGAAATCTGTGAAAGACAAAAATGGGTCTACTGTTTACCAGGGGCTCCATCAATGATAGACCTAGTATGGACTGTTGGCATGTGGAAAGTGAAGCAATAGCCCATGTACCAAAACTTGCTTTCAGATCACATATATGCCGTCACTAAAAAGTTTTTCTGAAAATTTTTTTGCTGTATTGTTGTTTTGAAAGTGTTTCATTTTGTTTTTTGGGGTTTTTTGGTGGCGAGAGTGATCGCTATTAAAGGAAAAATAGTTGCTTATGCTCAAAGTTGTGAGGATAAAGAAAGTGCTGCTTGTAAATCCAGCAACACATGCTACGACAGACAGTATTCTGAGTTCTCTTTCTTTCTCTCTGTGGCGCCAGATTTTGAGACTTCTGTTATTATGTTGTGTTACAACGATTTATTAATTGCTTTCTGGAGTAGCTCAGCTTCTGTGAATATTTAATCTCTTTCTTCAAGGTACATTTAGATAATTGATCTTTAACATTTGCTCCTTTTCTCTTTCAATTTTTCAGCTACTGCCAGATTTTTCAACCCCCTTTCCTTATCACATTCCCTATTGATCTTATCTGTCCAAACTATAAAGAAATGCAAAGACATCAAGAGGACTAAACAGTAAAGCAGAAAGTTTTAATATTTTGAAAATTTTGTACTTTTGCAAGGAGCTAATGGAAAAGATTAACTTTTTTTCAGTTCGAAGTGAATGCATTGGGAAAATGAGAAGGAAGATGAATTTGGAAAGATTTTAGAAGTTAAAGAGTTAACTTTATACTTGTTTGGAGTTTATATTAGATAATTAGTAGGTAATATTATATACCTTAAAGTAGCCTTTAACTCCAGGTCAAGTTTGTTTTAACTATACTATACATCGCAAAAGGTACTACCTTTTAGTATCAAATTTCACTTGACGTAGTTTTTTTCGAAAAATTGGGATAAATCTGCTTCTTATTTATCCTCACTGAACCATGATTTGTAACCCACAGTTTCTCTTGTCATCATAATGCTTAGAACTATGAAAACCCTATAAATTATCCCTTTTGAACTTCCTGGAACTACTTTTAGCTGTACCGTAAATGCTGAAATAGATGGCTCCGAGCTACTTCTCTTCAACAATGACAGAGGGGCTCAAAAACAACTTTTTTTACCGATACCTCAAATCAAAAGTGTTTCTCAATGTCTGAAATAGATAAAAAGTTTGCTCTAAAAGGATGGCCTGGAAAGGATTCCATTTTCTGAGCTGACAAAATGTTCGTTCGTCGTCTCTCCTGATGACATGAAGTTGCTCCAAATTTTATAACATGTGATATTTTAACTTTGGATTTTTGAGCATATTATTCACTAATATGTAATGAAAAATGATAAAGCAACCCTACTTTCTCTTACACAATCAAACACTGGTACCATTTTTTGCTAAAATCTCTCTGTTGTCGACAATGACCATTTATGAGTCTGGTTCGTTTATGTATCTTTCCCCTCCACTCAACTCTGTCCCGAGTCGCAGCTTGCCACTGAGCAACATCCATATCTCTCTTCTTCGTGTTACACTTAGCCGTGTCTCTAAATCTCAGTCTAGGTCTTTCCTGATTTCTCTTTCCACAACTTCATTGCTAGTATAGTAACTACCTTGGTAGTCGTCCAAGTTTCATTCTTTCTACAAGTCCCAGCCACCTCAGGTTTTTCTCAATAAGCATATCTTTCACTATATAAAGAAGATGAACTAAAACTAACACGTGTTAGATAAGCGTGACGGCTAGTTTTAACTTCCTCTTTAGTTCTCAGGAAATACTTGTAACTATTAATAAGGCTTATTAACAAAACTGCAATTGGGATCCGTGTACAGTGGCAGTTTTTTTATATTCTTTCATGGATTATGTGAGCAGTGCAATATACTGCAACTATACGTGGCCTAATTAGATAGAACGTTGTTTCAAATCCTTTTCAAGGGGACCAAAGAGAAAGACACAATAAAAAAAGAACAAATGAGAATATATTGATGCAGATGCAGTGGCCCATAAACTTATGTTGACGATCCAGAATCGACCTAAGGAGCCGTCTGTCCTGATGGGCGCGTCTTAGAACTTTTATGTTTGTGACCCTGTCCATATATGTGATTCGTAACATTCGTCTATAAAAACACATTTCAACAGCGTCTGTGTTACGTTTTGTTTCGGCAGTAATGGTCTATGACTCACATCCGTACAACAGGGTTGACCACACGTAACATTTCAAAAGGTGACCTTTAAGATCTGTGAAAAGATTGCGATCTCTTAAAACCGGTTTCAATTCCTCAAATACGTTTTTAGCCAGAACAATGTCTCGGGGTATTTCAGGCTTACAACGACCATCGTGTATAAGAAGAAAACCAAAGTAGTTGAATGACGAGACCTGTTCTACTGTCGTTGTCTTTTGTTTAAGGTGACGTCTCGGTTCAGGTTTAACTTTTGAGATAACCATACACTTTTTTTCTTGTTATTGACTGTAAGACCATAGTGTTTACCTTCAGTGACGACCACGTCAAAACGCCTTTGTAGTCCCTCCTCTGATGATTCGAAGAGGACTGAACCATCTGCGTAACGAAGGTTGTTAATGCGTACGCCATTCACTACGATGCCTTCTTTGGTGTCTTCTAATGCACGAAGTATTATTTCACTATACAAGTTGAACAGGTTCGGAGATCCAACACATTCTTGTCGAATACCACGTTTAATGGGAAATGACTTGGTAATTCCATCTGGAGGTCTAAAAACTGCTCGTTGTTGATGGTAAAGATTACGTAGCAGACGGACATCCTTGTCATCTATGTTGATCTGCTCCAATATTTCGAAAAGCCTGCCATGTCTCCCGCGATCGAATGCTTTTTGATAATCGACGAATGCCATGTAAACGTTCTGCTGGAATTCTATTGATCGCTCGGCTATCATTTTTAACGCTTTCTAGTATAAGTATATCATTTAATTGTTTTTTCCTTTCTCCTACTGTTACAGAGAAGTATTTGTCAGTGTTACAATTAAAATAAGATTGTTTGAGAGTTAGACCATACAAAGGGGAATGACAGTAGTTTATAGTCAATGACACTGGCAAGAAATACAAAGCCAAGGTGGTGACAGCACCATGAAATAGTGAGCCAACTGAATCTTTTTATGGCCTTTTTTGATCCAAAAACAAAATATTGGTCGAAGGTAATTTGTGGTCTTTTTGTTGGGTATCTGTTGCACAGTGTTACTATCTTTCTTCTTCACAAGGCATTTCAACTCACCTCACAGCACAAATGATCTGCTTCGTCTCAAAAACGTTACTAAGAAATTTCAAAAATTACTTCAACAGCTCCATGTGGTATTAAAAATTGCAGAATGTCTTTTATCGATGAGACAAAGATGGAAGAGGAGTAGCAAGATTAGGATCAACTAAGTTACAAACATGTCTCTAAACTCGATCACGAAGGTCAAAATGAGATAAGGGAGCACCTAGGTCAGCATCTGGATAACATTGCAAAGAGCAGTGTACATGAACACTATTTCAGACTTCAAATAGCAACAACACTTTGTACCATTTTTTGTCATTTTATCGCTTAACTGCTTCGATGTGACAGTTAATAGTGCAATATTGGATCCATAGCCTAAAATCCATTACTCTTTCAACAGAAAGCGTATTGACTATGGAGATCTAACAGACAATGATTGGGTAGATGGATCAGAGATACGGTGACTCAAAAAGACCAAACGTCATTCCAAATAAGAACACGTAGCTTCTAATGCAATGTAAACGCCTCATATTTTCAAAGGAACAGCTACTCAGAAAACAAATACGTAAGGAATACCAGCTTTGCAGCATTTCTTTGTTTTGTGTTAGGTTTATCGTTGGTAGAAAATTATCGATTACATTATTTTCTGTTTTTAATTTTGATTTTTTTTTGTGACTGTAGAAGTTAAAAAAGCTTGTTTCTTCCAGCTGGCTTCTATGTATATGACGTTGGCCTTAGTACTCACCTCTTTAGAGAACATTACCCAAAGAGAAAGTGTTGAGACTATAGAATTTTGAAAAATATCGAGCTCAGAAAGTGACTAAATAGCTATAACAAAGCGATTGCTTTCAGTGCACATTGCTTGATTATATTTGCTATATAAAAAACTTAAAAAAACAAAAGACAGTTAACAGTCATGTACGTTTTATCAGTTGAACGTGAAATAAACCTTTTCTGCGACTGTTTTCATATATAATTGGACGATACAAATATATGGTTTGATCATAAAACAACATTGTATGAAATTCAAAATGAGTAAATTGTTTATGTCTTACCTTTTTTTACGTCTGCACTGCAAAAAATGCTTAAAAGTTATGAATCGTCATCAAAGCAAGAAACGGTATAATATAATAGCTTTGAAGGGGCTGTCTTCATTAACAAACAACTTGGACACAAAAGGTTTGCATTGTGACATTTAATTTAATTGTTTCAAACGGCAAAACACGCTATTTTGTATTTCAGACTTGTTGATATCTAATTTTTGTATGGTAGTATAAACCCTTATCATGATATTAATTATTAATTGTTCTATCACACGACTTTTATCATCAACAGTCTTAACTAAAAAGTTGGTAACTAGAGAGAGGACATGAACTTGTAGCTTGTTAAATGCAAGTAAAAAAGCAGTGGAGGAACCGATTTTGACCTAAACTATATCACATTGTACTAAAAATTTTGTATTAGCTATTTCAGGCAACTATCTATATTGCATTTTTGTATATTTTTCTATATTCATTTGCTATGAGATTTGTAGACGACAGGAAGAACAACATCCAAAAAGGAAATTCTGTTTTCCTTCAAAAGTCAAGGACGTCAAAAACACAAAGAGATAAATAAATTTTATTGTTAACAATTATATTTGGCTTGTCATTTTTGTTTTTAAGTTTTATTATTTGGTTGTTCAGTGATACCATACTTACGGTTACCCCTTTTGGTGCTATGATAATTTATATCATAATATTGCTGGATCAAATTAAACTTCGTGTTGTAGAAAGTAGCGATGGATTGGAGCGGAAAGATCCAGAAATCTAGAAAAGAGACTCCTTATTATCTCTATACTAAGAAACAGCTCAGAAATAATCTGCTTCTTATGCAGCTAGCAAGTTACATAACATTGACAATTAACTGTTTAACTCCTGTTCCTGTTAGTTTCTTTCTTACTATTTCTCCGTTTCTCCATTAGTACAACGCCTCCTAATGGTTGATGCGTTTTGTTTTTTACCTAATTAATATTATATTTGTTTACTTCTTCATTACATTATCACCGGGTTATCAAAATCAGGGGCGGCTTGCCATTTAATGTGGCTTGTAAGGGTGTGTCGATATGTTTTGAAGATCGTAGTTGAAAATTAGAAAAGCTGCAAAAAATCACCTTTCGAAAAATGATCGGCAACTTATTATGACTATATGAGTTATGACAATATTTTACTTAGAGTCTTTTTTCGATTTCTCTAATCATATGATAAACATTGGATAGACAAGGTACTATTTGCATAGTTTAGATAAGAAAAGTATAGTCTTGGTGAGCGAAAGGAGGTCCTTTTAGTACAAATATCAGAGTACTAGAAATCTGTAATAATGACAATATATCAACTTGATCACTTGGCGCACATATTATGATAAATTATTAGCCCCCTTTTAAATGATTTAGTGCTTTGTTAATTTTTGGGTTTCTCAAGAAAGAAAGCCAGCGAAAAAAATTAGAAAAAATCAAACATAGTTTTGAATCCAAACATCTGGTCAAAGAGGGAAAAGGAAAAATCCTGAGCCTCATTTTAAGTGAAGTGTTTATGCTATAACGGAGTACAATGCGTAACGATTTATACCAGTTGCCATAGCAGTCGCTATGACAAGCATACTAGTGAAGCACAATAAGTCCTGTCAACTGACGTTATTTATAACAACATGTAGAGCAGCAAAGGTTGTTGCAGTCAGCTCCACTCTTTTCCTCCAGTATCATAGCATTCTGAAATCTAAACCTTGTTATGGATTTAAAAAGCACAAATCCAAAAAGCTTTTTGATGGCGAGCTGAGAAGTGAAACAACCATGGCAAAGACTTAGAGTGTAAGCTGCAGCATATCTATTTGAAATTCTTGTTGTTGTAATAAACTATTATAAGACTTGTATAAGATATCAGTAATATTGTTTAGGTATAGCTAAAGACCCTAATTCAGTAATACGCTCACTCTTGACGAAAGAATTGACAGGAAAGATCTTAAACAACTACTTGTATTCTTTCTTGGTGTTAAATCCCAACTTAATGTCAGTAAGGAGCGAATCGGTTTAGCCCCTCTTCTTAAAACCACCAATTTTAAGCACCAATGATGGACAGTACAAATAGTGTATAGCTACAGCTAGCTAGCTAGCCAGTCCCTTGACAAGCCAAAAGAAGGATGTAAAAGGCTATTAGAAATAAGGTGACAGTTGTTTCATTGGCAATCCATTATTCATCATAAAGCTTTTGTATCCAACCAGCTGACCTTACTCAGTATTAAAATGCTGTTGATTTATTAACATTTTTTTTGTTTACTCTTATTCCTGTTATTTATTACTCTCCACTTTTACCTTTATTTTTCTAATTCACTTAATTTACCTTGTTTACTTTATGTACCTAGTTACTTAATTTTTTATTTTACCATTATTTACAATTATTATAATTTATTACTTTTTACTTATTTTTTCTTCTTTATAAAGTTAATAGCAACTGTTAAATAATATAACCACTGTGCCGTAATGCAGTTGTGTCTGAGAAGTTAAAACAACAGCTTGCCTTTAAGAGGTTCGCTGTTTGACCTTCACCAACGTCCTTGAAAATACTGCTCCTTTTCCGTTTCTCCTTTATAATTGACATACTATTGCTTGTACATGTTTTCGGAGATAGAAACGGGAGAGGAAGTCTTTCCAAATAACTCAATAAATATAGGGATTTGAAAAGTACAGAGAAGCACAAAAAAAATGAAATGTAACCCTCTACGCTAAAGTGGTTTCCGGTCTTACTTGGAGTGAAAGAAGAAAAAAATCTCCATGGCATAAAATTTTAGCCTTGGTAAAAGATATAAACAAACAGTCAGTTGCAGTAAATTCTTTGTGAGTTTAAGGTTAAAAAGCAGCTAGCGACTTTGTCTGCCCGGCTGTGAAAAATGGTTGTGTGTGTCAAAGGAGTCACTCCTCAACACACCAAAAATATGTGATTTAATTTCTGAGGCCACTCAATTTTTGCTACTTTTCGATCAACTGTCGGTGAAGTGGTAATTTACTCCGTTGAAATTTATGTTGATGAAGTCGAAAGGAACATCCCTGTATTAGAATTTATATTAGATTGAATGTAAATACAGATAGTAACTTTTTGTCCACTCAAAATGATATGCAGAAATGTTTTCTCTTTCAGAACATGTCTCCACGACCACCACCAGAGAGGCCATGGGCATTACCATCACAAAAATCCGACCAGTCAGGAATATCACAAAAGATGGTAAAAACTATACTGCAGACGTGTTGCTTGTCCTATGCGCAAGAGAATATTAGACTACCAAGCACCATATGCCAAAAAACCCTTTTTGTAGGGAATATTACATTTACACCGGTAACGACATTTACTGCAAGCCAACTCACATTTTATGGGGACCCAAGTGTCAAGAAAACCAAAATCGAAGAAGAATCTAATCATCCACAAACAAGCGGTAATGTAAAAAGTACCATGGCGGAAGCCACTAAAAATGATGGTAAAAACATGGATGCTTCTGTCTTCCAGTCATAAAATTTATGAAAAATCGTGTGTTTCTGCACCAATAGACACCCAAAATGAAACTAATGAAAATAATAAGACTATCACTCTGTTCAGATTGGATGAAACTGTTCCTGGAAATGCTGATGCACTTACGTCAAAGAGATGCTCTCTCACCTTTTCTCTTTAGAGTTGCGTCGATCGAGGGCTAGGGACGGTGATATTTTATTAGAGAAAAGCCGATTACTTGGAGATCTTGACTGTTTTGACAACCGTACCTTACGAACAAATGCAAAAACAAACTATATAGAGAAAATAGTTCTTAAGATTAACATAAGGAAATCGAACTAAGAAAACTGACCCTAAATAAAGACCGGATTAATCGCGGGAAACTTTAGCGAAATTCTCTGCTTTTGGCTGTAAAAAATGAAGAAAACGAAAAGTAAATGGTAGATTTGTTCAAAGTGACAGCAAAGATAACAAAAATAAACAGTTTCCTGTAAAATAACAGCTGCTACGAACTTTTCACTCCTAAACAAACTGGTTCTTTTAAGAATGTATTAGATCAGGAGGTCAAGCAAGCTCCATATAACTCAACTTTCATTCACAAGACTTATTTCTTTTCAAAATTTTCAAACAGCCATGCCATGCTATAGGAGATATATTTCGAACATCATGTTCATCATCAGTCAAACAAACTACAAAAAAATATCAGAATTTGTTTTAATAAGTTACAAAAAAAAGCGAATAAAAACCAATTATCTAATACACAAGAGAATAATTTTTAAATTTTGTTGATAAAAGGTATTTTCCATGACTTGTTAAGGAAAAAGTCACGATGGATATCAAAACTTTTCTTTTCAGTACTACTTTTAATTTAAAAGTAGTTTCTATTCTTTCAAAGAAAAAAGTAAGTTGTATTACTTGTGCTTGATTTTAAAACAACCATTTACAAAGCCACAATTTCCCAAGTTCCCATGTACTTAGGGATACCAGAACTGAATTCCTAGAAGTAGGATTTTAGTTTTCTTTTGGTCCCTAAATTTATCAATAGGCAAGTTTGTCCTTTTTAAGTTGGTGGACAATGTCGAAATATAATATACTGGTATTTTTGTTTGATAATAAAGTTATTATAGTTTGATCATGTATGACGAATAGATACAATTTAAAGCTTTTTTTGGATCTGAAAAAAGTGTTTTAGGCAACTAGTTTTCAAGTATATTTTAAATGCTGCTGGGTACAGTATAATTTAGCAACCTTTTTACTATGATTAGCTTGTCAAACGTCATCTAAAGTCTAATGGTTAAATAAGACCTAAAACAAAAACAAAAAATGAACAATTAAATCAACTTAAGTTAATCTACACTATGTTTTGTACTTTTTCAGTTAAGATCGGATCTTACAAGACGCCATGACGTTGAAGTACAGGGCTGGTATCTGAAGAGGTTATGCCTGATCATTAAGAAGAAGCCCTCCACAATATAGTTGTGTTGGACCTAGTGTACAAATATATGAATCTCATAACTAAGCAGTTAAAAAGGTTAGTGGGAGTTAAAGTTGTAAAACGTGCGTTAACTTTTATTTTATCATCAATGTTTGGCATTATCCTATCAAGAGAATTCAATGTATTGACTTCACACAGTTTCTTTTTAAAAATGTGTAATCATAGGTTGTTTCAAAAACTGATGGCATGATAATAGTAAATTTTTTTGAATTTCGGAAAGTCGGCATCAACTAAATAGCGGTAGAAATCAACACGTTTTTATTTTCTGTACTTCTTTTTCAACCAGTAATTCACTTACAAATAAATTAGCTCATCACTAAGGTTATAATCAAATGGATTCTGGAACAAAAGAATGTCACCCTCTCTTCTGTTGACGTCTGAAAACGTTTTCACCATCACCTTCAGCTACCCCGTAGTCTGGATGCCCGTGGGGACACCACTGATGACCTTGCAGCCAGGCCTCTCCGATCTTCTCGGTCTTTCCCTTTTCTCAGGGCTTCACAAAATGTGAAGCGTGTCAACTTTGGGATGTTATCCTCCCTTCTCTTCTTTTGTCGCTCTCTATTTCTTCCTCCTTGAACCGTGCCTTGTAGGTATGTCTTCGGAAGTCCATGTGATCTTGTTACATGTCCATACCACTTCAGTTCGCATTTTCTTACTGTGGTCAGGAGTTCCTTGCAAGGTCCGATGGTATGAATTATCCTCCTTTCTCCTTCCTCATTGGTGACATGGTCTTTGTCGGAGATGCCAAGGAGCTTTCGGAAGGATCTCATTTTTGTTGCTTGTATCCTCTTCCCAGTGTCTGGTGTCAAGGTCCATGATTCAAAAGCATACAAAAAGATTGAAACCAGTCCGATCTTGGATGCCTGTTGAATGGTTCTGTCATTTCAGATGACCTTGAGTTTCGTGAGCGTTTCTGTGGTCTGTGCGATCCTGGATAGTATGTCCGGTTTGGATCCCTCATCTGAGATTACTGCACCAAGGTACTTGGAGCTGTAGATGGTTTCCAGCTTTTCTCCATCAATCCTGATGTCATTGTTGATACCGTTGGTGTTGTTGGTTACTAGTTACGTCTTCTCTGTACTTATCTGCATGCCGTAGGCCTTATAGGTCTTATTAAGCCTCTCCACTAGTCTCACAGCTTCTCTTCTTTACCTGCTAAACCATTAAAGTTATCGGCAAAGCGCAAGTGCGCTGCTATTCTGCCTCTTATGCTGACTGTCCACTCATGGTCTTCAAATGTGTCAGTCATGATCCTCTCCAAAAGGGTGTTAAAGAGAGTGGTTCAGAGTAAATAGCCTTGTCTCACTCAAATTCCTCTTCTGAATCAGTCGCCTATGCTGTAGAGCCCATCCCTCTCCATGCCTGACCACAGCTGATTTCCTCCATTTGGTGGCTCGCCTTGGTTACGAAGAGTTGGTAGTTGAAATTCATCTTTAAAGTCATCCGCTCTTGCCGTTGACCTGAATCGAGTAGGTCCTCCGCCCGGTACTGCAGTGTTAGCACTACCGCCTCACGTGTTTTACCAGCCAGCTAAAGCGGTTTACCTGGATGTGGCACTTGGAACCACTACGTGAGAGATTTAGGAGATGGGTTAGGACCACTGGTGCACGTACACTCAATGAGTGCAGCGTTTCAATCACCGTAAGGTACCACCTATACCCAGAGCTCCCTACACTCCATCTTTACATCAAACAAGACCATTATTTTATCTGCTCGGGATGCTTGGTTGTGTGATGACGGCCGCAAAGTCACCACTGTTTTTGTAGTAATGCGAGTTTTTCTTTCTGTACGAAGATCGGAGATTATGTAACGTAAAAGTTAATGCAGGGTACTCCCAGAGTAAGCCCCCATTGGAGATATTGATACATTTGGCTTGTGTACTTTTGGCAATCTGTAGAACCGTGGTAAAGGAGGCTATTTGGGTTTCAGTCTGTTCTGAAAGCAATTATCAAAGAGCTGGATGGTGTTTCTTTGATGCAATTACTATTTTGCTTATTTCAGTCTTAAGTGAATTTATTTGGTAATGCTTAAGTGTGCTATATGATTCAATGATTCGTTTTTTTTATCTTCATGGCACTTTTTGATGTTGTCAGTTTTACTAAGGATGACAGTCACGCCCTTTGTCAGCGAACAAAATGGAAAAAGAATCATCGCCTTTAAGATCTTAATGGCATATCGTTCCTTTTTCTTGAGGTTGTCGATGGGTGCTTTTTGAAATGAAGGGTTAAGGCTTTTTTTCTCTTCGATTTGCCTGCTTCACTATTGGAGCAAAAAAAATCGGTTCAAAAAGGTGACAGAAAGAATCATAAAATAGAAAAATCCTTCTCGACAAAAGATCAGGACTTTGTCTGGGAAAAGAAAGAACATATAGACAAGGAAGCCTATCCAACAACAAGAAAATAACCAACAATGCATTTCTTACAGCACAGCAATTACATTAACAGTCTTTCTTACAATCTTCCAAAAATATAACTCCAAGTACTAAAGAAAGTAATACAAAATACACAAGACAGGTATGGCGCAAATCTTTAAAACAACTCAATCTTCGTCATCATGTAAGAACGCACTGTCGACGTATATAAGAGCTGTATCTAATCCCTTTAGTAGCCTGACAATGGAAGAAATGTATATTGAAACTTAGATAAGAATAACCTTACGACTCATGACACGATAAAGCTCCTAAATCTATGCCTTTTGCTAAGTCCAGAAAGCCAAGGACTTCCAATATATTTCCTAGTTTCTGTAGCAGTTTTTCAGTTTCTGTGTAGAATACGTATTGGAAGGGAGTGATTTCTTCACCTTGTTTCTGTTTATCTTTACAATCATCCTAGTAGAAAGAGAATTATTTTCTGCATCGAGAACAAAAAGGAGGAAAGTGAGTGGAGGAGATAAAAAGGAGGCTGGAGTCGGTTTTGCAGTCTCAAACGTACTCTCCAATATTCATCTTGACATCTCGAACATTTCTGACAGACTTATAACTCTCAGAATTAAACTGAAATCTGGAAACCATTTGAAACTTGTAAGCGCCTACGCTCCAACAATGCAACGATCTCAAGAGGAAAAGGAACTGTTCTACAGCCAACTTATGAACGCAATCAAAACCAACAGTGACGACCATCTTATCATCCTCGGTGACTTTAACGCTCGTGTTGGTTGCGATTGGACGCTATAGCCCAAAGTACTAGGAAAGCATGGTGTTGGTAGGATGAACTCGAACGGTCTGATGCTCCTCGACTTTTGCACTGAGAACGATCTTTCAGTCATGGGTTCAATGTTTCAGATGAAAAACTCGCTCAAAACCACTTGGAAACATCCTAGATCGAAACACTGGCACCAGCTTGACCATGTCCTTGCAAACCACCTTGCTCGCCAATGCATTGATGTAG
>RDPX01000001.1:12014759-12026373 GCA_003991215.1 Morbakka virulenta
AGATAGATATATAAGAAGAAAAGAAAGAAGAAAAAGATAGAATATATATTTTTAATGTTTTTCTCGAATGAATCTGTTGTTAATTATTTACGCTAGTTTATGCTCGCTTACGAGTAAAGGCTATTATTATTATTATTATTATATATATTTAGAGAGAGAGAGAGAGAGAGAGAGAGAGAGAGAGAAAAAACACAGCAAGTAGTAATTTATGGCGAATTTTCTTCTTCTGCTCTAGTCAATGTAGGGGCTCTCCAAGAAACAGTACAGGCCCCTTTACTAAATTCATGTTGTTTTATTGATCTACCGGATTATCTTTTAACCACAACCACATTTGTTTGCTGATGACTGTTGTGCATATATTCCCACCATCATATCTGCAGCTGACGCTACACTCCTCCAACACTTGAAACACTTGAGCATAGAAGAACTGATTCCTGTCTCTCTTTGTTTAATAAAATAGTCAACTTAAAAGTCACAATAAGGATCAATAAGCACCTGGACCGTCCACCTCTTCAAGCAAAAAGAAAACAGGTCAACCTTTAGACACTTCAGATCAATTCAGATGCATAAAAACACCCAGTTTTTCCTTGTACGTAAAATTTGTGGAATAGTCTGGACAGTAGTTCTAACAACCCTAGTAGTATAGATCATTCTATGAAACTTTAAAAACAACTGTAGTAAATTTTACCACCATGGAAACCATCTGGATATGTCACACCTATGGGAAATTTTACCAGTATCCTACAGAGAAAGAAGCAGAAACACATTAGATCTTTAGAGTAAGCAGGACGATGTGGTTTTTCTTGGATCTTTATTTCTTGGAATGCATGCAGAGACTCAAATAGATCATTCCAAGAGACATAATCTAGAACTATAAAGAGAACTAGGGGAAGCCCGGAGACAGAATAGAGGGTCATAATCAAGAGCGATTTGACTAAGACCTTCATCGGTGAAACCCTAGCGACAGACCGGGCCTAATGGCGGACATCAGTCAATGAGATCATGTGGCGACCCTTTACCCGTTAAGGAGGCAGACGAAAGGTGAGAAAGAAAAGTTAAGAATAAATTGAATGTAACCCACTCTCGACATACCCCTAGCTCTACCGATGACTTCGCTTCTTTTGTAATAATGAATAATGACTGGGGAACAAGTTTTCAGTAACTTTGAATTGCGTTGGATATTTTCACTGATTCTGAAGGAGTTTTAGGCGCTGGTTACAAATCTGAAATTAGTTTTTCCTCTGCAAGCTCTAGTTTGTATGCAATTTGAGGTTAATGAAATTGTACAAATGTGAGCTTGCGTAAACCATGTATAAGCCTTTTCACGTCCATATATACAGATAGCTTCTATATTTGGATCATTCTTCATTTGTTCAAGTTCAAACATGGTTTCCATAAAGAGAAATCGTTGGAGAAACAAGCCTGGTGCCTTCTGCTGCATATGTGGAAGCTACACACTCAATCGTCAGAGACGTAACATATCCTCGTTCGTCAACCGTGTCTACAAGGCATATCTTGAAGTTCATCTTAGTGATCAAGACAAGCAATGGGATCCTCATGTTGTGTGCCACAATTACGAGGAAATGCTTTGAGACTGGACCAAAGGAAAGTGCAAAGGTCTGCCTTTTGAAGTTCCAATGATTTGCCGTGAATCCACCAACCATTTAACTGACTGTTATTTCTGCATGGTAAACACAATGGGTGTTGGGAAGAAAAGCCGATATAAGATTACGTATCCGAACATTCACTCAGTCATTCGGCCTGTTCCACACCCTGAAGAAGTTCCTGTTCCAGTTTTCAAGGGCTTGTCTCCATTGGAAGATAAAGACATTGGACATGATACAAGCGAGCAAGACAGTTGTGATAGTGAATTGTCAGAAGAGTGTTCATAATCGGAGGACTGTTTTTCAAACACTGAACCTTTCCCTGTCCCCAAGCCTCGTTCCTAGGCTGAACTGAATGATTTAGTGCGGTATTTGCGACTTTCAAAGAATGCAGCAGAGATTTTGGCATCAAGGTTTCAAAACAGAGATCCTCTTGATCACTCTGTTAAAGTATCATATTTCAGAAATCGTGACCAGCTTTTCGTGACCTTCTTTTCACAAGAAAGACAGTTTGTCTGTCTTCTGAAAAGAAGGTCAAAACGCAGTTTGAAGTGTGTTCTTTTACAAAATGGCAATGTTTATGGAGCAGTACCTGTCGGTCACTCATTGCATTTGCGGGAAGACTATGATGATGTGAGAATGGTCATGGAATTATTAAAGTATCTATCATGAGGACAATTGGATCATTTGTGTAGACTTAAAGATGGTCAACTTTCTTCTTGGACAACAGAAAGGTTTCACCAAGTTTCCCCTGTTTCCTCTGTATCTGGGACAGCCGAGCACGAGACAGACATTGGATCCAGAAGGACTGGCCTTTTCGTGACACCCTTGAAGCAGGCATGCCAAATATCATAAAAGACCCAATTGTAAGAGATAAAGAGATAAAATAATCTTTCCTCCTCTTTACATCAAATTAGGTTTGATGAAGCAATTTGCCAAGGCACTTGAAACCGAAGGTGAATGTTTTCAACACATCATCACAGTTTTACCAGGGTTATCATTAGAGAATGTCAAAGTAGGTTTACTTGCTGGCTCACAGACTCGAACCCTAATTCATGATGATCAGTTTGTTGTTAAGATGTCCGCTTTAGAAAAGGCAACATGGTTGTCCTTTGAGGCAGTCGGAAACAATAAGCCGGAGAACTACAGAAACTTGTGAACAGAATGTTCCTCTCTTTTCCTGATCTCTGGTGCAACATGAGCTCCAAGCTTCATTTTTTGAACAGCAACTTTGATAAGTTCCCTGACAACCTAGGGGCTGTGAGTGACGAACAATGAGAACAATTCCACCAATACCTAAAGATCATGGAAGATCGCCACTAAGGGGACTGGGACAAAAGTATGATGACTGACTACTGCTGGAACATTAAAAGAGATTGCCCAGATGAAATGCAAAAACGCTAACTTTCCAAACGCAAATTCCTGCCTGAATAAAATACTCAAAGAAATTGATAAGCTTCCATTAGCTGTGGTGATGTTCTGAAGGATGCTGATCTAACTTTGGGGTAGAGACTAATGTTTTCTAAGAAACGCTATCACAAAATATGGCACAACTAACAATAGTCTACTTTACTCTATAATCACATTTTAATGTTCTGTTTCTTCTGCCTTAATAAATATACATAAATGACTTTCATGCCGTTTAAGATTGAAGTGAACAAATGAATTGTGTCTGTTATTGCAATTTCCTGTAATAACGAAAAATAAAAAAAGAAATAAAAATGTTAAATTGCATAAAATCTGTAGCTTGGAGACAAAAAACAACTTCATGTTTAAAATCTACACACTCAAATTGACTAGAGAAAAGTATTTTTTAATGCAACAAAATGATTGTTCCCCGGTGTAATTCATGACTCTGGCCCATCAGAACTTTGATCCAGCATTTTCAAGCCAGAAACTGTTGAAGTCAGCCTCGCTGTGGTAAAGGGGATATGAGAACATGTTCTTTTGTTGTGCAGGGACTATTTGTTGAAAGAAATGAAAATGGTTGTATTCTCTGCCTGTGGTTGACGAAAGAGCAGCAAGGGCATTGTCATTGTGGTTGGTCAGATACGATCGGTCCAATACTGGAGAAAAAACCCCAATTTACATGGATAAAGTGGCACCACGTATCAGATAATTCCAACACATTAATGGAGCAACCACTGCATATGTTACGTTGGAATGGAATGTTACTGGAATACTGGTACATGATTAGGTCTAGCTCAGAGGTGCAACTTACTGGCAAAGCCTATGAATAATTCATCGTTGCTGTGCTATGAAACACCATGTCATAAAATTATCAATAGTTAACACATCTACGTTATTGAATTTGTGTTGCTGAACATATTCAGGTCACACATAGAAATGAGTATAGGCATTATTGACAGTGACCCAATAGCATGGATAAGGAACAAGCTTGGAAGTGATGATTTGTGGAACTACGGCAATGTTGCTAGTTTAATAACCACAGACATTTTAAGTGGAATCGAGGAGCAATTTCATTCACTTGAAATAAAAATCAAACTTAAACTACTCTTGTCCTTTCTCCAGATCCCCCGGAGAAATATCGATAATTTTAAAAATGATTTGTCAGGAATAATACTTAATGCAGAACAAGACGAGGATGACTGGGTAAAGGTTGTGGCAAGTATGTTGAAGGATTACCCTAAAACTGCCATGGTACATACTGACTTAACAGAAGAAAGTGCAACTTTCAGGCAGACTGTGAAAGATATAGGCATATCAGGTAAAATATAGACTAGACTCTATAGCCCCGGAATATTTTAAACTAATTTATTTATTACATTTTATCGGGTATGGAAGAGGTGTCACCCATGACTGCATTGCGTTTGCACGTCACAAATGAATCAACACTATCACACACACTCTCACACACACACACACACACACACACACACATATATATAGTTAGAGAACCTGGAGCAATGCCCCATCAGTCAGTATTTTTGAGATTCACTCTTTTAAAATAATTTTTTAACTTTAAATGCTTGCCAGTAAATATTTTACCCAAGAAGCTTTATGTAGGTGATAAGGCTAATGGAAAATTGCTCCAGGTTCCATAACTGCAAGATATGAACCCTAACTTTAATATATACTAGAAAAAGGATACAGGTAGTTTAAAAAAAACACTTTTTCTTTCATTAGATTAGGTATTTTAAAAGGTATTACATTTATACCTTATGAAATACCTAATACCATTTTTATTTAAGCATTACTCTCCTTTTTTCATACAAGATACAAAATGTCTGAATACTTACAGTAATCAATAAATCTACAAGGAGAAATTGCCTAATTAAGTTGTTACATGTTAGTGAAAGCTTTATATTTCTATCAAATAGATGTCTGTGCCTGGATTTTTAATGCTAAATAAACAGTATATGATAGAGTAGGTACTTTTATGGGTAATGGAGTCACCCATTTCCAAACTCCAAAATATTAGTTTTATTGACTCACTTTGCTTGGCAGAAAAATTGAGAGACAAGTGATAATTTCTGGTCAAGACAGTCTTGGAACTCCTGTTGAGGCATCATTAAATTTCTATCTTACCCACTGAACCAACCACACATGTTCTAATTCAAGGACATTTTTATTGTTATTTTGAAAGTTTTGGCTTCAATAAATTTAATTGCTTGATTACTGTCCAATGAGGCTAATTATGACAACCAGTGTGTAGTATTATCTCAACCATGGTTATTATTAGATCTCTACCCAAAGCATTTTTGATCTTTAGATCTTGAGTTAGAAGATAACTCTTGTTTTATTGGATGGACACATATTTTGCTGCTTTATTTTTATAGTTATGGGTGATAACACAATATCTTATGGTGCAGTGATGCCATAGACTTGTTTATTAATTTTCCCATAAAATATGATTTGTACCCATAAAATAAGAATTACATCAAATTGGAAGAAAGGTAAGACACCCCTTATATTATAAGGAGAAAAGCTCAAAACTTTGGTCCATTAAAATAATCATTTTTAAGAAAAGCCTAAGGTTCACACTATGACCATCTTTAAGCAAGGGTGGTCTGGAGTACAGGACAGTAAATCCCCAATGTACTAGGTTAATTTCCAAGAATTTGATCTCCAGTCTTTTGTTGCCTTCTACTGAAGGATGCACCAATAGCCAAATCTCTGCACCTTTTTTAAGCAATTAAGTGCATCATTTGATCATAGCCAAACAAACTCAACCTATTTATTCTTTTTCCACCCTGTTACCTAACCAATTTTTTTGCAATGTCTTTCTTTTAAGATAATTTTTGTAAACAGATAGCAGGAACATATTCCCTTATTGGCAGTACCTCATTGTCTTAATATACATATGACCTGCTCCCCTCCCATAGACTTTACACACACACACACACATATATATATATATATATATATATATATATATATATATATATATATATATATATATATATATATATTTACAGTTTTGGTATTTTTGTTTTAGAAATATTAAGATTTCTTTATCTGAGCCAGTTGCATAGCTTTGGGAAAAATTGGATTAGATCTACAAATTCAATGAACAGCCCAGAAAAGAAAAGGTAGAATTAGAGAGAGAGCCCAACAAGAACTTTTATTGCATACAAATTTGCCTACAATCTAAGAAAGTAGATGAATAAAGTGTTGCGTGAGAGCTTGAACACTTGCAAGGCTAGGCTAGGAACTTCAAAGCAGAGGGTTATTTGCTCCTATTTTTCTTGCACCTTTTTCCCCTTTTGCTTTTAAACCACATATGTCTCCAAAACAAGTACAACCTCTGATATTTAGATGGATCTAAATAAATTGAAAGCAGTACTCTCAGCTTTAGTAAGGTGTGAGCTATGAAATTCTAGCATGATGGCACCATAATTTTCCATAACTGCCTGTCAGGAGAAGGAAGCCCACATGCCTCAAATTTTGCGTAAAGTAAATTGTTTTTGTTGTCCTTTAAAATTTTGTATTTTTTGTTCTTTTAATGTGTCAAAATGCATAACTGAGGTACCTGTTTCCACATGGCATCTTTGAATCCTGAAACTTAACTAGGATAGATATTACCTTTAATTGAACAATAAATCTTAAGTTTGCAAAGTGTCCAGTTTTGATAGGTTTAATAGATCACAAGCATTTGTTAAGAATCTTCTCTGGTCATACAACAATAATTGTTGGTGCATAGCAAGAAGTGTACCACCATGAAAAAGGAGTAATTTTTAAAAAAGTAACTTTTTACAGCAAATAGATGGCAATGAGAAGGTCAGGAAAATGACTGATAACAACAGTGCACCTGCAATTTCGTTAAACTTCTCAAGTTCCTTAAAAGTGTGTTATTTGTAGGGAGGCTAGAGAGTAATTTTTTTTATTGACACAAAATTTTAATGCCCTAGAGGAAGCAATACCAAACTGATACTAGGACTAGATGACATTCCTTCTATTATTTTTATTGAAATAATGGCTTAGTCTTATATTAGCAGAAGGGTAGTTGACCTGCAGGCTCACTTGGAACTTGGTCTTTCTTACCAAAAATAGGACCCTCTCTCTTATACATCTGTTTATGTCCTGAGATGAACAATCCCCCCCCCCTTCAATGACCATATCTACATATTTTCCTGATGAGCACATATGTTATAGGAGGTTAAGTATAGTTTTGATATATGTTCTTTCAAAGTTTCAAGTTTTGTATCATACTGCAACAATAAATACCATCCCATCCATTTATAGTCTTCTTACATTCATCAATGGGATGGACAAAAAAAATAATAGCAAATAATAATAGCAAACAGTAAATACCTAACTAGGGAGTGAAAGAAAGCCAGCAGGACAATAAGAGAAAACTAGAAATTATATCTTTTCTTCCACCTGCAAAGCTAGCTTTGTAAAGCCAGTGGTGTAATTGTTTTGAATAGTGTTCTTTTTGGTACAAGTTGAAAAATTACTCTGAAAAACATTGGACTTGCCTTTTTTTGGCAACATGTACTTTATGTTGAAGCAAAAAAGATTAAGCAGCATGAAAGGAAGAAATAAGTACACTGTTTACACAGTTGATCCACTTATAACTCTTTAATCTATGTAATACAGTGTCAGACTGGTAGTGCAGGGTGGCAAAGATGTATACCCAAATAGATACCATTTAAAATTCTATGAAATGTACCTCCATAGCCCTTTCTTGGTACCAGCACTGGTTTTTTTCCGTCTTGTTAGCTATACTACTGGAGATGGAACTTTCCTTTAATTAATTTCTAAGAGCTAAGTAATGGATCCAAGAATATTTACTAATATCCATATACATCTATGTGTGAATGTGTTTCAGGTGTGTGTGCATCAGTGTATGTGTTTACAGAGGTTAAATCTACAGATAAATCCTCTAGAGGAATACAGTTGAGTTAAGGCCAGATTTTCACATATGTTTACCCCAATAAACAGTGGGAAACAGGGCTGTCATTGTACATCCTGCAAATGACATGTTCTTTACCAATTAATCATTACTCGTACCTACAGAAAGAGAGGGGGAAAATATATCCTTTTGCGCAAGTGCAAGATAACATACAAAGGCCAAACAAAGTGCAGGGGAAGTGAGGAACTGATTCTTTTATTTATTTAGACTAGTTGTGATTATTTTCAGGTGTTTTCAGTACAGCTATGCATTAAGGCCAGAATTATCATAAGACACTCCCTTTGAGGCACCAGAGCATTTTGATATAAGATAAGAAATAATGCATTTTTAATGCATTTTTTCTTATCTTAAACCAAATAATGCACTTTTTGCAAACACAATTTGTTTGCAAAAAGTTGTGTTCAAATGCATTTTTTGTATTAATGTAAAGTATAATAGACGTCAATGTATGAGAAAACTCCTCTAGATGGCCCCAGAATATTGTTTTATCTCTTTTCAGTAGGTTTCATAAAAATTGTTTGGTTCAAAGCTATTTTTGTTGTCAAGATCCCTTGTATTTATTTTTGACCATAAAGATGTATGTATGACTCATATTTTTCAGTGGAAAATTGTACTTCTGGTGGAACTCTACCAATGGAATGCCCCTACCTTAACAGAACAGCATTGACTCACCTTGTTGGTCAACAGCAGGGACCAACCAAACATTTTACTTTAAGACGAAAGCCAAAGTCTGCTGCTTTGAGAGCACAGTTGACACAGCGAGGTAGGTAGAAACAATTTTTCTTTTGCCTAGACATAATAAGAAGAGGTAGGCCAACAGTAGACCAACATATGGACAGTTCAGTATGTAATAGGTTAGTCAAACAAAGAAATAAAGTTAGAGGAACACGATTCTTGCATCAATGTGGGCAAAAAGAACTGGATGCAACTAGATAGGTACAGTTTTTATTTGATATTAAACCACAACTTCCATTGACAAAATAGATACTTCTTGATGATTACATATCTTTTCTGCTGATATTTATATTTTTAATATGAATATTTTATATCCCCCAATTGCAACTTAAACTTTCAACTTCCAAATTTAGTAATTTCCTGGCATTTTTTCTTGATTTGGTAGAATAGAAATCAATAGAAATATATAAGCTGTCAATTCTGAGGAAAATTTCAAAATGCTTAATCCTATGGTGACAATCTTACAGCTATGGGGTTGTTCTACTTTCCTAAATTAAATGTATACTGCCACAACAGTTTTAAAAATATGAGGTAGTAAAGGCTCATTTCAGCTTTACAGTTATTACTGTTTGTTTAACTTTAGTGATCATAAATGACTTAAGTAATATTCTTTATTATATTTTGCATATATATTCTTAAACACTAGTAACCTTATCAATTTAGTTACTTTGTACTCACTTAATGGAAAAGCATGGATAGCTTTTATTCACTTGGTAGATTATATATTGTGCTGTTAATCCAGCATCAAGAACAACCATTTGGTGTCTGGTGAATGCAGTGACTTAAAGACAATGCAAAAAATATGTTAAGATATTACATTGTAAATTTGTAAGATCATAACAAATATTGCACCATTTCTTGTATGGAAATCTATCTATTGAAAACCAATGACAGTAACCATTACCATAATAATGTATCACATACTTCAGTCTAGGGATGTAACAATGTCATTGCTACTCTGGAAGAGCAAGACACATATTGCACCATTTCTTGTATGGAAATCTTTTGCAAATGCTACTTCACCTGCCATCTTTGTTACATCATGTTTACATTATCGCTAGTCACCGCATTTCAATAACAAGTTATATGTTTCAGTCGTTAATCAAAATGGCGTCTACGTTTTCTGTGTTCACTTCCTTTGACTTGTAACTAATCTATCTATTGAAAACCAATGACACTAACCATTACCATAATAATGTATCACATACTTCAGTCTAGGGATGTAACAATGTCATTGCTACTCTGGGAGAGCAAGACACATATTGCACCATTTCTTGTATGGAAATCTGTTGCAAACGCTACTTCACCTGCCATCTTTGTTACATCATGTTTACATTATCGCCAGTCACCACATTTCAATAACAAGTTATATGTTTCAGTCGTTAATCAAATTGGCATCTACATTTTCTGTGTTCACTTCCTTTGACTTGTAACTTGGTGTCAGAAGTGATTATACATACTATTATTCATTATTGCTCCTCTTATTTTCCAATGAATTCTCACAAGAGACCAGAACTTAAACTATCTGGGAATATATCAGAAAATTTTAAAAATTTTGAGTTACAATTTCACGATTACTGTTTTCAATCAGATTACAGAGATTTGAAAAGGGATTTTAGCAAAAGTAACCGAACCGACACCATGGTCCTCGAACATCCTCTGCAGAGAAACTCCAAATAAATTTCGAGTATGCATAGACCCTAGTCAAACTATAAATACTGCTATTGAACGCCCAGTATTCCAGATGCTGACACTAAATGAACATTTACATAAACTAAGAAATGCTAAATATTTTACAGTAATTGATGTAAAAGATGGATTTTTTCATATACCACTTGATGAAAAATCATCCAAAATGACCACCATGCACACAACATATGGGTGCTACCGCTGGCTCCACCTCCCATTTGGTATCAACAGTGGCCCTGAGGAATTTCAAGTACGTATCATGGCAGCAGTAGAAGACCTCAATGGTGTTGCACCAATAGTGGATGATCTACTTGTTTATGGTTGTGGAGAAACCTATGAGAAAGCAGAAGCTGACCATGATAGACACTTTATTGCATTAATGGAGAGAGCAAGAGTAAAGAACATTAAATTCAACCCACTGAAATTGGTATTCAAAAAAAAGCAACTGAAATTTGTTGGACACATATTCACAGAAGATGGAATTAAAGCAGACCCCGAAAAAACCAGTGCTATCATGAATATGCCAACACCACATGATAAACAAAGCCTACTGCGATTCATTGGCATGATGAAATACCTTTCACCATACTGCCAGAATCTAAGCACCATAATTGAACCATTAATTCAACTCACCAGAAAGGACATGATATTTAATTGGTCTGAGACACAACAAACTGCATTTGACAAAGCCAAATCTATTGTAGCTTCAACACCTGTCCTACAGTATTTTGATCCAAAGAAGCCAGTTGTACTTCAAGTTGATGCTAGTGAGAAAGGACTTGGAGGAGCATTACTACAAAAGAACATTTATCAACAACTGCAACCTGTTGCTTTTACATCATGTACTTTAAGTGACACTGAAAGAAGATACTCACAGATCGAAAAGGAGTGCCTTGCTATATGCAATGGATTCTCCAAATTCCATCACTGGCTATATGGACACCCAGACATTGAAGTTCATAGTGATCACAAACCATTGGAGATGATTGTGAAGAAGCCCCTTAACCGTGCACCTGCCAGACTTCAACGAATGCTGTCACGGCTTCAGAAATACCAATTCAAACTTATCTATCAAAAAGGAACATCTCTGCACATTGCAGATACTCTATCAAGAGCACCACTTGCTAACTCATCAACCAACAATGTCAATTCCTTTGAAATTTTTCGTCTAGAGACAGAAACTGAGTATCCAGAACACCACTACCAA
>RDPX01000001.1:12026534-12047127 GCA_003991215.1 Morbakka virulenta
CCCAAACAGTAATCGAACACACCAAAGCACATTTTGCTCGCCATGGAATTCCTGAAATATGCCATACTGATAATGGCCCACAGTATATTAGTAATGAATTTAAAACATTTTCCAAAGATTATGATTTCAAACACACTCGATCAGCCCCATACTATCCTAAAGGAAATGGTAGAGCTGAGGCAGCAGTAAAAGTCACCAAGAACATGTTGAAACGCTCTAATGACTTGCACACAGCTCTGCTACACTATAGAAACACACCACAACAAGGACATTCATATTCTCCAGCACAGAGGATGATGGGTCGTCGTACAAGAACTCTACTTCCAACATCTAAGTGTGCCCTCATCCCATCACCGATTGATATCACCAACACAAGACAACAGATTATTGATAAACGTATTACAGCAAAGATCAACTATGACCGACATGCAGGACCAGTACACTCTAAACCAGCTGTCGGTTCTTATGTATATGCAAAACCTCCACCACATAAACAGGGAAAACCATGGGTGTATGGACAGATAATAGAATCTGACAATCAATCATACATGTTGAAGACACCCCACAACACACTCATCAGATGAAACAGAGTGCATGTTACACCAGCAGCTGCTCCATCAGAGCCTCTTATAATACGCACACCAGTACTTGTTCCGTATCAACCAACAAAACCTGCAGAACATTGCCAAACAACACAGAGTGTCAGCCCGCTGAGTGATTCGCCTCAGACTACCACAGAACAATCAGATTTATCAATCACGCACATGAAACAGACACTAGTAGAAATACCAAAAACTGTGACTAAGTCTAACACAGAACGTACAAGACGAAAAATAACTCTCCCATCAAGATTTAAGGACTTTGATATGTCATAAGACAAGATGAGGATATAAAGTTACACCAATCTTGTTATTTAGTTTTTTATTTCATAGGAAGGGGGATGTTGCATACGCTACTTTGCCCGCCATCTTTGTTACATCATGTTTACATTATCGCCAGTCACCGCATTTCAATAACAAGTTATATGTTTCAGTCGTTAATCAAAATGGCGTCTACGTTTTCTGTGTTCACTTCCTTTGACTTGTAACTAATCTATCTATTGAAAACCAATGACACTAACCATTGCCATAATAATGTATCACATACTTCAGTCTAGGGATGTAACAATGTCATTGCTACTCTGGAAGAGCAAGAAAAAGCATTCCAAACCCAAATGACCTTAAAAAGCAAGAAAGACAACTTCAGAAGTTTCTCTTACCTGTGAAGGGTGACCTGAGAGCCTTACACAGAGCTACTTCACCTAGATGTGAAGAAGGCATCCATTCCAAGAAACATACTATCGTACCCAAAAATCTAGTCCCACTTGAAGAGATGAACAATATAGTTTACAAACTACATTGAAAGGCTAATCTCCCTCTTTTACTGTTAAATCAAAGCATTCCATGGGTTAGAGGGAAAAGTTATGTAATAGAGTTATACCAAAAGGTAGCACTAGAATCCATGACATAGTCAAACACTGCTTGACACAAAACACACCTTTGACTGAGAAAATAAAAAATGTTGGTAAGGAATCAACACAAAAACAAGAAGAAAGAACCCATTACATAATACAGTACTTATTGTCATACAAAGTAAAATTTGGAAGTCTTGTGAATATCATGGTCAGAAAAAGCAGAAAGAAAATGTGGAGAAAGATGTACCTAAATCATTTAGATACATCTTTCTCCACATTTTCTTTCATTTCTTTCATTTTCATTTGCATTTTCATTTTCATTTAGTAAATGCTAGAAAACAGAACCATTGGTCATTATAAGAAAATCATTGACCTTTGCTGTGATATCTGTTTGAACATTTAATCTCAAAACGAGTGAAGAGGTTAAAGTAGTTAAAAGTAATCATTACTTTAAATGGAACATGTTATTGTAAGGTCAAAACCAGGGTAGCACAACCAAAAGCACAAACCAAAGCAGAATTATTAAGTATAAAGGGCGTAATGTAAAGTAAGAGACAGACAATACATTTTAAAAGTGTGTTTAATAAAGTGTGCAGTTAACAGATCCTATTGTGTTGCTGTGAGGCAAAGTAAACTAATAGGGTAATGAAACACTCACTGGGTACAAACACATTGTTTCTGTGATGGGTTAGGGTTCAATTGGAGGGAGAGATGAACTAAGACAACTTCAAAGAAGCAGGCTAGCTTGCTTCTTTGAAGTTGTCTTAGTTCACCTCTCCCTCCATTTGAATGCTAACCCATCACAGAAACAATGTGTTTGTTGGTATTACTAGCAGAAAAACCAACTGATAGAGACAGTTAAAATACATCAAGTGATATTCTTTAGGCAAGTTCACATGACAATGATCAGCCTTCATGCTAACCAAGGAAGGGGAAGGCAGAAAAGGAAGATCATGCATAAGTTATTGGAGGAGTTGGAAGGTGCAAACAGATTATCACTGGTTTTTAGTTGGTTAACCCTATGATTAAAGATAACAAACCCAGTGTTCAACAATCAGCCATTGCATTCAATCACATAGTTTTATTTCAAATGATATTGAATATCAAAATTTTATCATATGATGGATCCTTGAGTGTGAAAATTTACTATGTTTCTAAATTTAATGAAAATTTGTTTTTTTTGGAACCATTTTAAGTGCACATAAATGACATAATCTGACCTTTAGCTATTACTTTTGCAATTTAAATATCCTTCGTTTATGTAATCCAGTGAAGAAGATGACTAATAACCTCATCAGTTTAGGATTTTAACCTAACATTTGTTAACACAGTATCCTCCGGAAGAGCTTGCCATGTTATTTATTGATTTTAACATCGTTCTCCCCAGATCCAAGTATTAAATAATGCCCAAACTTAAATGGAGACTTTGTTGTGGCAATAAGGAATTTCTTAGCCGAGTGGCCTTCCTAATATCAACCTATCCTGGGCTTGCCCTATGATTTGGTGTATTCACATGGCTTGATATTAGAATTAGAAACCACATTATTCTGCTGTTACAAAATGGCATCCTACTTTTCCCTAACTGCTCATATGCTTCAGGATTATTGAATAAGGAAACAAGGGTTAGTCTTTTGCAGATTTTAGGAACCCAGCTAGGGTTTTAATATTTTGCTGACATTTAAGTTATTTCCTGTTTCTATGCTTGACAATAAGATTTAATATTTATTTGCTAAGTGTTTTATAATGGACAGTTCTTTACATTTCCTTCATTATTATTATTGAGTCCTGTTATGTGAAGAAATAGGAAATGCTGTTTCTGTATGGTAGAATCCTTTCCTTAAAAGCTGACAATACAGAAGGATAATTTTTGTTTGTTTTTTAGCGTCAGAAATAGCAAGCCACAAGAAAACAGTTTCTAATATATCAAACAGTTCTTCCCATCATTCAGGATCTAGACGTAGTCTAAGTGGAGGTAAGTTTGGGCTATAAAACTTAAGTTCATTTGAAGTCAAGAGAGTAAACTCATTACTTTAAGGATGATAAAAAATCTGAAAAAAATCAGTAACAGGTGACTGTTCATACCAATACAAATTGATAAAATAAATGCATAAAAGCTGGGAAAAGAGGTGGAAGACACGTCAGCTATTTACGATTGCTTATCATTTAAACTTATGTTTTTGAGTGTACAATCGCCTCATGCAAATGACCGTATACTTAAAACTATAAACGAATTGAATTTTAGATGTTTAAATTAAGCACGTCACAATTGCATACTAGTACTTTGACATGCTTCCTGTTTTTTTAATTTCAAAAGTACTACAAAGTGAAGAGTTTGATTTATCACAGAAATACATCCAACTGTTGCTAATTGTTTGAAAATACCAAAATTGACATTACCCATACTTTTTAAGTTTAATGCATGCTTGCCGTGTGTCACTATCATCAAACTTTTCTGCTGCCTCTTAGTTACAGTTGGTACATCCAAAAGCGTAAAAAAATCCGTGAACCAAATTTGTTGGTTGACTGCAGCTAAAAATTTCATAACAGCTGGAGTTCAAGTAAAATAATAGCTGTACTTGCGTTGCTATTTGCAAACCAGGGGAGCTAGGCATAGGTTGGACCACCTGGTAAGGCTTCATGTTAGAAGTAAAAGTGACCAGAAGGTCACTTTTACTTCTTTTACTAACATGAAGCCTTACCAGATCTATATTTCTTGTCGTTGAGGCCCTCTTCCCTTTCTACAGTAACAGAAGAAAAAAGAAAAATGAAGCATAGATCTTATCCTGAGTAATCCGTTCTTTCAAACCAGGGATCGATTTTAAAGGCCAGTTGTCGATGAAAACCGGTTGAAATTGAAAAAATAAGAGTATTTTGAATGTTTGGGAAAAAAACGGTGGAAGGAAGTAAAAATGAGAAGCGCAATAGTCAAACTTGTACTAAGACGAATGATACACAGTTCAATTGGCAGCAATATCATTCACTGTCTGATTTGACAAGCACTACCATTGTTTATCCCATTCAGAACTTGTAAATTGATCTTGGTTTGCTTCAATAGTCTGTTCCTTCTTGAACTGTTGTGCCTTTCAGCACTTGCAAATTGATCTTGGTTTGCTTCAATAGTCTGTTCCTTCCAGCACTTGTAAATCGAACTTGACTTGCGTCAATAGTCTGTTCCTTCCAGCACATCTTGTTGAAAAGCAACATCATTGTACGACTTTTAACTTTGGCCAGGTTGACTGGGATGGATTTCGTCAATTGCTTAGGACTATGTAGGATTATGTGATATTTCTTGGATTATGACTTTAGCAAATCAAATGAATTTACGGAATGGATTCAGGTTGGTATTAAAGCATTTGTACGTAGTCGTAGTTACATAGTCAACCCCATTATTCGCCATGGCTTAATACAAATTTTTTTCTACCATAGCTCATCGCAATCCTTTCTATGTTCAGTTTTCAGATGATTGAACTGACAAATCTCGGGTGTCTTTCAGACGGTCTACCACTTACTTACTTTACTTTCTTCATTTAGCATCTTCTTTCCCCATAGCTATGGGGTTCGACGGTGTATGAGACTTTTCCACCTGTCTCTATCCCTTACATCAACCTCTATGGTTCCCACTTGTCTCATATCCATCATATGCAGCAGAGACTCTCATCCTTACAGCTCGTTCAACTCCTCTCTGAGTATCCAGTAGGTTTCCAAGGTAACAAAACTCCTTCACCATAATCTTTGCCTTTCCAATGTTGACTTTCATTCCTCTTCTTGTTATCGCCTGTCTCCAATCCAAAAACTTCTGCTCAACCTCCTCCTTACTCTCCGCAGACAGAACCAGGTCATCCGCATACAGCAGTTCCCATATATGATCGCCTCAGACGGTCTAGCAATGCTTATAAAAGGATGATTTCGGATGCTAACTCTCGCCATGCTTAGCGAATCGTGAATCTATTTCTATTTTCTCCAAAAAGTTGGAAGTCGAAATTCCTGGAAGATATACAATAGAGTTTCTCATATTCTGGTTAAGTCGTTTATTCCTAAACTTTTTGATGGTGTTCGGTTTCTTTGGCTTCTAGGGAAAAGGCGGATCACTTTGCTGGATTGTTTTCTGCCAATTTATCCCTAAATAAACCTGCTGTTTCTTTTCCAGATGTTGCTTGAGAAACTGGTCACATTTTGGACACTGTAATCATATATCCAAGGTTGGTTGCAAATGTCATTTATGTGCTAGGTCAATTTGAAGCTACTGGTCTAGATCCGATTCCAGTAGGTCTCTTGAAAGAGTGTGCGTTTGAGGTATCTTCCTTGTGATTCAACCTTTTAAATCTTTGCCTATCGATGTTTCGTTTTTCGTGTTCCAGAAATGTACTCGAGAATGCGGGTGATCCATCCGAGCCCAGCTAATGCCGACCCGTTCAATCTTCTTTTTGCCATTTGTAAGGTCTTTGAATGATTTATAAACAATACACGAATGGAATTTTTGCAGTGACTAGATCTTGGTTGATTTAGAAGATGACATTTTGACTGTAACCATATCAAAGAGCATGCTTCAATAACATTTTGGTTATTGTATTTCAGGAAGGGTCTTAGGTATCATTTAGTGCTTTTAGTGAAATCGTAAAATGCATGTCACCCTGAATGAAATTACATCTACTGCGTTTCCCATTAGTGCCTCCCCCCTTTCCCTAAGGTTTTATTCTTGGCGCAACTCATTTTCCTTCTTTAGATTAATGATCTTGCTGGTAACTTGGTTTAATTCATCAATATCTATGCAGGTGACACTACCTTGTACTCTGGTATTGGACACAAAGCTTTTTTCGTGAATGACTTGCTTTGGCGAAAGAAATTTTTATTAAAAGTAGTAAATTGTATAAACTGAGTCTGTAAAATGTACTTTTCCTACCAGCTTTATCCTCTGGACATTGCATAGTATTTACTAGTATAATATAGTATTAACTGCCTGTGTATCAGACGCTAGTATGTCGTTTTTTCAAAGCCATTTAACCGTTTGATTGGGAGATTGGCCTGTATTATCCTATACAAAAAAATTAGAAACTGGTAAATTCCAAAAAATATTTTACGTCCATTGTCAGGTATATTTTACAAAGCTTAGAAGTGTTTGTAACACAATTTGCATATAGAATCCATTGTTTCACCACTGTGCCATAAGATACATATTTATTTTTTAAAACTTCCATATCAATATTAGTAACTGGATCTTTTTAGCCTTTTGTATCTCATAAGGCCAAAATATACCTCATATATATATATATATGAGCTTGGGTATTGCAAAGTACAAACTGGACGGCTTTAAATTTGTTATAGAAATTTTACTGTTACAAAATGGTGAGAGTATACATGCTTCAGTAATGTTTTCTGTAAGTCAAATAAGTTGTCATAAAAGTGAAAATGCCTGATTATAACGATTCGCGTAAAAGTTATGGTGATATGTCATGAACTAATTATCTTAAAAATATGCACACACAATCCTTTATGAGCTGATATGTTGGAAAGTCATCGAAATATATTTTTCATGTTTTATTTCGTTCTAATTATACTATGAAGACTGTAACATAACTTGTAGCTTACCAAAGGCTAGATCGTACCGTAGTGTAGTTGTTTATAAACAAAGATTTATTGTTAAAACTGATTTTACAGTATTTTGACGCAAAATTGCAAGAATATAACAGGAAATAAGGTGGAACAATTGAAAAGTCTACCTTACTGGTGATAATCAGTAGGGAATACTTGGGCAGTCAGTTTAAAAGGATATTCTTGATGAATAGGAAGAGACCACCGAAATTTTGAAATTCGAATTGATTAGTTTTATCGAATAGTTGCTTGCAAAATATTAATTGTTACCTTGTCAGTAAGGCTTATCATCTATACCAGTGAAATCAATTTTACGACACACTTAAGGGAAACCGATCGTATAAATCAGTCAGCGTTAACTAAGCTGTTTGACTAATACTATACACTGTTCTTTACTAAAAGGTGCACCATGTAAGGAAAGCAAAAATCCCACAATATCTCCCGCGAAGAATCATTCTTCACGTAGTTCACAGGTTTTACCACCTGTTCGCAGTAGCTTGCGAGCTCCGTCTGCATCCATGAAAAAGACAAAGGTAAATCTTATAGCTTTTTGTTTAATTGTGCTGTTTTGATGATGGCATCAAATAAAAACATCCTATAGCTAATGGTTAGTAAAAGGTAGTTGGTGATCTTAATGATCAAGTTTAGCTAACTTGACCCAATTTCTACATACCTGGAGGAATATTTTTTTTTGCTAGCGTCCTTCTTATATTAATCTGAGTAATCAGAGGGCTACTTGTTTGTTTTTCTTGTGCAGGCCCCCTTACCACCAAATGATTTTTTCTTCCGCAGCAGTGACATATTGATTCCAGCAAGAAAGGTTGTGTTAGGTTTGATATTGGACGGAAAAGTGCATATAAGTTCATGGTTAGTTTTATGACCCTCACCATGTAATGTTTCGAGGCATTCACAATATTCTTGTGAACGTTTTACCAAACAATTCTAGATGCTCTTTATGAGTGACCCGCATTTTAGCACCATGCATCAATTGCGCGTTGCATTAAAGCTGAGGATAATGAATTTTTACTGCTGTTTTTCCATGTTATTCGGGTAGCTTTTACCTTAGCATAATTTGGGTTTCATGGGTCCTTTTTTACCCATGAGGCAGGAAATCAATTGCATAATTTAGATTTGGTCAGTTATTGTAACAAGACCACTAACTTGTTCATTAAAGGCAGTATGTTCTGTTTTAGTATAGTTCACACACAATATTGAGCTTCTGCTTTGGTGGATATAAACAATGGCCGTGGAATTCCAAAGTACAATATAGAAAAATGGAGATAGAATATATATTAGCTGTTGTTTTCTGAACCTTGTTAAAAGCTAGAGGGCTCCATGTTTTGACCAATAATGGCCGTCGTCAAGTGGATAGCAAAATAATGGACTACAATAAAAGTTATGTATACTTAGGATCTGTGTACTACATTACAACACACACTAGTCTATGACCTGGAAGAAGGAGCACATTGCAGTTAAATTTGTAATTGAATTATCAATATAAAGGGCAAAAGAAAAGAAAATTAGTATTCGCTATATGTAAAGTTTAGGTTGTAAAAGCTGAAATCAAATAAAAACGTATGTGAAAGAGACTTCAACTACATACCTCACTTAAATGAAAGGAATGGGTAAGATGTGCGAGGACACTTTAATGTGAGAGGGTAGGAGTTATGCTCACTCAGAGTTTAGGTTAAACCCAGAGGGTGTATTGTGCCGAAAAAGAATGGTAGCGTTTTCCCGTGGTTTGTGTACAAACACCGGTTTTATATCCAAAACAGTCCATTTAAGATTACGGTTGTGACTTTGGACAGGGTTGTCAAATTGATGTGCTACAGGAATGACATTGTGGTAACATATCTTATATTAATGACTAGGAAGTCATCCTGAAAACGACATTTCGTCTTAGGTATCCATAGCACTTTACACTACTTGCACAGCAAAACAAAAACTACGACCTTTATTGGTTGTTGCCATATTTGATAAAAACAGTGCACGTAGACAGCATCTTTATGTGTATGGCCTTACATCGTTTGTAAAAGCATCACTTTCAAACAGCAATCAACTACAGATGCAGCTCACCTTACATTCATCATTCATCTTTGCTACCGTCCATGTTGCAAGACCTGCCTTTTTGCATTAACGACCCATACGTACTATTTTCGCCAATTTCACTTCAATAAACCTTAAAAGTGGTTACGATAATTCTTGTGTGTAGAACGTCCAGTCGATAATGGATTTGTTTGTCTTTCGTATAATGTATTAAATCTCTTTAATTTGTCAATAATACAACCATTGAATCAACTCCACCGATTGTTTGTGGTTTGATAAAATCCACAACCTCAATTTGAAAAGAAATTAGACAAGGATAAAAAGGAAGTTATATTGGTGTTGAGCTTGGGTAAGATGAAACGAAGGCCTGTCGAGGAGAAGGTGAAAGCTTCGAAAGACCTTTGACATTAAAATGTTCCATAATATCCTTAGGGTTGAGGAAACTACATGCTGAAGGAAAAATATTGATAGCATAACATTGAAACAGGACACCGAGATATCTTTTTCTTAACAACAATGAAATGGAGTTGGTAGCCCCAGGCGAAATTTAGATTGGATTTCCCCGATTAGTGGTCATTTTTTGACCCATAGTGTATTTTCCTAATACAATAAAATAGTTTTTTTTATTGTTCGTTTCCTAACATAACGTTTGCGCAATTCATGCATCAAAACCAATTTTGTTATCCTCAGCACCCTTTAATCCAGTGTCATATGCCATGAATTCAACATCTTTTCCTGCAACTTCAAATGCATTTTATACATCTTGATCGCTGTTATTTGAATACGTTTATAAATTCACATAATCGCTTAGGGTTAAAACAAAATATGATTTACGGGTTTGATCGATCTATCTATCTATCTATCTATCTATCTATCTATCTATCTATCTATCTATCTATCTATCTATCTATCTATCTATCTATCTATCTATCTATCTATCTATCTATCTATCTATCTATCTATCTATCTATCTATCTATCTATCTAAATCACAGGAAACCTTATCCACACGTAACTACTACAAGTTTCATGCATGAAACTTGTAGATGGAAAAAGTAGCAGTTTCATTNCTATCTATCTATCTATCTATCTATCTATCTATCTATCTATCTATCTATCTATCTATCCATCTATCTATCTATCTATCTATCTATCTATCTATCTATCTATCTATCTATCTATCTATCTATCTATCTATCTATCTATCTAAATCACAGGAAACCTTATCCACACGTAACTACTACAAGTTTCATGCATGAAACTTGTAGCTGGAAAAAGTAGCAGTTTCATTAGTTGAATTTACATATGTCTGGGCCTCCTCATATAAGAGAAATAAATAATGCTTGATATTGGTTAAGAAGAGATTTCAGTTATGTAGTATTCTGCGCAAAAACACCTTAGAATTTATATCCTCAAGTGAGCACAATCTCGTAAGCTGTACACTTATTTTATATCGGCATCTTCAATCAAAAGGAAAACGAAGTACAGGATATCCCGTAGCAACAGCTGTTGTAGTTGTATGTATAGAGTGTTACTAACTGTTTTGTTAATGAAATTACTTTACAGCAGTAGTCAGATTGTTTAATAAAAAGATAAATGAAAGGGGGCTATCCTAAGCTGGACATTTAGCAAAACATAGCAAACGTGCATCCCAGCTGCTTATATAGAAATTAGTTAGTGCAGATGTTAATGTTTTTCATATGAAACATTACCCATCTTTTTACTCTAGCTCCTTGATATAACAGAGCAGCCAGTTGCTGGAAGGGAATCCAAAAAAAAGAGAAAAGCACAAGGTAGTGTAAATGAAAGTACCCTGTTACAATCATATTTAATTACACTGCTTTTTATGTTGTTGATTATTACAGAACATTTATGGGTTTTTTTCAAACCTGAGTTTAACTTAAGCTAAAACATGGTATCAAGTGCAGAAAAGGGTGCTGTTGGCTGGTGTTATTTTCTCTTTATTTTGATAATTTTTAGGGTAATTACATTTTGTGGGGCCCTATGTGTTCACCATGATAGTTATGAAGTTAATATTTTATGATTGAGCTAGGGCGTAATTACTGAAACGATCGACAAAGGAACAGCCACTTGATACTGATATATTAAAGCATAACACCATAACATTTTGAGTTGTTTTACGATTAATCCATTTCTTTCTTTAATTTATTTTCACAACACCTGAATGTTTGTTTTTGGTAGCTTAATTTTTTGCTTACTTTATCTATGGTGAAAGATAGCAAGCAAGTGCTCAAAATAAGTTGTAAATACTCAAGAACATCAAATTGAAAAAAAAAGCGAAGTACTATGCTTATCTTTTACATTGATAAATACTAGTTAGAGCAACTATTGTTATCTTGACAATCTCTATCAGTTTTGTGACCAAACTGAGGGAGTTTTCAAGGCAACTTCTTTTATCACACTTTTTAATTCTTTTGGTCAAGATCCAGGTTTGAATTCTGAATGTAGACATTCAGTATTTATGGTATAGGCAACTTTAATGGTGGTGGTGAGGAAAGCTACACTTGTAATTTTTTCTGCAAGCTATGCCTTAAAACCTTTAGGTTAGTATGAATTTTTGTTTTAATAAAAACAGCCAGAAATCTTTAAAACAAGTTGGAGGATGGGTCAATTTTTATTCTAGTTTATTTTGTCCAAGACTAGTAATTAAAAGCCATCATTAACAATTATTTTTATAAGGCCAACTATTGAGCCTAGCGTTGATAATGATTTGATTGTTTTGCTTTTTGGTGTAGAAACAGAGGCTAGTGTCGCAGAAAGTAAAATAAGTAAGAACACAGAACAACACACAAATATCGTCAATCAGCAACCTGATGAATCAATACAAGAGGATGTCACAGAAACGCCAAAAGAAGGAGAACTAAAGACCAAAGAGGCCGAGAAAGAAAAAGAGATCAAGGTATTGATTAGTTTTCTGTATTTTATTGGACTAAATAAAATTAAAAGACTTTATCAACGATTCAGAGTCGTTGTACTATATATTTAAAGCAGTTTAGCAACATCAGACTGAAAGTTTAATCAATCGTGGACTAGATCTATGAATTTTTCTTCCATATTGACAGATTCTTGCCATCAACCCTACTTAATGTATTGCGCCCTCAGTTATCTCTTTTATTTTACTGTTACGATCTTTGGTTGTCACTATCGTTTTCATTTTATTCCTTCGCGTAATCCTGCTTTTACCAATTTTTTCATCAGTGACTACGTTTATGAAGTCACTCCCATTTGAAAACCACGTTTGATTTTTTCCCACCAGTTATTGTTATATTTTGTTCTTCTTCACCTTTCTGTTACAACACTTGTTTTCTCATTTTGCTAGTCCTAGCCCGTAGCATGTGTATCAGGTTGTACCTGTCTATTCTTGCGCCTGTCCTCTGTGTTTATTTTGTGCTGTGCAAATATTCGTATCGCAGCTTTGTTTACCATATTTGTTCGTTGTAGTCTCATTTTCGTGTCCTCATGTTAGATCTGAAGATGCTTTAAGGTGGAAGGAAAAGCTCTGATTAGAAACGTGTTTAAACGTGTTTAAAGCTGATTTGAAATTATGGTTATATTTTTAAATTCTGACCACAGTATGGCTCCTTTGCCATGATCTGGTAGATGTACTCCGCTACTGCCGGGAGTCCATGTTATTGACCCATAAATTGGGGTAGAATTGGCGAGCATCGAGGTGTGTCCACCACAAAAAGAATGGGCCTTACACACTGCGCCTTGACGAGGAAGGTGTCACTCAATACTCATGGGCTCTACTCTTCCCGGAATGCACGTAAAGTGTTTCTTTTTTAGGAACTTTAACGTGTATACTGGGAGCTATAATATTCAGTTTCTTGTGTGACCAGTTTCTAGTCTTAGTTCCACACACATGTCAAAAGCTTTCAATTTATTCCTAATCCTTTTTCATAGACCGTAATTTGGAGTTATTTAGCAGCATACCTTTTTCGAAATTCGTAGCACCCCTTTTTTTAGATTCCTTTGACAAAACTGTTTTAAGCAATTAATTTCTGTTAGAAAATGTGTTAGTATATACCATGCGTTAGTATATCCCAACCATGTGCCTTCTCTCCAAACCATTTTTTTGGTTTTTCCGTTTCCAAGGTATTTAAATTATGTCACCTTTTGCTTTCGTGTTATTTGAGGGTCAGTTGCATTTCTTTCTTGTTGTTACAAAAGTCCGGTGGCCACATTTGTTTTCTGTGTAGTAGGACAATTAGCCGCAAGACAATTCACAGGCAAGATAGTTGGCAGTTTGAGCAATTGGCCGTCGGACTACGCACTACCCAACACTTGATTTGGCGCCTCTCAATTTTTTAATTCACTTCAAATGGGAACTCTTATCTAGTTTGGTTAACCCTTTAATATCTTGCATTTTTTCAAAACAGAACGTGGTGTTAGGAAGCTATTATTCGAAAGATATGCTTATAATATTGACAAAACAATGCAACCGAAGACTTATTGGAGATGTTCAAATCGTAAACTGTGCAACGCAAGACCAACATCAGTGGATATAGTTATTTAAACATCATCTAAACACTTGAATTCAGTAACTCAGATAGAAAATGGTGCTGCTAAAATGAAAGAAGACAGAACGCTCCGTGCTAAATAGTGTGAACGATAGCCCAGCTCTATAATTAATGCTGTCACATTTCAGTATGGATTTCCCATTCCAGCGTTTTGAATATCTTCCCAAAAATAATAACCCACTTGAAGGATGGCTCTATAACTTTAGTCTACGGGCCTAATGTACGTCATCCTAACATTTCTAAACTGCTTCAGAAACTTAGTGTTAAGAAATCAAGGTTCAAGATTACTAGCGTTGCCAGGGGCTGAGGTGTGAAGAGGAAACAAAAAATATCATCAGGTTAAGGAGAGACTGAAAAAACGTGTAGCCAACTACAACATAGATGATGGCTCACAGTTCTTAAGGACACATACACTTAATTGTATGTAAGAGTTTTTCATTAGCGTGTTTGATTTTTTTCCATAATTATACTGTAATGAAAAATGTTACTTCTCAAAAGAGAGCTTTTTATCAAATGTCGGCTAGTAGTATGTCGACCATTCGTCCAAACCGCCCATTGCCCTGTCTGGATTATCTGTCTTCAAATTGTCTGACAACGATTTGTCCACACACGGTTTTATGAGACATGCATGGATACAGACTGACAAAACGACTTGCAACGTTATTTATGAATAAGATTGATCGTTTTTGCTGGTTTATATGATCTTGACATTTCTTCCTCATATCAAAGCTATATGTTGTACTTTAACGATTAAGTAATACAGGCTTTAATTTTTTGTCATTAGCAAGAGCTGAGTGCACCAACCTCCCCACCTGCAACGCCGTCGTATGCAGTTCTTCCAGGTTCTACTCAAGCAACCTATGTACCACCAGTACCCAGTGGCCAGGGAGATAAACTATCAGGTGTTCTTCATATAGATCCAAATGCTACTACTGCGTCAAAGAGTTTGCAAAGAGAATTGCAGGTAAGTTGTACTGTAAAATTACTCGTTATGAGTGGGTTTTTTTTGCCATGGAAGAAGAGGCATCTGATATTAGAATTGGCACTAGAGGTAATTGGTATGTGCTAAAAAAAGGACAACCTAGTTAAAATGTTATGTGCATATGGTCATGCTGATATTTTATTTAATATTTAACTACCGTTTAAGACTTTAATAAATTAATCACACTGGTATTATAGCTACTTTCCCCCATGCAATTCACAACTTCTTTGGATTCCACTGGGATACGAGAAATAACAGGACGAACGTGTTTTATCAGGTGACATTTTCTGGTCCATGAGTGTAATTCGATTTACTATATTTTACTTTTCCTTGCAGATAAGGGTTCGTCAGCAGCAGCTTATGCAACAGCAACAACAACAACAGCAGCAACAGCAGGAACAACAGCAACAACAGCCATCGCAACTTACTGGTGACAATCAGCAGGCAGTCCAATTTAGACAACTTCCTCCCATTGCTCAGGAGTTAAACCCTTCTTTACGGAATGGTCAGCTTACTGTTCCAACTCTGAACCCATTTGGACATACAGGTGCACATTTAAAGCATTACAGAATACAGGGGTCTCCCGCAGGACAACCACTGCCCACTCCATCAAATGCTGCACCCCAGCAGCCTACGTCTGCTCCTGCTTCCGCTCCTACTCCTGCTCCTGCTCCTTCTCCTGCTCCTGCACCTACTGTACCACGACCAAACATAGGTGGAAAAAGCAAGCTGTCTTTAACGGTAAGTTGTCCCTTTAATTGATGAGGTATTGATTGATTCCATTGCTTATTTTTGTTACATATCTGTTGTAGCAATGATTGAGCATTAATAGAGCGGAGGTAATGGTCATAATTGTGGTATATTCTTGCATTTCGTGGAATATATATTTTAATAATCTTTATTTTCAAAGGTTTTATTGACCTTCAGTTATGCTATTTTCACTTATCGTTCATATTTGAAACTTATGTACTTTAGTGTACGTTGAAAGAAATGTCCCAACAAATGTATTCGTGTGAAACGCAAAATCTTCATTGTACTTAGGAGCCACATCAGCAATAAATGGCTGTACAACAAAAAAACCGTAACTGCAAATTTCAGAATTTTTACAGCACCACGATTTGTTGCAATAAAATAGCACGGTAGTCTGTTGGTGAAATGCTATTCTTACGAGCGCGCGCACACACACACATAAAATCTTCAGGTAAACAATACAAAAGGTAGCGATAATGCCATTTTATGGAACGGATTAAGTCTGGTGATATGATACAAATATAGCAAAGGTAAGGAAGGGAGCTGTTCAATATTTAGAACTTCATCACATTCTTGCCAACATGTGTGACGTTTTGAATAATCATACCGTTATTTATGAGGATCGCCTGTAGTTTGTTTTGTTTTCGTGATTTTAGAGAGAACAAATGCTTGCTGCTCAAGAAATGTTTCGATCTGCGAACAAGGTGACTCGAGCGGAAAAGGCTTTGATTCTAGGTTTTATGGCGGGTGGCAGAGGTTTGTAGTTTAAGGAATTTTGATATTTTATTTCTTTGTTGTTCTATTGTGACAACATAATAGTGATAAAAGTGGGTTTTTTTATTTTTCTACTGACGTGTAATCCTTTATTAATTCCGATGACAATAATAGTAATAATAATGATAATAATAATGATAATAATAATGATAATGATAATAATAATAATAATATAATATATATATATATATATATATATATATATATATATATAATAATATATCCTGGGTATTGTAAACAAATGTATTCGGTTGTGGAGTCTCGACGGAAGCAAATGAGGCTATCCATTGACACAACTACCTCCTGGTCATCCTTGAGGAAGATGTAGCATCTGTCAGCTCTCCCCGAGACCTGTTTGGTATTTTTGACCCGTGGTGGCAAAAACGTCTGAAAAACAAAGTAAGTGAACTCGGTTAACTATAATATATGGAAAATAATGCCATAAAACGTATATGGGGTGAATGAAAATACCTTACTGAAAAATTCAACAGTGAAAAGGGGACAAAAGTTGTTATTTAAGATCTGAAACAGAAAGTAACCAACTCCTCCCCCCACCCCCCCAAAAAAAATTAACAAAAATAAAGTGAAATGAGAACAGAAACGAACAGTTTCAACAAAATAGACTTTACCAAAATATTCAAAGGAAACGGCTTGAGAAATTGGAGGGCATCACTGCACCCAGCACTTAGGCAACAACCTAGTTTTAAAGAGATATGGAAGAAATACACAAAGCATAATGAGAAAGTAGAATGGATCAAGAGTGTTGAATTTGAATTGGATCACAGAGCTGGGACGCAGACGTCCGTCTAGGGACAGGAATGTTTGGAAAGAAAGGAAAGACGAAGCCATCTGGACAAGATGAAATACATATTTTTTATCAAGAACATTAGATCGTTACACTTATGAACGTCAACTTTATTTTAGAATGCAATTGCCCAGTTGACTTACAGAAGGTCGTACAGTGCTCATCTTGAAAAAGAAGCTACTATAGGCCAATAACGCATTTGGCGGTGATGTGGAAGCTTTTCACAAGCATTTTATCAGAGAATAACTTATCATCTTGTGAATAAGTACGAGTTGTTGCCTGAAGAACGGGAAGGTTGTAGAAAAGGGTAAAGGAGCACAAAATACCAACTGCTAATGAATAAAACATTAAGAAACTGCAAAAGGAGAAAAGTTGGTCTGACTGTGGTTTGGATCGAGTACAAAAAGGCTAACGATATGGCGCCACATTCCTGAATCTTTAAGTGTCTTCAAATATTTGAATTTGCTGATTGTGTAAAATAACCTACCAGAAATAGTATGAAAAATTGGGAAATAGGATTGGCGTCAGTAGGCAAGTCACTGGAAAACGTTAAAATATAAAGTAGCATTTTTCTAGAGCCATCTCTTCAACTAGACACAGTGCTAGTATTTTTAAAGAAAAGTGCAGAAATTACAAGAACTTGACAGAAAAACAAGAAAGCTGCTTACAATAAATAATATGTTTCACAGAAATACTGATATAAGAATTACATAAGAAGAGCAGAAGGAGGACGAGGACTGATTATTGTTGAATATTGTTAATATTGAAAATAATTGCCTGTATGAATATCTCAACCACAGCCAGGAAAAAATGGTAAAAAGAGTAAAACCTGAGGGTATGATGAACGTTGGGAAAGATAAAGTAGGCGTAAAAGAAGTATGGATGAACAATTTGAAGAAAAAAAATCTAGACAGCATATTTTTAGTAAGACTAAATGCCGATGTGCGAAGTTGGAACTTGTTGCCAAAGGGTGACCTGAAGAAAGCCACCAAGGCACACTAATGACACCACGAGAACAGGCAACTAGAACAAGGGCGATTATACCAATCGGCAAGAAAAAATAAGCCCGCCTCCCCCCTCTGTAGAATGTGTGGAGAACGGTGAGAAGCTGTCGAACATTTAGTTTCTTAATGTGAAAATATAAATATGATACTGCTGTAGGACAAACATCCAAACTGGTAAGGTTTTGGAACACTCAAAAGCAGATATAGTAATTCAAGAGAAAGAAATAAACTTGCAAGGTTATCGATGTTGAGTGCCTATTTAACCCTCGAGTGCTGGAAGAAGAAAGGGAAATAGTGCACTGTATCAAGATCTAATATGTGGTAAGGAGAATCTGGAATTGTAGAGAGGTGAAGGTAATACGTATATAAATTTGGACATTGGACTTGATTTCGAATTGCTTCCACTTATGGCTTGAGCTTATAAGTTCTTACTTTTACTTTGGAATCATAACAAAAGACCGGCCAATTAGAAACTGCAAGAATTATTGGATACGTGATGAATCTGAGTATTCTGGTTGCAAGCTGATATTCAACAAGTGCTCCAGTTACATACTAACAAAAGACTGTCAAGTTAAAATGATGATGATCATCATCATAATAATAAAAGACATTTTGAAAGGAGAAGAAAAACCTGAAAACACAGAAAGTTACTTTGCGTGTTTTTCAATAATATTGATTTTAGAAATGAACAGACGTGGAAGTGGTTAATAAAAGAAGATTTTGAAGGAAAGAGAGAGAGAGAGAGAGAGAGAGAGAGAGAGAGAGAGAGAGAGAGAGAGAGAGAGAGAGAAAGCAAGGAACAGGCAAGGGTTGGGTACAAGAAATAAGGTTTAAAGCAGATAGAAATTTAATTGAAAAGTGTTGGAGATTTTTGTAAGATGGTAGCAGTGGATTTTGGCAAAAGAATGGAGAAAAGGAGCAAGCTCCTGAAATGATTGAGACCACATAATGTTCGGGGAAAAATAGTTCTTCCGACTAATAGTAACCAATATCAAGTGCAAGTTTATTACAAGCAATGTAAGAATCAGCAAGTCGTTCACACTGAAGAGGGGGCACTCATTGAAGAGCTCTTTTCCTCCTCAGAGTAGACTTTGTTAAGTAAGAAATAATGTCCAATATGTAGAACTATGGGCAAGTTTGTACGCAGATGACGTGACAGCAACAAGCCAGTAAAAAAAATTTTAAATTTGCCTCATTACTAGTTATAGAATTAAACTAATCTAGCAGATTACTTCAGTCACTAGAGGTTCTTATTATACCACAACGATGTAAGAAATGGAGTGATAGCAGCATTAAAATAGTTTACAGAAGTAAGTGAAGTCATTTTTAATCGTCGACGTGCCACAGATCTTTGAGTGAAATTCTATACCGTGTTTGTATGGTAAGTAATTTTTTGGAGCAGGTAAATAAGCACTACAAATAGGAGTTCCTGGCCACTACAGAAAAGATGTTAAGATGATTCATAGGTATGTGGATATTGGGAGACCACACAAAGTAGAAATGGTTGGTGCTGTAGTTGACGTCGGGGAGAAACTACGCAAGGGGCAAGTCATATTGTACTGCAAAGTGGTACGTAAAGCCGATACTACATCGGTCACAAAGGTCGGGAACCAAAGGGGGATTGGAAAAAGATTGAAATGAAAACAGCTGCTTCATTAGATGGAAATATCTGGAGAACAAATATGTCTGACAGGAAATCGTATTAGAAAGAGATTGATGGGGAAGAATTTATTCCTATCCTCTTCTCTCGAAGGATAGCATATAGATTGAGAGGAAGGAATTAAAATGTTAAAGACATGATAGGCCGAAGACGATAGGTGAAAAGCCGTTTTCTATAGGCACAAAAGTGACTTTTTTCTTTAGCCTATTTCGACTATCATGGAGTTAGATTGGAGCCTGTAATAAAATTTATCAGGCATTGTTTTATAAGAATGATGATATGGCCTTTTACTATTCTTATGAAAGTAGGAACAGTGACAGCAGTTTCCCGGTAATTTATCTCTGAAGTGGTTCTTATTTTTCCTTTTTTCTACAGGACTTGTGCGAAAAACGTTTCTTTAACTGATAGGATATACTTACTTACTTATCCTCTTCGAGCCATGGGCGGCTCATAAGGCTTGACAGCATCCTCCGCCATTTCTCTCTGTCTTTGGCTATGTTCCTAACTTCGTTCCATGTTTGCCATCCCAGGTCATTTCTTTCTGCTTCCGCACTCCTCCGCACATGTTGTTCGCGGGCGTCCTCTCTCTCTTTTCCCCTCTGGTGTCCATGTTAGGGCTACTCTACAGCTGTCATTTTGTGGTTTCCTCAGAGTATGTCCAATCCATAATTTCTATATGCTGCCTGCTCATTTCTCAGCTTTTCTTCTGCTCCTTTCCTGATTCTTTCTAAAACAACTCTGCTGAAGACTTTCCCAGGTATGGAGAGCAGGGATATTCCTCTAATATTGTCGCATTTGGTAAGGTCACCTTTCTTTGGTACTTTAGCTATCATTGATTTCTTCCAGTCACTTGGCATGTTGATGTTCTTTCTCACTTTTTCGAACATGTGTAGTAATCTCTTGTATGTGATCTTGCTTCCAGCTTTTAACATTTCTCCGCTGATGTTATCTACTCCTGCTGCTTTATTGCTCTTCAACTTTTTTACTGCT
>RDPX01000001.1:12047935-12101529 GCA_003991215.1 Morbakka virulenta
ATGCCTAGTATCTGCAGATGGTATTTCCTTATTTCTCTTGCTATTATTGCAGTTTTCCCGGTGGCGTAAATGGTGCTTACATTCCAACATCCTACATGGATGTAGCTTGTTGGTGTTAGAAGTGATCTCATGCATGTCGTTCTCAGGTTGGAGACTTCCCGTAGGCTTTCGCCCCCAGCCATCATATGCGTGTCTTCCCATCTGAGGTCATTATCTTCAGGGATTTCACACGACATGGTTCTGTGACCATAGGTTTTCATATTGTTTGCTGTCCAAGTTTCCGTAATCGGTGGTTTTTTTATGGGAAGGGGTGATTGGTCCCTTGCCAAACCCTCCTCCTTTCTCATCCGGACTTGGGACCGGCCATGGCGGAGTTAACTGATAGGATATATTATGTTTTAATTTTATCAAAAGCATTACAATACAATATTCTTTGATGTTTCTATCTTCGTTCCGTATTTGTCAGTTTATTTTTCAAATTTTTCTATTTTGTAGAAAACAGATTCCCACAACAAGGTCCTGTCATTACTATTAAGTTAAGCGAGGAGAAAACAAATATGACACAACCAGATGGGACTTCACAGATGGTGTTGGTTGAGATGCTCTTTGAGATGAATTATGACACCGGGCACTGGAGAAGGCTAAAAAGAACACGAGTGCTTGCTCCTGCCTTGGCAGAAGAGCCAGCTGCTGGTCAATTCTAGTTGTGGAAAGAAGTCGTATTTTCCTGGTAATATGCCAGTATAGTAGTAAATCAGAATCCCACTTTGGTATTTGACACCCAACAAAAAACTTTATTTTTATTTTGGTATTATCAATGTATTCAGTGACAGGGTAATGGTGTGAAAGTACAGAACTAAGAATTGAAGTAAAACTAATTTGTTGACGAAAGCATTTGGGCGTTTGATAGGAAACAAAATGACAAACTTATTTCTCTTGTGCAGAAAATTCACATCGACCTAAATGGCATTTAGTTGTTTCTCTATTAAGCACTACCTTGACTTTTGTCTAACGACGGTTGACAATTTAAGCATGCATCCTTAATTTTTACTTATTTATTTCTGGAAATTTGGTTTCCTGTACATAGGATGCAATTGGATGGACTAGCCCCAGCGGGTAACTTTTCTTAGTCGAGGTATATATTTTTTTAGTGACGGAAGGAGGTATTGCCTTATTGCCTGCCACTCGAAATGGCTTTCTCCTTCAGCTTCCAACTCATTTTGACGGATATCATGAAGTCTGGTTACATGATTTACCGTCGACTTAAAAGAATTTGTAACAGAAATACCACTCAACAGATTGGTTGGAAATACAACCATTGGTAAAGTTTTTTTTGTCTTCTTCTATGAGGTACAAGTTTTCAACTTTTTCAACAATGGAATTTAGAAAATATATAAGATGTCTGAAATAGAATTTAAAGACGTGGCCGGAAATTTTTGATTTGCCTCTTGATATGGCAACACTGAAGACAGCATGAAAGTTACTTTGGAGAATTTACGCGAGAAATAGTGTGCTCCGAAAGAATTTGAAAAACACTCTTTCCTGCAGAGGCTGCTGTTGATAAGAAGTGTTTGCAGGTGAAAGCTGCTTGTTTTAAAGCGTTAAAAAAATAAATCGAAGGAAATTCTGAGCATTTTCAAAATTGAAAAGTCATAACCATCTGTTAAGTTTAAAACTCGCCAACTTTTGACCCTTCACTTGCCTCCAACTTACTCCACTTACTTAAATATTAATATTAAGATTATCATTGTATATATATATACATTTACATGCTTTACCAATACAAAGTGCTGAATTTTCATAGGACACTTATGCATAAGTTGAATTGGTATATGTTCGCCGCGAAAGGTACCTACTGTAACATGTTAGGATACGCTTTGATACATGCTGATCAGGAAAGAATGAATAGGATTAACTAAACCTATCATATGAGAAAGGATGAGAAAGGATGAACAACAGTTATCTGAGATTTGGATAGTTACTGAGACAGAAAAGGTGTTAAGGCCTAATATGGATAGGTAATACGTAATATATATTTTTTGAGAAGAATGATAAAGTAAAATTAGGGAAAAATGGAAGTTGTACCGAACCTGATTGGAACCGGTATCTGAGGTTTCCATAGCTGTCCGCCCAACCAACTGAGCTGCTGGCGGTGCGTTTCATATTGAATAATTTTTATAACCTAATCCTCTAGTTGGTTAAATTTGGGTTTCACTCGTATAACCCATCCAAAAGCTGGGTATGTAGGTTGGCAGAGCTTCGCACTGAGCAACAACTCTCTTTTTAAGCCAGAAAGTTGTCACCCTGACGAACACGATTCCTATACACTAGGAAAATAATTCCTGTAGACAAGGGGAAAAAATCACAAACTATATTGATGAAAATTGTAGGCTCAAAGTAAATACTTAAATGAAAAAGGATTTTCATTTCATCGGTCGGCAGAGTTGTGCATCCATTTAAAAGACAATTGTTTAGTGGTATTATTCTTGAAGGTTTGGTATTTCTGAAAGGAAATTAATTTACGAAAAAGGCACCTTTCATATTTAAGTACGCCAACTTTTTATATCCCTATCAGTTAACACCTTGAGGCATTTTTGTTTTTCTACAGCTAAATTTAATATAGCGAGGGTCACATGGAAAATAACAAAGGCAAGTGCATTTCCAGTTTGCTTTTTTTTTCTTTCGGTAGCTACATTACCAACATTCACAGCTGTTTTATGTACAGTACCTGTTTCAATTGTTTTTTAAATTAAAGAAAAAGAATATTTCCAACCATGAACTTACTATTACAAATTTGAATTATGATGATTACTTCAAATACAACTGCACAACAATCTAAAATACAAGAAATATGTTGATGACGCCGGTAATACCGAAGGCGAATTGCCTGATAAATAAATTTGTCTACGTTTAATTCGTATCTTAGAGTTTGATCAATATGATTAAAACTGATTTACTTGTAAGCTTTAATCAGTAATGTTACAGTATTTGAAACCGAATATCTTGCATGAAGATAGTTGCTTAACTTTCAGAAGCTTAACCGCTGCTACACATGAGCATCATTTAACTTAGAGCTACCAATTAGTTGCATTGTAAATGGATCTAATTGCCGTTGTTTGTTGATCTCTGTATATGTTGATAAATGTTTTTCACGTAGGCACCTGTGATAGAATATTTTCATAAGAATTGTAAGATGCCCTTGGTCAAATAGATTCTTAAGAATTTCTATTGACTTGATAGACTGGGGAGTGAGCTTTAGAAGAGAACGGAAAATGGCCTTTTCTGTTTTTGTGAATAAAACTTTAAAATGAACTGAAGGCGTAGCAAAAGGCATTTACATCACTCCACCTGACAGTACTTTGACTTATTTCTTAAATGAGTTATCTCACATAACAATCGCTCATAATAACATGATAGAAAAGTGATTACAGGATACAGATTTACGTGGGGTGTGCCCATGACCTAAGTAAAAGGGGGTGCCTCTAGCACGAAAGTTTGCACTTATTTTTTTTAGTGTGTTTGCAAAAACCAGAAAATGCGTGCTGCTATGCATTATCTCATGTGTTAAGTGGAAAACACGAGAAAACTTTTTGAGTTAATGGAAGATTGGGAGAATGTTGTTTTTATTGTAGCGTCAGTGCTAAACCTATGTGATGGGTTGATAAATAGTCTTTCTAAAGTTCAAAATAGCTTACAAAAACCACACATGATTACAAAGTACATTGTTGCCGTACAGAAGCAATGAATAACAATTATTGAGTAGCACATAGAAGGAGCCCTACGATGTTAAACGTGACAATTTTTCTAGTTTACCTCAAAATGCCTTTTTATACCAGATATATAGTCATATAACTTGATCTTATTTTACTACAGGTGTTAGAATTCACAGTAGAATTTGGCAAGGGTCGCTTTCTAAATAGAAGTAGTTTTATACTGCCATGTAGCAACTTCTAATAATTGCAGTAATGTCGAGCCCGCAGACAAATGGAGATTGCTAAGTGGACATTTAAACTGGACTAACGCCGATGGTAGTCAACTTTTGACTTAACAGGGTAGGAATAAACCACGATCTTTTCCAAAAATAAAGTGGAAAATATAGTATGGAAGAAAAATAGAAGAAATTTACTCTGAAGCAAAAGCCGACATTTGAAGATATAAATACTTGGGTTTCTTAGCCTTCGCGCGTTTTAAAAATGAACCCTTGTTCGAGGATGCTGCTCATTTTTCTCAACTTAAAAACTGGGTACTCTTCAAAAGGAGACAGCTTATTCGAAAAGGTAGGACAAGTTCAACAAGATTTTAGATTCGAGGAATGCAATTAAACCGTTGTACAATGTAAGAATTTATTTTTGCCTGGATAAATTTTTTAGAAATTTCTTGTTGGGAGACAAAAGTTGAGCCGGAATTATATCTTTTTGTTATCTGATCACGTCACCTTCGATTGTTGGTAACAGACGTGCTTTAAAGTCCTACCTTAATTAGTTTAGAAAAGACGTCAAACGAAGTTTTGTACCGAGTTTGAAGACTATTCACCATAAAAATATGTTTATCTCGATCGTTTTCGGCATGCTACTTTGGTATAGCTCTCCGTTATCCAGTCAAAAACTCCATTCAAATCTACTCCATTGGGCAAAAGCAATCCTTTCCACCTCGTTCTGTCCGCGAAAATTGGCTGCACAGGTGGAATAGACTTGTTAGACAAGAATAAAGGAGTCTTGTTTGCAGGACTGAATCACTTTGAAAAGCAAATTACTGAGGTCACTGCATTTTCTGTGCAACATGGCACCTGTGTTTGGTTGTATTTCTTAAACAACCCACCCAGAAAGTCGAATATGGCGTTGGACACATGCAGGTGATAGTGGCCGACATCCTACTAATGCACTGAGAATACAGCATGCTTACTTAAAATATTGAAGTGTTATTATGAAATAAAGTAAATGTTTCTATTTACTTTATTTTCTAAAAGTTGATAGGTGGTACAAAATCTAGTTTGATATCGCCTTAACTTGAACTCATAGTATCAAAAACATTTTTCCCATTAGATCTCATAAAATTAATTTCTACCATTTGGCTCAACAGATACCAAGAAACGTAGACGTGACGTCGTATGATGTGGCTGTTTGCTCCAGTTTACAACCTGTTTCAGTAAACTCCAAATTTATATGCTTATACTTTTTTTACAATGTAAAAATCATAATGCAATTGATATTGACATAGTTACCTACTTTAGTTTATAAATAATTTTAAGGAATAAGTACAGAACTTAGTTTGTCCCCTGTGACTGATCACATCTTTCCTTTGTTTCTCATTAGTTACCATCCTAGAATACTCGTTGGTATCACTCATTGATCTTAACTTAAATACCAAGTGACATGCCCCTGTAAATACCGATACTACTATCTAAATTCTGTTACCAATGATAGTTCCTGATTTTATTTTAAACTACTGTACAATTTTCTAGAAAATTAGAAACTATGTTCCAGGTAGGACCATATTTGAAAATAAAAATATTGTAATCACTTGTCTAGAATTTTCTAAAACCTGCAAGATAGTATAATAAAATTACTAATAAATGACGCAGATTCGAGCTTAAATATCCATAAAATCTCCTTTGCGTACAATTAATATAAACCAGGAGATTACTACCGCAATAATTTCCCTTTAATTTGGAAATTTTTCTTTTACATATCTTGCCTCTAACGTAGTAGTTCTCTTTTTATCATACTATTTTATAGTGTGTTTCCCACCCAACTGCATCAAGAGCCAATGTAATTCTGATGGTCAGATATTTCCCCCGCCTTAAATTTGTATTGTCAGTTTGTTATAAATGCTTTGCATTTTCTGACATTAGCTTGATAGGCTATGTTTTGCATTAAAAATTCAAATTTGGTTGTCTCCAAGGAGATACTCCCAGAATATACAACAGTCTGCAAAATTCAAGAGACCAAAGGCCATGGTATGTATCTTATTAATCCAACACTAACCTGTCAGATATGGGAGATTTACCTATGTTTTATTATGTGCACTCCCGCGAATTTGGATGGTGGGTTTTTATTATATTCATAAGGCACCAAGTCAAATCTCGACTTCAATCAACTGTTACAATTCTTTTCCTGACATAACCATTCAGAATTTTATTGGATGTTTTCCCGAATGGTGTAGCAATTGGTCTCGTTTAATCTTCGCAAATGAAGAAAACCAATACCTTATAAAAATATTTAACTCCAGGATCGTATCAGTTCTGTCTTTTGCATGTTATTAAATTTTAAGGAATAGACCTTCTACAGAAAGACTGATTCATTAAACTCCAATATAACAGACGGCGAGGCTAATTAAGCAAGTAAGGGTGACAAGGTGCTATTTTACGAAGTCAGAGAAAAAAAATCGCGACTTTCTCCTTGTTTATTGCTACAAGAACAAATGCAAATTCCTGTTTTTCTGCCAAAGAGGACAGGCAACAGAAGATTCAAATCAAACATAGCTGTTCTGTGTCCTAAATGCAATAAATTGAATAAGGACTCCGTTCAAAAATTGACTTGACTTGTTGTCATTAACTGAGTCTAGCACACTTTTAGAATGTGTCAAATGTTTTCAACTGTGAACGTGGTATAGCAATCAGTACTATTATACCTTCTTGACCTTTTTTCACCGGCCATATCCCAAAAATAAGTGGATTTGTCTGTGCTGTCTGGTCGCATGTAGCATCATTAATTCTAGGTTTCTTGTAATAACCTGGTTCACATTGAGGTTTTATCGCAACTTCAGTTTTTTCTCTTGGTATCTTACTTTGTAAAACTCAGTGAAAATTTAATCAAATAAAAAGGTATAATTTTGAGGTGGTTTGCCTTTGCAAGAACCTGGAGCGTTGTGTCCGTTTTCTCAAACGTCCTCCTCTTGCTGCATACACCACTTAACTAGATAATTTTACATTACACTGTTGTCATGCCAATGACAGAATGTAATGAAACAGGAAAAAAAGGATAGCCAAAAAGAAACTAAGGAGAAGCAAATGGAATATTTTGATCACATTTTCTGAAAAAAAAATGAAAAAGACCATTGGAAGACTAGAATTGACCAAAGTAGGGACAAGGAAGTAAAAGGCGCACATTTTCATCTGACATGGACTGAAAGTGAGAAAGCAATGTTCGCTGTTGCGGAAAAGCAAGAGAGCGTGATTACTGGAAACGTGTCACCATTAATCTACCCTGAGTGTACGAGATAACAGGTAACTCGATTAGAAGTAAAACGTATTCAATTTACAATAGCTAAAAGTTCAATTATGCTACAGACACTTCTTTAGGGGTAAACTTAGAAAATAAAAATTTTATAATAGAATATTTTCATCCTTGTGCTTTTGCTCTTACATACATTAAATGGCTTTACTTTTTTTCTCTAAAGTATCGTTTGGTTCCTTTAAGTATCGTTTTAAAAGGACTATCCGATTGTGATACCACCATTTACTTAATAGAGTATAACTTCAAACAGACTGCTTCAAAATAAATTTTACCATTAAAAATACTACTTGTTTTGGTAGGAACTTAGTTTCTTGTTTGCTGAAAAGATACAGGACAGCAATTTTAATTTCTTGTATTAAATATCTGGGTATTGTACAAAGAATAACATTAACAGTCGCAAGGCTTCCAATGAGATCACTTTTCAAATTATCAAATGCCTGATCAGTGTAACGACGTACTTTTACAGAAGCATTTTCGTATCTGTACCAATGTTATTTTTATTGTAGATAAAGTTATTTAAGCTGTCTTGCTAATTTTTTGCATACTTTTATGGTCATTTACAGAACTAACCATACATCCCTTTAACCCTTTATTCCTAACAGCAAGCCCGTGTACAAAGGCACGTGCATGTGTAATTATGCTAATGCTGCACATTTAATTATTAATAAAGTAAACATTACTTGTTTACACCTCTATAGCACTATAGTAAAGGACTTTTAAAATATTTTCTATAAATCCTCTCTTTGGACTTAGTTTCCTACCACTTAGAAGGGATTAAGAGTATTATTAACAACTTACATCAAGAAAAAATAGAACTTCTTACAATCTTTTATCGATTATTGTGATACACCATATTTTTAATTGAACTTTTAGCAACGCATCCTGTATTCCAGAGCTTGGTGCTCCTCCAAACGCCAACTTTACAACAGCAGCTAACAATTTTATTATTGTGTATTGAAGTGTAAAGACATTTTAAAGTTTAGTGAGCTTATTCTACTTATACCTAACCCTGCACAATATTTGATTTTCCCAAGCCAAAAAGTTAATTTCAAAATATGTTGAGCGAATTTTTAAATTTTCATTTCGATAATAGATTTGTCCAGAAGTTAAGTTTCACCTTATTTTCATCTAATCCCTTCTTCATTTCGGTGCCATATCACGTGACACTTGATAAAAAGGGTTTGTATTTTTTAAACTTCATTTATTTTTTTTCTACGAAAACTGACATTTCCTTGTAAAGGTATTTTTAAGTTAGACCTAAGCAGATACTTCCTTGGGAAACGATAATCTGCTCAATAAGGAAAAAAGAGACGTAATTTTAACTTTTAAAAAATAATCTTCAAATTTTGTTTGGGTAACCAAACAGATAATTTGCATAAATATATAGCAGCATTAGCTCAAAACCGAAAATTTTCATTTTATACATTACTCTTCCTGAAACAATTTGTCCTTTAGTTTACGTTTCTTGTCCCTAAACTTGGAAAATTCGATGCGATAAGGAACAATAGAGCACTCTTGTTAATGCCTTGTTACAACAAACTCAAATGTATTATCCAAAAACCAACGCTAAAAGCCTTATCCAAAGCAGTAAAATTACATTATAATTATACAATAAACATTTTTATTCGTCTGGAATTTCCCCTTCGTTAGTAAGTGAATTGCAATTTATCTGATAATCTTGATCAACATAGAGTTGTCACTTGTAAGCTCTTCAGTTAAGTCATTATTTTTCGTTGATCCGTATATTTTCTCTAGTTCATAAATATCAAGCATTTTAACAGAAGTAAAATATTGACCATTAGGTATATATATGTATATATATGTGGATATCACATAGTGGTATGCGTTAATGAAAAGCGATATATGTTAGAGCAATAAATAAGTGTGATACTGGTTTGTGTAATTACTATCACAACCTGTTGCCGACTTAACGAGTATTCATAGTTTTCTCTTGACTTTTCTGTGTTGACAGGGCAAAGACCTAAGTTCGAGTCATCTTTGATCGTGAGCCTATGAATCAGGTTTTTACTTATTTCAAACTACTAGCAGGTCTCGTATGTTCTGTATTTTATATACTTGGATAAAATTCTCGCAAAAAGGGATGGACTTTATGGTGGAACTTGTATTCTATGGATTCTTTTCTTTTCACTTTTGCATTATCATGACTCCTGGGATTTAGTTATTACTTTATGGGGCAACACTTTAAATAAAACTTTGCTCTCAAGAGTATTTTTCCATTTTTATGGATAGTTTTTGTCTTCGTCTGATTTATTGCTCTGCTATTTATTTTGTTTCAAATTTATGAAAATTTACAGTAAACTTAAAGGAGTCACCGCTGGCTAAATAAGTTCAAATACACTTTCCTGATCTTCTTTGGTCAGGAATAAAAGGACAAAAAATGCAAGTGGTATGTGGGAGTTACTGGGTAGTCGTTTTGTGAGAACACTAGCCCCATATGTGCACATTTGGATGAAATGCCAAACGATACGAAGGGGGGGGGGGGGGAATCTTGAAGTCAAGCGCTTACAAGTTTATTAGAAAACCTCTTGGTCACTATGATCACTTTTGCTGCATATGATATTAAGTACACGAATCTTACACTTAATGGCTTAGTTATGATCTAGAGCCGATATTTAATTAGTCTAAGACTCGTTATGAGTGCAACAACAAGTAGACTTTGTACAGATGAAATCTGGCTCATCATAGAATCGCCGTAGTTTAAGATAATATCGAAATAAGTATTTCTTTTGTATATTTAAAAGGAATGATAAATTGTTTTACTTCTTTTAGGTCAATTTTTTATTATTTTTTTAACTAAAAAGTAAAACAAACACTCAAAAGACTAAAACAAGAAAAAAGTCTTTAACAACGTACCTTCATATATCTTATGACACAAGTTGTGATCCCTGGCACCAAGCCTTTTATTTCCTTACATCTTTTGACATTCTAAAATCTTCTACCACGATTTAACTTAACGTTATCAAAGAACATTTAAGGTGAAATTGCACTTGTATGCTAAAAAGTGTAGTAGGCAAGTGCGAGTCCCATTTGCTGTCTTCAGAAAAAAATTTTGCATTTGAGGTACAGTACATTAAGAATAATGCCATACCCAATCAAAAAGCTATTTTTAGGTCACTATTTTTCTGTGAGTAGAAAAAAGCCTCTATAATTGGTTACAATGTACTTAAACATTTGAACTGTCTAACTTGACAAAAATGAGGTGTTACGCTCAACCCCATTGTACAATGGATGTATTCTGTTGAAAATTAATACCAGAATTTTAAAGTACCACCCAACCTCTCAGAGATAAAAAGGGATTTTGGAAACAAGAATGAGTAGACAAATAAAAGTGCCCAAAGGTCGTAAAATTGTTATAAATACGCGCACGTGAAGTTAAGCTAGAGAACAGATGATTATTTACTTTGTGAAGCAATAAAATAATTATCTCATGCCGCGTAAGTAATTTTAGGTCGTATTGTAATGATGCTGAGTCCTGTATAATAATGACTAAAATATTTTAAATACTAAAGTATATTTCTAAAATTGGTTTCCATCTTGGAAAAACCATTTATTAAACCTCTCCAATGTTTTTTAATTAAGTGAATAAGTGAATGCCTCCTCTGAACCCTAAGGAAACTATACCCCAACTTTTCCATAAAGTTATCTAATATAAGACGCATGAAAAATTACAAAGAATAAGAAAAATAGCCTTTATCTTCACTACATATCCTTGTGTTCTGTATTAATCAAGAAATGAACTTACATATAGATAATTACGAATTCAAAACTGTTCAGAAGTACAGGTAACTTGAGACAGGAGATGTCATGTTTATTCTAAGTAATAAAATGGGGAGGTAAAACGTCCATTCTCCAAATAAATCATTTTTAACCAAAGAATACCGTTGCTCTAAGCACTTTTCTTTTAAAATTGCAATAGTTACTGTGTGTCAGAAAACATACGACCGTTACAGTACCATTGTTTAGTTTCAAACTTGTCATAATTAACTTTCTTTGGAGAATACGAAGCTTCTATAAAAGAATTTACAAGATGGTTTTGTTACTCACAAGCCAGTCTTAGGTTTTTGTTACCCCTGAGGGTGTTAACGTACAATTTACTGACAAGTAATGTGGTATCCCAGCACTATCTTAGTGTTGCCATTTCGTGACAGTCTACAGTAAGATATGTCACATTATTGTTATTTATTGAAGCCAAGTCATTGTTTAATATTATCAAAATTTAGGTGTGGCGAAATAACCAAAAGTTAGAACGTCTTAATTTTTTAATTAAAATGTCATGTCCACCTTTTACTTTTGAGTTAAACAATTAGGTCATTTCAAAAAAAAATCTCACTAGCGATGAATTTTCTTCAGCAGTCTTATAAAAGCTATCAAAGAATAATTGAAGCTATGTACCGTACAATTTGAATACCCATCAAATATTCTCATAACTGCAAGGATATCAATAAAAACACTAACCTCAAATTCTCTTATGTTGAAAATGCTGTTCCGAAATTCGTTAGCTTTCTCAGAATTGACAAACGATTTTATAAATATTCTTAATCATACCACAAATGCAACCATTTAGAATGTGATACAATGCAATATAAGTTTCAAAATGTAAAAATAGCATTTCAGTTGTCTCAACTTATCAAACATTTATAAATGTTTTACATCCCATGCAATTTATAACTTATTGGTATCTGTTTTTCTTAGTTTGTACCAGAGGGAGACTAGGTGTTTAAATACACAAAGGCAACTTATTTTTAACAATGCCGTATGCCAGTGGGCTATGTAAAATGCAATAGAGCTGTCAAGTGTCGGCTGTAAATCAACAGTTATTTCTTTCCTCTAAGAAGTCTTTAAATACCATGAATGGTAACAAGCTTTATGATTAGTAGTTTGTTCACTCTCTTGTTTTAATAATAAATACAGCAACAACAATAATAAAGACAACAATAATAACAATAATGATAATAATATAATTAAAATAAGTAGCAATAAAAAATTAAAAAAATAGTATCGAGGTCATTAGTAATAAGAAAGACAATATTTTATTGACAATTTCTTTTTTGATAATATCACTCTTAAAGTAAACTTGGTATAAAATTTAAAAATCACTGATAAAAGCACACTTGTTTAGCCCTAAATTTTACAGCCCAAAGCTTTGAAAGTTTTGTCGACACGTTGTCCCATCGGGCGGATCACAGAACACTGTGCTGTTGTAGGGTTGTTTCATAGTTCGCAGCAACGACTCGATATTTTGTTCCTTATTTTCACATTTCTCATCAAATGGTATGACTTGGGTCAAAACAAACCTGATTCAGAAACCCAATGTTGTCTTAAGCGTGAAAAAAAACTCCATTTTTATTGGAAGTATTCTCTTATTGCGGAAAAACTGTTACTTTTATCAGATGTGTCGTTGTCTTGTCGGTACGAATACAAAACCCAAACAGAAATGGGTCATTGGAGTTCTTGGAGCATCTGAATTCATGTTAACTGGCAAGAATACCCGATATCAGTGGCAGTTGAATTACTATAGCTGAATTTTGGCATGTTTTCAGGGCAGCTATGTACCCTTGCCTGTTTCGTTTGCTTTCCATTAACTCGTTACCAAAGTAGCAGACTTGGGTACTTGGCATAATTTATGAATCAGTTGTTTATTGACATAATAATGTAACCTGGATAATATTACATAAAGTCTTTTTTATGTTATTTTCACAGTTCAGCAAATAATAAATGCTACATACGCATAGGACCCGCCTAATCTATCTTGCTCCTTACTGTAAGTGTGTTCAATTTCATTAGTGTTCAGTTGTGTGTAAAGAGTTCCCCTCCAATATTTCAAGTCAATTAGAAAAACATTAATCAGTATTCTTAAAAGCACAAAATTATTATGCATTTGAGAATCAGACTAAGTGGCATCAGTGACAAGGAAGACCTAGTTAAGAACCGATAGTTTGATAACTTTGCCTGAATTGCTTTTCTTTCTTTCTAACATGGCCAGTTTGACCATCATCAAACAGACACTCTGTACGTAATGACAGGAGGCCTGCACTCCTGTTAGTTTCTGTTGTAATTCAAAGCTAATTAAATACGATCGTATATTGGTCAATTTTTTAAATAGGTAACGCCTTTTAACTAACCAGATTTTTAGCGCTGCACATTCGTGTCATCTTGAGATTGAATCATTCTATCCATTTTGCTGAACGTCACACAACAAGTGACTCAATTAGTAAAAACACAGCATTTTTTATTCTGAAATCCTTGAAGTTTTTAGGTAACTGAAAAACACCTCTCGCGCTAGGGAAAGACCTTTTAAGTTGCATGAAAAAGTAGAAAAGAGCAACTTATTTGTGACCGTTGTTTTTACTGAACCTGAACCATTTTCAAAGAGTCTTTTTGCGCATGGTTGATTGCCTAGGCAAAAATTAGAGGTTTAAAGTTAAACTTGAGGAAATGACATTTCTTTTTAAGTAAGGTCGAAACTCAACTTATTCATTTTGTTTTGTGATCTTCATTTTTCATTTTAACGAATAACTCTAATATAAGGTCACACATATAATATTATTTACAGGTGTAAAGAATTTTTCAATATTCTACTCCAACGCTACAAAATCACCTTTCGGCTCGTCAAAAGTTTAAAAAGTTTAAGTTGCTTAAGCTACAGCCTAATCCCATTGTATTATTTTATGCATGTAGTCCACCGGGTCAGTTCTGTATAGTAGTGTCCGTTGTGGCAAATTCCTGGTAACGTTCAAGTGTGTCCTGTCAAGGAGCATGACAGACTATGTCCTTGCAGGTAGCATTAAAATCCCTAATAATTAAACCTGCTCGCAAACAAACCCGTTGTTAAGAGCTTTATCGTCTTTATACCAATCCAAACTCCTCTCACTGAAAAATAGCTTAATTTCGATTTTAATCTAATTAGTCCTATACATAATTTCGTTTTTAGTTCATTTTACTGGAAATAAGTGTCACCAAAATGGTCTTTGTCCTTGACTGTTGTCCTCATGTAAAAGTGGTACTAGGTAGAGGTTGTTGTAGCTAACGTTAATATTGTAGTGCATAACCTGTACCAATCATGCATGTATTGCATTCCTGCACTGTGAGCAAGAAGATCCTCCGAAGCAATGCGTCATTTGTTTACTTAGTGGTAGCATTGGAAGTCTCGGCAGTTTGTCAGTCAATAGAGGCGAATTTTGAGGTTGCGTTAAGCTTTTCAGGAAAAGTGAGTTGCAGACATTGGTGTGGAATGACTGTGAGAGAACGTTCAAAGAATTAGGAGGGGGTGACGATCCGGAGTGAATTCCATCAGATTTACTTCGTTTTCTCCACTTTGCTCTTCTGTTTTGAAACCACACCTATGTTAAGCAAAAAACAACCAAAACACGTATAAGAAATAGTACTAGTACCTATGTTTCTGCTCAGATAATTTTAAAGGCAATGTGAAGGTTGTTGAATATTCCCTCTCTGACTCATTCCACACAAGATCATTACAGCAGTTTAATAAGAAAAAATAGCCTCGCCTAGCTGAAACTACAAACGGAGAAGATTTTTATCAGATTAACGGAAATAAATGACTGGAAGATACTCTGAACTAACATTTCAAGAATATCTTACAGTTCGATATTCCATTATTTGTATTTTACAAGATTTGACATCACAATTTGCTTCAACGACAATAGTATTGAACTGTTATGGAATTGAAAGCAAAAATATACATCAAACGTAAAGTGGTCATTTTTACATTTTAGACATATTAAACAACTATCAAAAAGGAAAAGAGTTAAAAATTATTCTAGACAGTTTTCTACTAATCTTGAAGTTTCTTGTACTATAAAACTCTTTAAATAGACTTTATTTAGCGATAACTTTGCATAAAGATCTTACAAAATGGGCTGCTAAAGTCAGATTTATATGTTATCATAACCACAGTACCGCTAGGCAATGATTTCAGATCTTCTAACTCTACTTTTTTAACCCAGTCTGATTAAAAGTGCATATACTAATGTGAGGAAAGCTTATGCACAGATTCCTGGAATTATTATCCAAATATTGGTTTTATTTTATGAATAAAACGTTATTTTCCTATTTCACAGCAAGAGCCAAATCAATGTTATTCACAATTTTTTTTCTTTGTTTTTTGAAGCTGTGAAGAAACAGTTTACATAGAAACTGTTTTTTTCGCAATAAACCCAAATAATTGCTTTTAATAAATTAGAAAAAGGACATCGCTTTTCTTGCTGAAATTTTTTTTCTATTGCTGCTTTTTTTAACGATGAAGACCAATACAAGGCATGAAAAAACTAAATTTATGTTTAATTTGTAGAAGTAGTCTGCGCTTAGTTGACTGTTAATTGATATTATTTGCTTGTCATCTAAATTTTGAATTAATGTTCACAAGTTCACAAACAGTGGGGTTTTTTCTCACTAAAATTAAAGAAGCGTTTTCAATTACAAGCAATAAAAAACAAACCATGCACCATTCTAATGGCGACGATACAATTCAATTTTTCTACTTGCTTGGTAACAATAAATATACTTGTTGAAAAACAAAACAAATAGTCTGATTTTTCAACAATTAACTGGATTGATATTAACAACGCTAGAATATTCACGAATCATAGTTTTTTGTACAATAAAAAAAAAGAAATTTTGAGGTGCTTCAAAGCGGTCCTAAATTGCCATGATGGATATTTAGAAAACTGTATTCAGGATATTTAAAACGTATAGCCGCATGTTTTGTTACTTGTAAAATTGTAACCCAAAGACAATATGTGAACCAATAAATTATATACCACAAATCAAAACCACAAGTAATAAATAACTTGAAATCTATCAAACTTTAATAAATAATTAACCTTAAGTATAGACAATTAACCTTAATATGAAAACTGTCACAAATGCACTCCACGACACTTGGCAGCTGGAAACGATACAGAGAGAATATCGCGGGTGTTTGAATGCCCATTTTCTTTGCAAATAAAGGAATATCGGTTAGAATACTCTATAGCCTTGTGTACCTTCAAAATATCATGACAAGCAGCTCATAAGATACTTTCATTTTAAAAATTGGAATCTTTAAGCATAGGGGTAGGTCACCTAGTGCCTTTAGTGATAATATTAATTCTTTCTATCCTTTCTAGATATTAGTATTCCCTCTATTAACTGGAGAGAGCAAAATTCCCCCCTATCTTATTTCCAAATTTTTAACCTTTATTTAACTAAATGGAGTACACATAGTGTGTATCATATTTCCTGCTTATAGGAATCCAAAGTGGCTCATCAGGTCACTTAGCATTTGCTGACCTTAGAATTAAATGGATTTACCTTTCAATGTTGCAAGAAGCTTATATCATACTGTATATGCGTTAACCACAAAAACTAAATTTGCAGGAGGTATAGGTATAAGAATAAATATGTAGAAAGACGCAGAAGTTAATTTTGTCCCCTGTTCCTATTTTTAAAACTATGTACTTGAAACCAATGCCAAAGGAAAAGCTTTTATCAAATTGCTATTTTGGTGAAGGACTAACTTCCCTAAACATTCTCTTTTTAATTTCTTTCATGTACAGATATGCCCATTGCTCTACTTTTCAGCTTTTGCAACGAGTGATTAGGTCTACAACAAACTGAGGTCTATGACCTTGACTTGTAATGCACAAATGAAAATGGAAAATGCCAATGGAGAACTGGGAAAATATGATAAAAAGTTTCAAGTGCAAAAGGTTCTTTCTTAAAGCCCAAAGTTAGGGAATTTTAAATGTTTCCCTTAAATTTATTTTTTCCTTTTTTAGTGTAATAGGACGTATCTTTTTCTCTTTCTTCCCATGGACTTTGTTGTGAACACTCTTACCTCTTTTAAAACTTGTTAACTTATGGATACCCGGACATAAGCCTTTACATCATATATAGCCAGTGTCTGTTTTAAAAAATTACTTTCAGCAGAGACAACAGAGGATTTTCATTGACACGCCCTTAGGTTACTTCAAAACATGGCGTCATTTTATTATCATGTAATACAAAATATCAGCTCTAAGATGTCGAAGCTGTAATGAAATAAAGGTGTTTCTTTAATTTATTCCCTTGTCTGAAGATCATTATAAAAAGAAAAAATATACAAAATATCTTGGAGTCTTGAATTTGTCTTATCATACCTGTGTATTTTCTTATTCATATACTCATTGCTTTGTTAATTTTTAAAACAGGGAAGATGGAAATGAAGAATTAAAAATTCCAAAGTCACCATCTTCTGAACTAAAATAATTTACAGTAAAAAACTTTGCATATATATATATATATATATATATATATATATATACATATCTATATCAGTAGACAAATGTTTCTTTTTGACAGCATATCAGTGCAGCTTGGAACATCTGAATGTGTTCATTACATACAAAGACCCTCATCAATCGCCGTCAAGGCAATAATGTGTGACAAAGCTGGTGATACACACATGACATTCAGAGATTATAGATTGTATATTTATATATATACATATATATATACATATTGTTGCATCTTGGCTTCTGACTGTATTTTTATTGTGTGTATGCTCCTTTCGACGAGGCACAAAATGTGACATAGTGCTTCCCTGCCGTCATAATGCAAAAATAAGACAACAATGAAAGCTATCCAGGGCAGTTTTAAATGTAACCACGATTATTTTTATAAACATTAAACACTATTATTGATGCTGTGCAGTAATTCCGTGATAGTGGATTTTCAAATTGACAACCATAGATAGTCACTCCTTTTTCAAGACTGAGCAACATCACGAAAAACAAAAAAAAAGTTTTGTGCAATGGTTTATCTTATTTCATCACGCTTCACTGTTAAATTCACTTCAATTAATAAGACTTTAATTAAAAATGCAACATTAAATATTGTAGTATGGTAAATTACTGCTGGAATGGTGGGCCTAAATTTAACAGAGTAGCTTATTTGCTTCAAAGTAATCAAATCTCTAGGCATTACGCGAGTGGTCTTAATTTTGTGAACAACACCTTCAAAATCCAAAAGAAGTTGATGTGCTTGCTATTTCGTTTTCGTGAACCTCTTCATGATGTCATTAAATACAGATCCGATCAAAAAGTAATCACACAAACAATTATTTTTCAAAACTGGTCAAAAGAACAAAGTTTTACAATACATTGTGGAGTGTGATTTAAAAATACTGTCCTGATTCTCATTGAGGCAACCACGCCCTTTTCTACTTATCACTTTGAAAGTTTACTTGTTTTACTTTGTCTTTATTTGGTCGATCTTCCACATCTCTTTGAACAACACCTTAGGTAACACTTTTTCTCTTTTTTCGCCAAAGAAACTTCAATATACGCAAATGTAGGGAGTTCTTTACTTACAATCAATTAATAAACTGTTATTTTTGCCATTGTTTCAAAGGTACACTGGGCAATTACTACATCATCATTATCCTCAAAAGTGACTAGTTTCTTTTTAGCACCAACTTTAACATCTATCTCTGTTGTTTGTCTCCATAAAACACTAAATACTAGAAGATACAATCGGTTTATGACCCAAATTAAGTAATGATCAGTTTTCTTTAAAAACCTGTGGAGATTCTCCGCGAATGCTACGTTTGGCTATTCAAATAGAAAAGAAGTCTATTCAGCCTAAGCTTTACTTTACCAATGTTTTCTGCTCCACAAGTTGCTTTATCTTATTGTACCATCTATATCAATAATAGCAGATCTTTCAAATAGAAATCTCTCTTTAGGATTCTCTTTTCTCATAATGCAGTTGTAACATAGTACTTAGGCAAGTATCATTACTTAAAGTGGCTTGGGTAAGGAATGTTTGCATCTTGACGGTTTGTGAGCTTTACATAATTTTTGTGTTTGTTTGTTAATGTCAATATATAAATTAATACATATATCATTATTCTTAATTGCTTTCTCTTCACAAAGTACTACTGTTTCTTTAGGACTCTGCTCCCATCACTATAACTAGCTCCTCATATATGACTTCTCAGGTGACTTTTCAGTCATACAGCAGACTCAATATTTTAGGCATTTGTGATTGAAAAGTGATTATGTTCATTATGCACATCTTGTCAGTTTTTTGAATTGGATCCATCTACACTATCACATTTGTTTGAAGATAAAATTTACTGTGTAGATCTTAGGGAAAGTATATTACGGACAGTTCTAGTTTAAGAGAATAATACCGATGCACATTTCATTTTTCAGACGTCCAGCTTTTTATGTTATTGTAAAGATTCGTAGGATAGCATTTGCAAAGCTGATGCTTGAGATTGGCGTCCTCAATACTCTTCTTTTCAGATCTTGTGCATTCCTGCCTTGCACCTTCTCTTCACTTCTCCTTATTAAGTCGTAGTCCTTCATAGTTCTCAACATCAAACCCCAAGTCCTTCCGCGGCTTTCTTTCCATTCTCTGTAACTTTTTCTTGCGTTGTGACAAGTGCGTTTTTAGTTGAAACAGAAGATTGCTTGACAAAGGATAAAAGTCCGAGTATGGGAAAGTCTTGAGTTTTTCCATTGACTACCTTTATATATGTTATATATGTGCGTATAAATATGAATATGTGTCTATTTGTTTTAATAAGTAAGCTAAAGGCCTCTCTTTTAACATATTTTAAAGCATTGACACAACCAGGACATTAAGCAAATGTCAGAAAAGTACTGAAATTTCAGGGGATTTTTATGCAATTTCCACTACCAAGATACATTTGCAGAAGCATATGGACGACGTGTTTTGGGACTTATTAGAACCAGTTTTTATGGCAAAACTATTGTCATTGAAAAATCTCCCACGAAACATGTCATCTTATTCAGAATATGAAGAATACTAAATTTAATATTCATATATACACACACACATATATATATACATTAGAGTAAAGAACTTGGAGTTACAAAAAACAAAGAAGGAAAATTAAATGAAACCCATTTCGATGCAAATAATATCTTCCTCTTTTTTTAATTATTCCAATAACTTTCTTTTAATATATTTTCCTAATTGTCCTTTCTAGGATTGTTTCCCTGGACATGTTGTGTTCCTAGCTTGGAAGGGAAGTTCTTGGTTCTGTAAGGGTCACACCTATATTAAATAATTTGGAAAAAATATCTGGAAGCAGCTGAGTTTGAAAAGTCTTGTGGACAGTAATGAAAAAAAAAACCTTTTTTAATTCAAATAGTCTTTTATTTTCCATCGTTTATATACATAGGTATTTACGAAGAAGTGATGATTGTAAACTTTACCAAATAGAGTGCTTAATGTTTTCAGAGCGAATGTAGTTTTGATTTAAAACAAAAGTATATATACATATATGCAGAAGGAAAAACAGAAAAATCAAAATTATAATTGTAACTAATAGTTTCACAATATTTAGATCATCAGGCAATGTTGATCAAAATATCTAAAACTATTAGTTGAAATATAACATTACTTCTTCGTGTTTCGTCTTCTGTATAATGCTTTAAACACTTGCTCAATTTTTCTTATAAATATACGATTACACAAAAGTATATACATATATATATATATAGTAATATTAGTAAAGTATACCAATGTTCACTAAGAGTGCTCAATTTCCAGNTTTATAAATCCAGTATAGTATACAAAATAACTAGACAAATTTAGCAGTTACTACTAGTTTCATGTTTTCTTAACAATCTTCAAACTGCAGCCAGAAGATTGTTAAGAAAACATGAAACTAGTAGTAACTGCTAAATTTGTCTAGTTATTTTGTATACTATACTGGATTTATATATATATATATATATATATATATATATATATATATATAAATATATAGTGTTTGAAAGAATATAGTCAAAACTGAATTTTCTACTTTTAAGCTTACAAAAAGCGATGCAACGCAGAATAGTTGTTTTCTCATTGTGAAAGATACAAATGAAAATGAAATTGCAATGGTATGTTGAGAACAGTTGTATAGATAGTCATGAATTGATGTGATGTCCATTTAAAGAGGGTAAGCTACAAGATATTAAAAACTGTTAAAGCTAAGAAAATGTCACCAACAGAAAACAACAGCATAGGATGATCAAAACACATTAAACAGGAAAATAAATAACCTTTGTGGAGAGAAAAAACAACTCTTTCTAGCCAAACCCAACCAAAGAAACATGAATTCAACACAACATGAAGAAAAGGATATTATAGACACCTATTATCTAGAAATTCATAAGTATAACAGTTTTTTAAAAGCATCACTAATATTTCATAGCCAATGATTTACCTTACAAACTGTTTATGAGCTAAGATCTAGGATCTTCTAAAAACAATTTAATCTTTGATGCTAACCCTTGGTATGCCTTCGTGTTACGTAAAGACAAATGTAGACTTTAGAAGCATTAAATGTATTTTGAAACTTCCAAATACCAGAGACAATTCTTGCTTCCTTCTTTATCTCCCCAGGCGCAGTTGATTCAACTCAAAATTTTCTTATAAAATACCTCATGATTGTAATGGTGAAACTCATCTGCATCTTTATTATTAAATCAGAAGATTTTAAAGGTCAGAATATAGTTAAATCATTACATGGACCAAAATACATACTATTCTTCCCTTTTTTTAGTAATTAAAAACCGTAGTAGGCACAAACTCACAAAATACATTAAGTGTGAAAAAAAAGAAAAAGAGGAAAAAAGGTTAAGCCAAGAAGCAAGAGTTGACTTGAGACTTGAACCATTCAATTTTTATGTTAGAAGAAAGTACTCGAAAACTGAAGAATTCCAAAATCTAGTTGTCCGAAAACACTACGTCCGTAGCAAGATATACTAAAATGAGGGACAACAACTGCATGAGGGCTAAGACGTTAAGAGAAACGAGTCCCACAAAATGCAACAACTTGAGCTAGTATTAGCAGGGAAATCTCATCAGAATACTTTATATGAAAAATCTACAGCAAGGCTTCGACCAATCACGTTCCAAACATGCCTTTGAACCTTCTGTAAAACATCAAGATGAGACGAGGGAGCATCTGTCTAGATAGGACAGCAGTACGCTAAGCAAGCGTATGGATGGAAGATTTTCAGAAATAAAAAATGATCTTAGCCAAAAGGTAATCCCCAGCACGGTACAGAGACATTCCGTTTTTAGAAGCGTACTTACCAATAGACTAAATATAGGAACCTCAAGATGCTCTGTAGAAAATGACAAAGCAAGCATTCTCATTGATGAGTATTCTTTACGATGAAAAGCAACCTCGCCAGGGCTAACAACGAAATACTATTGTATTAATATTCGAGGGAGACGAGGACTCAGATTTCTAATAAACAGCATTAGTTGAGTTTTCACTGCACTTCAAAGCATCAAAGGTTTCTCATACTTTGACAGCCTGAAGGTTCAACTCTTAATCTTCTGCAGGCTTGCTTCTTCCTGATGAGAGTGTATGGTAGTGTCATCAACATAGGCATTGATGAACTAAAACAAAATTTACTAGGGAGAACATTGATGTAAAGAAGATAGTGAGTTGAACCAGGAATAGCATTTTGAGAAGTGCCAGCGTTAATAAACTACTCAACAGCTGTAATTCTATCTTCTGTGACATGAATTTTACGATTTAAGAGGAAGGCCTTCCACAAATCCTACAACCAGAAAGCTTTTGAGGCAAGTCAGCATGCCACATCTTATCAAATGCCAGGCAAATACCTAAAACTATAGTTACCTCAGTAAATGTATAGAAACATTGCTGTGATTACAGCCAAGCCACCAGTGGAGCGAGATCCTTTAAACCATCCTGGACATAAAGATAAAGACCGAGGTTATGCAAGAATTCCATTAGAGCATTGTTGGTAAATGGCTTAATAAAGAACTTAAAGACCTTACTAATGATAGAAGGGAAACTCGTAGGTCGGTAGTTAACTGGATCAGACAAATCACTTGAATTCTTGATGACAGAGAAAACATTAGGTTCTTTCAGGAAAAGGGGAAACTTTGACAGGCACAAGTGAAAATTTTGGGGAGCAGGGAAGATACTTCAGAAACATACTCTTTCAAAACAGCTACTGGAATTAAGTCTAGTCCAAAAACGTTTGATTAGTCAAGCCCATAAGTAACCTTTGCAATCAGCCTTATATTTAAGACTAAAGAGTGAAAAATCTGATTAGTTTATCAAGGGATATCTGACGAAGAAATACCAGTGCCATTTAGAAAAGAATTATCAGATAACTGTCTAGCAAAGAGATCAGCCTTTTCCCTAGAGGCTATAGAAAACCGACCACCATAAAAAAGTTAAGGAATAATCGACTTGTCAGAATACATGTATATCTTCCAGAAATCTTGACTTCCAATTTTTAGAGAACAAAGAAATAGATTCACGAATTCGCTCAGTACAGAGAGAATTGCCATAAGAAATCGTCCTTTTACAAGCATTGCTAGCCCGTTTGAACTCCATTCTCACCCGAGATTTTTCAGTTACATCACATAGAAACTGAACATAGAAACGATTGCAATGAGCAATGGCAGAAGGACAATCTGCACTGAAGCATTGATGAGAGTGAGGTTTGCCATTGTGAGTACGACTAGGTTTATTCATTCAATGGTTCCGTCCTCTGGTCGAGGGTTAGATGCAATGGCTCTTCATTCGGGAAGAATATATAACAGGCATATTGCTTCTGGGAATTTCAATCCTGTCAAATGGCTTATGTTAGTAAACCATGATGTTCCAGGTGTTCCTTTTTCTCTTTTTCCATTTAATTTCCCTTCCAGAAGTGTTCGGTGTAAAGAATTCTGATGAGTTAGGTGGCCAAAATATTTCAGTTTCTTTGTCTGTATGATATTGAATAGCCTTTTCTTGATGTTTATCCTTCGTATCACTTCTCTATTTGTGACCTTTCCGTCCATAATATCTTTAGCATCCTTCTATACATCCACATTTCACAGGCTGCTACTCGTTTACTCAATTTGTTGGTCATTGTCCACGTCTCTGCACCATACATGAGAGACGACAATACATAACTCTAAAGAATACGCTTTCGTAGATCGAAAGATATCTTTCTTGAAGTTAGCACCTTTTGTATTTTGGAGAAAGTTGTTCTAACTATTGCTATTCTTCTTTTCATTTTCTCTTCTCATCTATCATCTTCTGCTATCATTTGTTCGAGATATATAAATTTTGTTAATAGCTCTATGTTTGAGCCGTCTATGGTGATGTTGATAGTCGCTCTGGTGAAGCTCTTACTTATCACCATTGTCTTAGTTTTCATAGTATTTATTTTCATGTTAAATCTTTTTGCCAGCCTCATTGACTTTATTGACTAATACCTGTAGATCTTCCTCACTATTGGCCAGTTGCACTGTTATCGTCAGCTTACCTAAGGTTGTTAACATTTACTCCACCTTTAGTAATTCCTTTGCAATCCTCTGTGTGTCTGAATACACCTGTCAATACAATTTTTCGGATCGGAAGGTAAAAACTGTCTTTAGGTAATTCTGGCTTGCTGATTAAGAAAATCATATTTATTTTCTTTGGTTAGCTCTAGTTTTTCTGATATGTGATATAGCTCAAATGTGAAAATTTCTGTAACTTGCCTTTATTCTGCAAGCATGTTAAACATTTCAGCAGATTTGGATACCATGTGCACTTGGCTTCACATATAGAAAGTGTTTTATAACAGTAAATCGTAGCCAGGTCATAGAAGTCTTTTGTCTGGTATTTTTATTAGTGTTAATTTGTGGCTTTTATGTCCTTGACATCATGGTCATTAAGTGTTTACTTGCACTTGGCAGCGGTATGCTTGTTTGCCCATATCATATGTCTTGTGATGTCTGCATGTTGTCAGGGAGACATGAACAATATTCGATTATAATTCAATTAATAAATAATAACTTGCACCAATCAATTTTCTCCTTTAACATTTTTGTTGGTGGAGAACTTATTTAGATGAGATGAATTAATTCATGGTGCCTATGTTTTGATGATGGATTCAAAGGGTGATTTAGATGATTCGTCTTATTTTTCAGTTGTATAAACAAATGCTGGCTTCACGACCCTGCAAAAATAATCCTGATTGCTTTAATTACATTTTGGTGAATACAAAACTGTAGACAACAGAAAGTCTACAACAGAATTTGTACGAAAAGCGTATTGTGCATATTTTTGAATAAAGCTAGTAGACCAAGACAAACGATGGGCTCCTCATGTTGTTTGTAAGACATGTGTAGAATATTTGAGCCCATGGACAAGTGGAACCAGACAGTCAATGGGATTTGAGATACCAATGGTTTGGAGGGAGCCTAAAAATCATGTTGACGACTGTTACTTCTGTTCAATAAATGTGGCAAGAGTAAATAAAAAGAAGTGAAAATCTTTGAGTTACAAACGTTTTCCGTCAAGAATTCCACCAGTAGCTCATAGTCCTGATATTCCTATTCCTGAGCTTAATAGGTTGCCTGTTCTCTCTATTGATGAACATTCAGACAAGGAGCAACATGATTACCAAGAACGTATTGATGTTGATGATGATGATGATGACGAGGACTTTGCATGCTCTTCCACACCAGTACTATTTGAGCAGCTGAGTCTAAGTGACTTGATAAGGGACCTTAGTTTATCCAAAGACACTTCTGAAGTATTGGCATCACGGCTAAATGATTAAAATCTCTTACAGCATGGTACTATAATCACTTTTTATAAAATACGTGATAAAGAGTTTGTGCCATTTTTTGACGATCAACTTAACTTTGTTTTCTGTAAAGATATTCGTGGTGTACTGGTGAAATTAAGTGTTACAAAATACTCTCCTGCTTATTGGAGGTTATTTATTGACAGTTTGAAAAGAAGTCTGAAATGTGTTCTTCTGTACATTACTAATGTTTATGGATCAATACCGATTGGTCGTTACACAACCCTTAAAGAAAAATATGATGCAAAAAAATTGTAATGCAGCATATCAAATTTAACAACCACTAATGGGTGATATGTGTAGATTTAAAGATGGTGAACTTCTTGCTTGGGAAACAAAGTGGTTACACGAAGTACCGGTGCTTTCTTTGTTATTGGGACAGTAAGGATAAAGCAAATCACTGAACTAAAAAGTATTGGTCAGTAAGAGATCGACTTAATGTTAGGAAAAACAATGTTATTGTTGAGCAATTGGTACCACGTAATAAAATAGTGTTTCCTCCTCTGCAAAGAAAACTAGGACTTATGAAACAATTTGTTAAAGCACTGAATAAAGATGGTGATTGTTTTCAGTGTATTTGTAGGAGTTTTTAATCCAAGTAATGAAAAGTTAAAAGCTGGTATATTTGATGGACCCCAGATTCGACAGTTGATGAGAGATCAAACATTTTATGGCTTTATAAATGAAGTGGAGTTAGCTGCATGGTTATCCTTTGTAGAGGTTGTCAAGAACGTCCTTGGAAACTATGGAGCTGACAACTGACAAATTGTAAACAACATCCTTGAAAAGTACAGCATTCTTGGTATCAACATGACCATCAAAGAACATTTTCTTCACAGCCACCTAGATCGATTTCCAGAAAACCTCGGTAATGTTACCGATGAACAAGCCGAGCGATTCCACCAAGATATAAAGACAATGGAGGAGAGATACCAAGGAAGATATGACATAAAAATGATGGCAGATTATTGCTGGAATTCGAAACGTGACGTGCCAGATTCAGAACATTCAAGAAAATCTCGAAAACACAAATTTGTACCACATTAAAACAATATTTTGGACTTTCAGGATCAACAATGACCTCTTATCTCTTATATCAAACTTGTACCTATTTGATGTAACAAAAAAACAATGTTTCAACAACTTTTTTGGATTTTGTTGTTCGTATGATACTCAATTTCTTCTGATCTATAAACAAACCTCTCTCCAAATAGGGGTAGCCTGTGGAAGGAAAACTAGAGCTAATGGTAAAAAAATTGGACATGATATTTAGATTCAGCACCCTCAAATTACTTTGAAACAGTTGAAACATTTCCGATCCTACGTCAAAACTTTTTTTGTTGACCTGTGATATAATTTCCATACACAGATGAAAGAGACCCGGTGACAACACGCAGCCTTGACATACACTCCTTCTTATGATCTTATTCTCATCTGATAAAGTCTGTTCCATTTGTATGAATGCTTTTTGAGTCCAATAAAGTTTCACAATCAACTTGATATCTTTCCCATTCATGCCAATGTCTTATAAGCGTTTGATCATCTTCTCATGGCTAATCTGGTCGAAAGCTTTTTCATAATCAATGAGACAGGCAAAGACATCCCGACTAGGTACAAATGTTTCCATACCAACCTGAAACCGTTTATTAAATTTAGTTGTAGGAGGAGCCGAGTTGTCAAAGACCTCGAGGAGTGTCACCAAGAAATTAAAAAAGTCCAGCCAAGTTAGCCTGACCCCAAAGATAACCTGATTGCTATCAAGATTTAAAACAGTTGCCTTAAGATCTACAATGCAAACAGCACGATCAGAAGATGCAAAAGTAGAAAAAGGTGAAACCACACAAGGCTCAGCAATAAAAATTAAAAAGAAATCTAGAAGAAAATGTTCCAGTAAGCCTGCACCAGGAAATCTTGTGGAAACTTCTACAACCTGTACAAGATCGTGAACAAGAAAGCATTTTAAAAAATTTCTCCAGACCTGTTAGTCCAATTATGGTAAGTATTGTTGCACGCTTGAGGATAAATTTTATGACATAAGTAGTAGTTATTTTGTACAGCTTGTGGACAGTTGTATTTAGCTTCGTGCTCATTAATTTCTGCAACCTTGTCAGTACCTTAACTTTTAATTTCAACCATCCTCCATTGTCTGGTGCTTTCAGTTTCTTAATCAGTTGATCCTTTTTCTGGCAAGATATGTTTTTCTTCCTTCATTTAAATCCTTTTATTAAACGTCATATCCTTTCGCTTTTTTAATTAATCCCTTTTCCGCCCTTCTCTTAACTCCTGGTAAAGAAAAGTGGTCCGTTGGGGGCCTTGCCAGAACCGGCCAAGAATTAAAAAATCTGTTACAGAAAGTGAACCCTTGTCTGTATCGCAAGCACTCTTAATACCATTTCCATACATGCCTGTACCTCTATGTTATTCACAGCATAAAAAAACATTGCACTACTAAACAGCTCATTACATTAACTGTCTCACTTTCACAGTTAAAGAAAATTAGGATGAAGAAGCTACCCTTGTGAGCAAGTAATGACAACTTATTATTAATTTCTTGAGGAAAATTATTAAATTGAAATAAAACATAACAAATGAAGAAAACGTGTGACAAACCATAACACTTTTTAAATTTCAATTACTTATTCTATTTAAACTGTTGACTGCCTTTTTTGTAAGCCACTATATTCTTACATACCGTAAAATACTAGGCACTTTTCTTGTAAAGATATTCCTACTTAATGAATTTGCCTCTACACCTGAATTTTTTGATAAATTGCAACTATTTTCCTTGGTATTAAAGTTTTTCACGTTTATGCAAGATGATGCAATATTTTAAGAAGGTCAAATAGATTAATATCAGTCAGCCCACCCTGACAAGGTTGTTATAGTTCAGCGCAAACGGCTTTGGGATCACCTGCTCTGCCAGGTGAGTTTATAGAGCCGAGTTCCTAACCAAATCTTGTAAAATTTTTATTTTGCATATTATTTCATAGTTTCTCCTGTAATAATTGAACAACCAAATAAATCAAACAAATCTTTTGAGGCAATCAGCAATCAGGGTCCTTCGGGCAGAATAGCTGATTTCAACAAATTTAATAAAATCGCTGTGTGGAAAAGCAGCCTTAGTTTTAAGAAATTAGGATATTTTTTCCAAACCATTTCATTGTTGCACTAATTCTATTTCCCTCTCGTCCTCTTTATATAACTCTCTTTAGGACATTTGACAGTAAAGGAGCAGAAAGTTGTAAAATGTGGAAATTAATACTGTACTTTTTCTTAGAAAATAGTTTAAAAGGCATGTTATTTGAAGGGGTATAGGTGAAGTTAACATTTAAGCCATGTTTTACATGAAAACTCAATTTAAAGAAAATAAAAAATAAATATAAATCTAATTTAATTTTTATTTTTGTTGTATGTATGTATGTATGTATTTATTCGCCACTAACAAAAAAAATACAAATGTTCAAAGGTAAATGGTAAAAACCTAATACATGATGTTATCCAAAATAGTTAAAAAATAAGACTAAACAGAAACAAAAAAGAACGAAACAAACAGGCGGGACGGTAATCTAGAGAAACGGTGGCAGGGGTAGCATAATACAGATCATGAAGACCTTATTTTCATTATGGCTCGTTGATAAAGAGATTCTGTTCTTTTTATTTACTGACATAATGTAATGACCAGTTCAGACTTGATGAATTAGGTATAGAATTGAATTGCTGTACTACCAATTTCCATTAGCTGTCAGCAGTGAATATGAAAGAAAAAATAGTAATTTGAAAAATTGTCCAACAATAAAAGAATATTGTTAGAAATATACTCACAACAGTAGTACTACAAAAATATATAAGATGTTTTTGAAAGCAAGGTAATTCCTGTTATGCTATTTACACAGTGCTTCTTTAACTTGCAATAGTAGTATGTTGAATTTAAACGCATATATATTTGCTGTTAGAAAAACATCTCTTCCCAAAGGTTTTGTTTAAAGAAGAGGTGAAAGTTACGTTTAATTTAAAAAAAGTCTCTTTAAGCTAAATTTGAAGGACATCTCGTAATTATCATGGCCTTACGTTTAACATCTGGGTTTAATTCTTGATCGGTATATGTATAACTTCAGATGTCATTCGACAACAGCTCAGAATAATATGAATTTAACACCTATTTTGCTTTATACCTTTTTTCATTATTTCCTTTCTATAGTTTTACCAATTATTTTAAGGTACTAATTTGTAACTTTTGCAGCAATTTTGTACTATTTGACATAATTTGTCTGTAAAACCAAGGTGCCTGTTTCTTTGATTTCATAAACCTTTCTTGAATAGCCACTTCTCTCTACTGTGAAAAGGGTTGCTTTGAGATTGAACAGCAATGTAGAAACAATTCCACAAATGACTCTAGCAAAAGAGATGAAGAAGACAGCAGTCTGACTTAGCTCCAGCTGCAAAAAGAAATAAAGCAAAAGACTGAAAGAAAGATCAAGGTAGAAGAACTGCTTGAAGCAAATATTGATTTTAAAGACCGATAAACTGTCAGTATGTATTAGTAATGTCAAATAAACATTAATAGCCAGTCGTTAGATGAAAGGAAACTACAACAAATGAGCTAATTGTATACGCACTACTCCTTGTGGACAGTATGTCAAGGAAGAAATTATTGTTCCATATATCTTTCTGGATAGTTCATTTCCACAGCAGTTGCAGTGTAAATAACAAGTCTTCACAGTATGTAGTTATGGCATTGACATGGAAGGTTATAGTGTGTAGTACCAGTAGAACTGAAGTTACTTTGTATTGCGTAGGTTTTGGCTGATTTTGAGTAAAGCCTCTGTAGAGAATTTGGCGAAGATGTCAGACAAATGTTATCTGTGTATATTGTGTAAATTTCGTTTCGTTCGTTCACACTATGGTCGCCAGCGAGTGTGATTAGCTGTTGATATTAAACTTTATTAAAACTGCTATCTTAAAAGTCTTAAAAGTTGATGCTAATCCTGTAAAGGACAGAGAAAAAAGTGCGAACTGAACAAATTCAATGAAGTCAATTTCTATCGTTAATACTACATCTAAAGAAAGAAAAACTACAAAACACCCATTTCTGAAACAGTCGTGAAAGTGTGATTACATAATTGATGTATTACGAGATTTACCAGAAAATACCTAGCATTGAGAGCTATAAGGAGAAGAAATAACGATATATGTTTAATGTGTCCTTTCGAAATAGCATTGTTAATTTTGAAAATACCTTTTTTTAGCTTTTGTGCCTCAAACTTAGTTTTCTTCTATTTTTCCTGATTTACAAGCATATGTAAAGCACAAGTGTGGGTAATAATTAAGTTCAACTTTAGCTTGAGTTAATTTACTAAGTATAAGGAGTACTCTTTTTCATATTTTGTAACAGCTCTTCTGAAGTGGGAACTTTGAAATAGAGATCACATGAGAAGAGGGGCTATATCAAAATCCGCAAAGAAGAGCAATCAAAGGAGGCTGGTAACCAATGTAAGGATTAAACAATTTTTTGCATAAGTAACAAACTAGAATAGAAAGATACGTTTAACTTAATATTTAGCAGGGATCTCTGGTTTTCAAAAATCACATCTTCAAATCATCTTTACATTCTGTATAAAACACGTCTGTTCCTAGTACGGTGAAAAAGGTTGATAAAAAGCTGGTTATAACTTCTTAAGTCCAATTTTACTTCTATTGAGTTCTACTCTTAGAAATATCAACCCAAATTAAGAATATATTGGTCTGTGATTTTCTAATACGCATCAAACCTCAATTACATATAGAAATAATAATTCCCACGCTTATTTTTCTTTATATTTCCCACGCTATATACCTAAATAACAAGTTTCAGTTTTGTCTTCCAGATATTTATATTTTTTATTATCTTGTTCTTTCTTTAAAAAGCATCAAGACAAATTCTGAAATCTCACTTTGAGATGATAGCGAGAGAGTAGGCGTATTCAGGGTTGATCTAAACACTGTAGGCTCATTTTAGGAAGTACCACTTCATAGCTTTTTATTAACATCTAGACCCAGTTTTAGCTGTTTTTCGTTTAAGACCTTAATTCCTTGTAACCATTTTAATGAAAGCTGATTAAAAGGTAATACTACCACTTTCCTACTAGTTAACATACGGAGGTTACAACAAAGTAATGAGATTTCAAGGGTCAGCATAAGTAGAAAAGGCCTTATTTTATGACCACTGGTTTTGTTTCTTTCTGGTTGGTAAAAATGCTATCTTTCTACTCTCTTTCGTACAAATAATTGTTAAAAAAATTGAAAACTGTTTACATTAGTTGTGAAATAAAGTATTTCTTTTGAGTTGAAGACTTGATAATTTACAAAGCAGAAAAAAAATTAAATTTCCCGCGTTATCTAAAGACCAACCTAAGGAAATGGGTTTTCCTTTAGTAAACAGTACTTGATTACAAAGTTGCGAACTAAGTACTTAAAAGTAATTGAACCTTCCACTATCTGAGGACGACCAGCTCTAGTAAAATCGGAAGAGCATCAAAATACGAGAAATTAATAACACACTTTTATGCATGATTTAAAATTATCTTATGGAATTACCATTTCCCATGAGTTACTGCTTCCCTTTTTCATCTCCGTCTTTTCTGTAATATTCTGTCAATTAAGCTAACTTGATTTGAATCTTCTTAAGGACTAATCAAATGTACTGTATTGCACCATGGTACTGGTACCTACCAACTTGTTGTGCCAGTGTATATAACTTACTCGATTTTTATTTTTTTTCAAATATCCTTAGAATCTAGATGGTGATATTTTATACATTAAATGTTTTGTTCTTTTTTCACCTATTGTCTTAGTTCAGTAGTCTCCTTTCTAATATTTATGTGATGCTAAAATGTTCTCTGCATTGAGTTATTTTAATACTTAGTGAAATGATTTTCATGGCTATCTGTCTATGTGTGTGACTCTCTCTCCCTCTCCCTCTCTCTAACTTTCTCTTATGTAAAAGTTGTTTACAAATATCTCATACGAAAAAATAAACATTCTCCAACAATTATTTGAACTCCTGTACTATATGAACGTCATCTACAAAAACAAATTTGTTTACAACTCAAAGTTACTGCATTGAACACAGTTTAAAGCAGCATATTGTCTTTTTCTTCCACATTATTTTTCACACAAATAATACTAAAGAATCTGTAGGGTAGGATCTATGTGATAGCTGTAAACTGTTTAATAAAATGAGGCATAGAGCATGTTTTAGTAATAGTAGTAGTCTGCTTGTTGTCCAGTATGTTCAGTCAACTGTAGCTGAACAGTCAATTTCACATAGAGTTCTATTTAAACTATGTGTAGACACAAGCAGGTAATGACACCTAGATACTTGAATGTGCATGAAAATAATGATTCCAGATAAGAACTTTTATTACATTTTAATTAAATCCCAAAATAATTTTCAAGTTGACGTAATGTAAGACTTAAAAATATATTTAGTTAATAATAATCTACAGCAACAAAAGTAGAGGCACCTACTAACCTGTATTCTTGCTTCTGTCAATCCAAGTTTCATAGCTAGTTCTTCTCTTAAGAATACATCTGGATAATGTGTGCGAGAAAATACCCTTTCTAATTCATCTAACTGATAAGTTGAAAAAGTTGTCCGAAATCTTCGTTTCTTTGGTAACTGAATTTGTTCTTCTCGTTCCTTTGTGGGAGAAGGATCATCACTTTCTAATTTTCCTTCGTTAAATTGTTCATCTGTTGATTCGTCATCTAGAAAAGTATAGAAAAGAGGTGATAAGATAAATCTTAGTGTTCCATTTTTCTAAAATAGTTGAATTGGTATCTATATTACTCCTTTAAAGTTTACAAGTGAAAATAACGAAGTAAAACAGACGAAAAGGTGGTGTTGAGGCGTGTACATGTACAGAAGCAGCCATTGGTTAATATCAGGAAGGATGTCCTGAAAAGAAATTTCACAGACATAAATTTCTTCACAGGGGCAACCCCCCCCCAACCCTGGCTAACTTAGCAGTGATTATGTAGAAGTAGTTGTGCATACAAAAGCATACCAATGGACCCTAGTAATGGCCTGGAAATAAACTATAGCAATACCGAGGAAAATAAAATAAAGCTGAGGAGAAAATCTCAAAAAAAGGTAAACATTTACAAAATACAAAATTTCTGTGTAAATGCAAAACAAAAATGTAAAATGTATGATAAAAACATTGTGGCATATCAAAATTTGTTTCAAATAAATGAACCAACGATGAGCATATATTTCTCTGACACTATATTTCGGATTTTTTTAATCCATCTTCAGGTCTAAAAGCAATAAAAGAAAAAGTTTAAAAACAGTTAAAAAATATACTTTGCGTATTTGATTTTATTATATATATGTATGTAGTGCGATATAGATGATGGAAATTTTGTACAGATGTATATTTTTTAACTGTTTTTAAACTTTTTCTTTTATTGCTTTTTGACCTGAAGATGGATTGAAAAAATCCGAAATATATTGTCAGAGAAATATATGCTCATTGTCGGTTCATTTATTTGAAACAAAAATGTAAAAGGGTGTTAAAGAGGTTTCAAATATAATCCAAAATTCGTTTAAGGTTGGATGACAAAAATCTCATATCACAATAACTTTAATTCTTATGAGTGTCAGACAGGGCTTCTTGTCGAAACTTGTGTGGGTAGTAGCGGTGGAAGCTTCAGTAAAATTCAAAAATACAACTTGAAAAGTTCTTTACCGACCACAATGTAATGTTCGATAGAAAAGGTAGGAAAGCGTTTTCAATACGGTACCTTCCACAAAATTATGTGCTTCTTGTTATGCATAAGACTCCTGGGAGTATTTTCACATGAACTTATCAATCCCTGAAGACCTCATCATATATAAATATTCAAAGAAGCATCCTTTTTGAATAAAAGCCTCCTTAGAATAAAGAAATTTGGAGGGTTTTTTAGCAAATCATATGATCATTCTTGTTTACGTAAGTTCATATTTGATAAGGCACTCTTACAAAACTAGCAGTCTTATGAATGAATAAGGTAAAAGGTTTTTTGGTAGGTTTCATTGTAACCTAATTTTTTTTACATTGCCTTATTTTTGCCATTTTCTACCATCGATCTTCTTCGAATTAGCCCCACCTTTGTTCAGGAACTGTCATGTAGAGTAATGACAGTATACTATATTTTTGATTTTTTTATGTAAAAACGAGCCCCATTAAAAAATTTAAGCCATAATGATTTAGGCTAAAAAATACACTTTTTCAAATGCCTGCTTTTTTCTCTTCCACGTTTTAGTTTGAACTCTCATATTTTACCCCTATTTCTACGTGAATAAAATGTTTCATTAATGTGAATATTATTAACGAAGTGATTACAATGTTGTCCCAATTGTCATTGCATTGCTGTATATTGCGAATCATAAAGAGAATAATTTATTTTTTGTATCAGCTGTACCTTTTATATATAAAGGGAGTACATCTATTAGGGGGTGCCTCTTGGTCTTATTTCAGGTAACAGATCCTTTCCTTTCAAAAAGGGGATTTACAGCCACATTTTACCCAAGGTTTGGAACGCTCCTCAAGACCCTACGTTCAGATTGAAAACATGTGATTGTTGATAAAGAAAATAGATGCCCTTGCCAAGAGATTTATCTGTTGCTGCCATTTTCCACTAGTGCTACAATAATAAGTACCAAATCCCCCCTATTGATCAATAACAACATGTCATATGCTAACTTCGATTACTTAGTAGTACCGACATTAATAAATTCCTTAAACATCAGTATTCTCTTATCTACCGCTTCAAATACGTATTGTCTTACTAATTGCTAACTAACAATAAAATTAATTTTCTTGGGACTTTAAGTGAGGACTTACTCGATAACTATTGAAATATAGTTGTTTGCAATCTTTCTTGAATTAAGTCATTGGTAAATGATCTGTTTGTGATAAGGGGCCCACACGCTTTTAGATAAGGATAGTAAAAAGTGCTTAAGAAATAGCCTTGAAAATCAGTTCAGAAAGATGATAAGCCTAAAGAGAATTTTGTGGATCCTCTGTCGCTCTGTTTGATTGTTATCCTTCATTTTTTCACATTTAAGTTCTTTATCTTATGGTTATTGACCAGAGCTTTGGACACGTAAAGCCAAAACGACATACGTAAAAAGAGAATTTGAAGCTGGTCACAGTAGGGCGCTTTTTTCCATCAAAAATAAGCTTCACCGATCTGATAAGAACTATCATCTAATTATTTTTCTTTCAATACATTGTTCTTGTTTGAAAAACTGAGGACACACTAATAACTTTGCTCAGAGAAGGAAAAGAAATTCAAAATGTTAGTAACACAGTTCATGTCATTCAGCTTGGTAAATAATCGTTTTCCAACCAACAAACTAAATTCAATGCTATTTTTGTTGCTAAGGGTCCAGAATAAATTACCACGTGAGAAAATTTTTTTACATGTGGGAATAACATTCCCCAATTACATTCTAAATTTAGTGTGCCAGGTACATGTTGAATTTGCAACCAGGACAACATCCTCCGTAATTACGACGACTGAAGCATAATAAATGATACTCAGCTGTTACGTCATAAATTTATAAAAAGGAAATGAAAAGTTCCAGTTGTAGGGATGCAAATTCCGAATTGTAATTTGAATAAATGTAGTGTATATATATATATATATATATTATATTGAATCAAATTTTTATATTCTTTTATTTTCTCGTTTATATATAGGGTTTGTGTGTGTTTTGGAAAGGTTATTTGTTTATTTTCCAATCATCTATTGTTGATATAAATTCTCATAGTACCTTTGCCTGCCCTAGGTTGCTGGGGTGACTCGGTAAGTAATTCTACTACAGCGCATATATTAAGAATACACATTGAAAAGTCCAATATTTAGGCCAGTACAGGTTATTGAATTCAAATAATTATAATTATATATTATAATGATAGCGCCATTTAAGTCAAAATGGCGCTATCATTATAACCTTGATGTCATCACAACGTTTTTCTTTTTTCCTTATATTTTCATAGGAAAAATACAGGTTAGCTAAAATAAATAAATTCAATTTTAAATCTACATAATATTTGTAAAAAGTAATTTCAAAAACAATCAAAATACAAAAAATATATTTAGACTACTTAAAAATAGACAAATTATACATGATATACATCGTTTAATATCTTCAGAAATATATAAATATTTATTTATTTATTTATTTATAAGATATATCTATTATACACAAAGCTCAAGCAATCCAAGTTTCCGAATATCAGCTGTCTTTATCTATAATTAATGATGAGAGAAGAAACCTTTTTGTTTCTTTTCTTGAAGTGATACCTTTTTATCACCCAAAAAGAGTAAATTAGTACTTAATTATCCAATGAAACAGTAACCTCCTAAATACGAATAAACAGAAAAGACCATTGTGTTTATCGTTGCCTGCTCAACTTAATAGGACATCTTAGAGACTTCTTACATCTAATTGCATTGAACCCTTCATTTGAAATAATTGCACAAAAGTTGCTGTTAAATTTAGTTCTGGAAAATAACCCCGCGTATGATTTGAGAGATGCAAAAACACTGCTAATCCTTACCACTTGCTATCATTTTAACTTTTAAATACTGTTACAGTGGATTTTATCCAAAATGATGTGATTAAATCAAAGTAAGTTTAGTTTTATTTGTGCTTCACGTACTTAGCTCATCAGTAAAGCTAAATATCTCATTTTTAAGCCATCAAACAGTATTCCTAATTTGTTTGCAGTTACATCATCTCACACTGGACGATGTCGTCCCTGAAAAAGGAGAAGCTTTACTAGCTTTATCAACAGTATCGAGAAAGGACAGCTTGTATTTACAATCAATTTTTACATTTAACCATGCCATTAAAAACTTCCCTTCGTCCAATCTCTAGAAAGAACTCAACCAGATTAATTTCCTTCAAAAAAAGTCAAATCACAATAGAGTGCCAAACAGTCTTGGAGAACACTGGAGAAATACTCGCATCAAATGAATAACAATGAAACAAAATAAAGAAAAGAGACACTGAAATGAAGGGCACTGGTGAGGCCCTTGTTAACTGTACAAAGCAGAAAAGCAAGGGGAAAAATCACACACACACACACACACACACACACATATATATATATATATATATATATATATATATATATGTGTGTGTGTGTGTGTGTGTGTGATTTTTCCCCTTGCTTTTCTGGTTTGTACAGTGTATGTATGTGTGTATGTGTGTGTAAGATTGCTTTTTAGTGTTTTAAAGTGTTCGATTAGTATTGGAGATTGTATTTCATTTTCATCTTACTACTCCGAGTTTTATGTAATCAAATTCATTCCCTATTAGAACAATGGAGCTTAAATGGATAACTCAAAATCCCCAAAATACTGTCTACAAAACGATATTTATTAAACTAATATCAACAGCCAATTTAACATTTTTCTCAAGGGTGGGAAGGAAAGAGGAGACGCCTATGATTCTATCTACTTTTAACAATAGTATGACGGATCGCTAACATTAATCCGCTCTTTCCCCCGCCCCCGCAAAAAAAAATAAGGGTAAAATGCAGTGAGGTGATTTTCTTTCTGTAATGTCAAGAATCATCAACAATATCTTATACAAACTCCCCTACAAGAATAAATCTATAAATAGGTCTTGATAAAATGTTATGTTTTGTATTACTCAATGTGAAAATTATCGTTGGTTTGGCTCATTGCTCTGTTCGATTTTCTGTGCCCTCTCCTAATTTATCATAAGGATTGGGAGCAACTAACCCAACTTTCACTACTATGCATAAAATTCGTACTCTTATAACTTATTTGGCTTTTTATTTTCACTTATTCAATACAAATTCATTTTTGTAAGTAAATACTTATAACCTTGAAGTCAATTTTTCTTGGCAGAAGTATTGTTCGAGTATTTTTCATTGTCACCTCTTTAACTGCTATCAGCTTTCTGTTATATAGGCTGACAGTTAACTGCAGTATGTTATTTCCGTTTTCAAAATTTTATTCAGGGTTACAAGTTATTTTCTTAACCTGGGCATTGTTCCAGTTATCAAAAATTTAGAGAGTTTTAGTCCAACTTTAACACTGCTTAAAGCAACAGATCCGTTGCAAAAAGGTAAGGCTGCTAGAAACAGAGGCACTGTTTGACATAGTTAATATGTGCCATAGTCATATTTTCATCTTTAGTGTTACGTTCCATTTCCAAAGGATATTAATACAATTCCCGGTGCTTTTAAAATTTCTATTACTGCATGACTGGATATAGATTGGAGGTTTAATCGATTTTAACTACAAATGTTCAAAGATATTTTCATGATATTTTTGCGGTAACTTTTTTCAAATATCTTTCCTATGAGCGTCTCTTAACTCTTTTAATAAATTCAATTGTCTCCAGGTTTTATGTTTTAAGGTAACCTTATGCTAAGTCCTATTAATTTCTTTTCCGTTACTTAACTTACCGATACTACCCAATTTCTTTCAAATTAAATTTACAAATAACACCTGTACAAGTTATTTTGTTTCTTCGCCACTTTGTTCTGTTTTTCATTCATGTGTGACGGTACCTCATCTGTTGAATTTATTTGTTTTTTATCGGTTTGTAACTTTTATCCCTTGATGCACTTTTCCTACTTGTTATCCTTGTTTGTATTATCCACTTTGCGTTTCCCTTTCTTGTGCTGGATAATAAAAGCTATTAAGTATAATGTTTGGTTGGGGTATGTTCCCTCTACTTTGGAGGCTTTTGAATTACCATGACAACAATAAATGGAAGTCTTGGTCACTGTGACAGTCTATATCCTATAAGCTGTTTATTTCTAATCAAAAATTAAAATATGACACCGAGGCTTTGAAAAAGTAAACCTTACTACAACTGATTGTTATTTTCCCCCCTAAATTGTATATTACTTGATACCTTATCATCTTTATATTCCCACGTTTCCCTATTTACCATTTCCATTTCATCGTACGTTATTTTATTGGACAGCAGGCTTTAAAACAAGTGTAAAGCTATGTTGTTAAGCTTGATTCCTACCATTAAAAATCTTTTGTTGAAATATCATATTGTTGCTGAAGCAAAATAAAAATTTCGTTTTTGATTAAGTGCAAAACGAAAGCAACACACGTTGGAGCTGCTTTTTCTAATCCCTATTTTCTCTGGCACGTTTTCTTGTTTGCATTGAAGTAATCAAAACCATCAATCAGCAATAACGGTAATTTAATCTCAACAGGTGCTATCGCTTCTAATTATCTATCCAAGCTGCTGAGACGTCATTTGAAAATCAGTTTTGTAATGCATGGTTGGTTTCTTTATTAAAATAATGACCAAGATAACTAAGATTCACTATTGGATCATCATCTCGTACACCAATACATCACTAATAATCGGGATGTGAGTCAGCAAAAGGGTTCATGCTAGGCTGTCATACAGTGCGATTTACGTGTATTGCTTTGATAAACTAAACGTAAATAACTGCCACGATATGGCAATTTTGCTCATTTTTTTTCTACAATAGTTCCACCCCCTTCCTCTGCCACCATAATATGTTCCAATTATTTTTCGTTGAGAGGCTACTGGCGTTGATGCACTCCAATTAATACTCTTGGGAGATTTTTCTACCAAGGCAGGATATTTTCTAATTGGCAGGAAGGACACTTCCAATACTTTTAAAATTTAAGAGGTAAATTTAGCAAAGTAAACTTCTCCTAAATATGTTCATAGGTTATTTTCCAAAAATTCTGTTTGATATTCAAGTTAACATGCGCAAAATGCAGGGCAAAAGGTGAGTAAATTAAGGGTGATGGGGTAATAAAAGAAGATTTGGGGTGACAACACAACATGCCTGACATTTAGAAATGAATACGCAAAAAAAAAGGATAGAGTTTTTGAATATTCCGTTACTTGTAACTGAGACAAACTCGCACAATACTACTACTGCTGCTACTACTACTGCTGCTGCTACTACTACTGGTACTACTACTACTACTGCTACTACTGCTACTACTGCTGCTACTACTACTACTGCTGCTACTACTACTACTACTGCTACTACTACTACTACTACTACTGCTAGTACTACTACTACTACTACTACTGCTACTACTGCTACTACTACTGCTGCTACTACTACTTCTGCCATCACTCCTAAAGCCTATTATGCACCCAGAATAGCATCTTTCTTTTTAGAAAAATACTAACAGTAGCATGTTAGGTAATGCTATGAAGGCCTTGATCTGCAAATATTAATTTTCAAATCTGAATCCAAAGAATCTTCCATGCATTTTTGTAGTGTATCCAAAAGGCTAAATCTGCCATGGAAAAGAAACCCTTCAGAGAGGATTGTAATGATGTGATTAACCTACTTTTTTATCTATTTACAGATAGATAAATGGCCTAGAACGAGCTTTGGTTTTTTTTGTCTTTCCAAACAACACTTGTTTTTAGGATTGAAAAACTGTTAAGCCTTTGACTTTGAAGTGACACCTAAAGAACGGTAATAATTATTGCAAGTCCCGGAAAATCTATGACATGACTGTGTACTACATTTAATATAAATTTAAAACTTCCTCATACTAGAAAAATTTTGTTATTTTATTTAATTATCCTTCAGATTTACATTCGTTGTTTTCGTAAAAAAGCAAAATGGAACAGAGGTTTGGGGGATCCTTTTCTTGTGGCTGTATTTGATGCTCTGATGCAAATAGAAGTGATCGAATTTTTAAAACTTGTGTTAGCAACTAACAAATGTGGAAAGGAACAGGAGGAAAAGTGGTATCACTTTTTGAAAAGTAGCAGGTTTCAAATCTCCATATTTACCAGGCTTGAAAAATGTAATGCAAATATAATGTGACCAATTGGTTTTAAAAAATGATCATTGTCATTTACCACTACCTATTGGTAGCACAAAATGACAATTTTGTGCCATTACATATTAGAGCTTAGACCACGATTTAGATGGTCTGCAGCTTCGTGGATCAAGTGAAACAAAATCTGTTTATGTTTTTATGGGTTAAAAATAAACATACTTAAGAAAATCTTGGAGACAGACCCTCCTATCTAGTTAGGTTTGTAAAAACCCAGAATCTGATGTATACTTGTTAACAGCGTTTGTATCTCAATAACATCAATTTGAAAGCATGAGTAAACTAGCCTTTCTTGTTAATGTTTCGAAGATCAATACATTTTGCATCTTAATAAAAACTGTTCATCTCGCATGGAACATCAAGAGTTCCAGGATTTTTTACATCATACTTAGTACAAAAAAATGAAACAGTTTTCCCCGCATGAAATGCTATCTACATTGCTAATTAGACAGAACACTTTTTATTATGAATTTTTTAAGCAAAATATCTCAGGAACAAATTTTGAAGGTGAAATTAGACCCAATTAAAGGCTTCATAGTAAAGACACTGTACCAAAGACTGGCGGATAAGTATCATTTTGATGAAAAGAAAAAGAACAAATGTATATTATTACTATATATATTTCTTGTGTATCTGTATAATATATTATATATTGGAGGGTCATGTCAGATATATCATAACATTATTAATAATATTATTACGTTAATACCAAAATACCATGTAATATCAGATTTTATCACTTTGCTAAGTCTCATGTATATATAAGAATAAATAAGACGTTACTGAGACTTCAGTAAGATTTATTGGGTCTGCGATCAAATGACAGGCGTGTAGAAGATAAAACAGAAATAATGTTGCCCTAAATTTACGTATCTCCTAGTTTTGTTGCATTTTTGAAATACATTGCTTGTTCTTTGCTCCACTGATCAAGATTTTGGGACAAGAGTTTTTATGCGCCTGTTACAATTTGAATAAAAGACCAAAAGTGCTCTAAGAAGATGTCTATGTACTTTGTATTTTATTGCCAAAATCAAATTTCTTTCGTCGCCAGTTTTCAAGAGCATTTGAAAAAGAATCAATTTTGTATGTTAAAAAGAACAAGTATGGAAATTTATCTTTAAGTGGATGGTAAATTTCAGATAACAAAAGATCTCTGAGAAGAAACTAAACAAACGTGCTGGGATAAAAATATAAAGTTAAATAAGTAGTAGGTCTTGTAACCAGTAAAAAAGGGTGAGGCAAGAATAAAACTGTTTTGCGAAGAAAACAAAAAATTTAAGACTGATATTTCAAGGATGTTGTTTATAAAAAAATAAAATTTAACCCAACTTTTAATAGGGTTTAATTCATTTTCACATAAAAGGTCAACCCTTAAAGAAAGAGATTTTTTTACAGAAAAATGTTTGCCAAATGGCTGACCCGAATACACAGATAACGTTTTATAAAGACAAACCTATTTGAGTGATGGCGTTTTTATTTGATATTATGAAAATAAAGAGACCAAAAATTTAAAAAATTACATTTCACCTCGCATTGGTTGATAAAAACAATGCATTTTAAAACTCTTAGTAGTAAAATTTTTAGAAAATTAGGCTTGGTCAATGAGTTAAAAATCGAAATCTTCCTACTACAAAACATATTAAAAGTAAATAGCTATGAAATAAAAAAAATAGAATATGCATATCGAGGAAATATGAAGCTGCTGATAAATTAAAGCCTGTTTTCTATATTTAGAACTATTTTAGTAGAAGATCGCCACAACTAGTTTACAAGTTTTTTAATAGTGTGTTACGAGGAACAGATTGCAAAGATATCAAGTTTTCTATTATACAAAACCATTTATTGATTTTCTTGATTATTGAGCATTTTAAGCTTCCAGTCTGCCTTAGTACAAAATATTTTACTGGAAATCATATAGCAATAAAAAAATTGTCTTCTTCGATTAGCTATCGTAACTGCAAAACTCTACCCAACTAAAAATATGAGAACAATAAAGACGCCAGAAAAAATTCTATATCTATGAATAGCGTAGATTTGCCTCAGATAGATCTTATGCTCACTATACCTGTAGATCCACTATTGACTCGTTTTCTGGTATCTTTTCCTTTTTCAGTGTCTTGTCTATTTCTATGTACCGCTTTATCCTCAAGACCCAAAATATCCGCTATATTGTAAGACTTCCATCTCTTTTTTTCAGATAGTGATGTGTTTGTATTCCTAAGTAAGGCCATAAATTAATAATTGTACGACATGTATGAAAAGTAAAAGGTAAAAAAATTAACCTATTCAGGCTCCAAAGATTTAAATTATATCTAATCCCTTACTAACTCACAATTTTTACTGTCTAGAATTGCTCATGTTCACTTAAAACTAGACATTGTCTCTGAACGTATCCCTTGCATGAATTGTTAACACACAATTAGCAGCAGCATGCCCCTTTCAAAGCCCATCAACTAATCGATGTATTGTTATTTCATTAAAACTCTTTATTATGTTGATTGGCTTCATCTGGTATTGCTCTTCCGTGTACTTTTCTTATCATTTATATACACTTCAGCTCATCAGTGAATATATATAATGATTTGAAAGACTGTCTATTCTGTAAAATCAGGTGATGGTCTTTTCAGTTGCAAATTATAAATAGTAAAAATATGATAAAGACTTCTAGTATCTGCATTAAATATGCGTAGTCAAAATACCAGTTTTCGCTGAATTTTCATATCTATACAAACAAAATCATTAATTTTTATTCCAAAAAAATCACTCTTTATTGTTTGCTAACAAATCCTATACAATAACAGAGTCAGTTAGCAACATAGCCAAGCGTTTATGGAACAACCACGCTTCATGTAACACCAGTGAAGAATTAACTGAAACTATTGCTTTACTTAAATACTCAGGAAAAATCAAACAAAAAGCTCACTTCAATGCACTTAAAAAAACTCTTATTGTTTAGAGAACTTAATTGGAACATCTGATTCTCACCTTTCAATATCTGCGATTTCATGGTCCCGAGATTCAGGCATTACTGATAGTATATTTTGATTGAAATCCCTTTCAGAGCATATGCAACAATTTTAGATCCGTGATATGAGTAGAAAAAATGATTATCTAAACCTACTTCTGAAAAAAAAATTAAACGACCTTAATGCATGGAAAAATTGCCTTTAGAGCCAATAACTACTTGTATTATTACAATAAAGCAGAACTATCTCCATTAGAGTCTTTGCAAATAACTTGGCGTTTATGTTAAGCTGAGGCGCAAATACGGTCCATTAGCTCTGATCATTGGTCTGCAGCTTTACACATGACATCACATGTCCAGCGAAACTATAATTTGATTTATTTGACAGGATGCTAATGACCCTTCAAAGACCAGACTTTCTCTTTGAACCTTGATAGCTATTGACTGAGTTCGGCATTCGACCGGGCAAGATTTATTAGCCTCAGAAACAATCATGTTAAATATGCAGGTTAATTAACATGTATTCAAGACAATTGGTATCCAATGATTATCAAAAGAAAGTAATCAGATATGAGAGTACTGAGTATGGCTTTCATTACTTAATATTTTAAGAGATTGTTTATAAGCAGGTATTTGACCCAAAATAAAGTGAGGAGAAAGAGAGAAAGAGAGAGGCGTTGAACCTCAAAAGAATGTGACGTCAATTTAAAGCAAGCTCAGTTCCAATTAAGCTGTGTCCGTAACACTTTTAAACAAAGTTGGATTTTTGGTCATTTTAAGATTTTCAAATGTTATTTGTTTAAAAATTGTACATTTCTTCTTCTTCATTATTTTTAATTACATTCTAAGCTTAAATTTAGAAAAAGTAGCTTTCTGCTTCAAAAAGAAGTCTTATAGACCGCATTTCAGAAAATTGTTTACATACAAGCCACTAGGAGCATCGACGCGTTCAATAGCATTAATAAATTTACAAGCAAGCTGCGACCAAGTTTCCATTTGAAGCTTTGTTTTTTTACATCCAGAAAATATTAAATGTACATGTTTTAAAACTCAATACAAAACCTTCAATGTAGGAAATTCAAAAGTAGGGGAGTTAATTTTTTGAAAATGACATTTGTTATGAGGTCAAGAAAAGCGATCAAATCCTCTTTAGAATTAATATTGTATACCAAGAGGTTCTTATATATCTTTGCCCACTACATGATATATATAAAAATAAATATTTTTTTGTTGATTAGAAATGAGTTTCGCAACTCCTCCATTCCAAAGGGCCTCCATAGGTTTCGATTATCTGTTGACAAGACCTTTGGTAATGGAATGAAGTAGAATAGTATATAATTGTATATGCTTGTACTTGTATAAATGGGTATGTGAGACATACATATACGCACTATACAGATTTATGCAGATCTGGCAGGTGGAAGGTAATTACCAAAAGAATAAATGAAGTAGGACACCGTTTGCCATTAATGAATAAAACAAGGAAGAGACAGATTATTTAAATTTCTGTGAGTGAAACAGAACACTACACATTTTGATAATAAAACAGTAATTGCTGAAGGAAATATGATAAGATAATTTTTTCCCTTGGGTTCGAGTATATAAGACAGATATCTTTTAAAGTAGTACCAAAAAATATATTAAAGAGAAAATTGATCAAATTACTCGAATTAAAATGTTTAAAAAAACCCAGAGCCTGAATGCTCACAACCAAGTACAACATTTAAGATGCAACAATGGGCAATACACTGGCATCAGGCATTTTTACTTAAATCCATCAAAGGAAAGCATAATGCTCTGTTCGAATTCAGCACCTAAATGATACAGTAGACTTCCACTCTAAGAAATCCATGGTTTAACTAAATTTCAATCTGACAATAGAATATATATAGTAGAGGAAAGAAAACTCGGGATTAGTATGACATTTTCGTTTGTCAGAGTATGTACGACAGACACAAATAGGCATTATCAAATAGAGAGGGTTACCTATCAGTTCAATTTGTAGCTTGTTGCATTTGTTTACTGGAAAAGTGTAAAAAACAGTCTGTTATTCCCTTAAGGTAAAAATGTTCTACAATCGTCTCCCTTTCTTGGCATAGAGAATATATTTGTCAATTTTATTATCATGTTCCATTTCTCCATCTAATATTTCTTCAAACTAGGTTTCCAAATAACTCTGTTTACATGAAACCACTTTGACTTGTGACTCTGTTTCAACGTTTGAAATAATAATCAAAAGAATATATTTTTCTTCCTCAAATGACACACCTAAATTTTGGAAATTTGCCATCATAGCAAACAGTATCAAATCCTTGCAAAACAAAATACAGCAGCAGGTAGCTCATGACCAAGTTTACAGAATTTCTAATACTTACAATATTCTCTTTGAAACAAAAGGACACTTTAAGTTGACAGCAGATTGTGGTAGAAGACTGCGTTAAGCGTGATTGTCTTCACAAAATTATCATAGTGGTATTGGATTCTGCCAAAGTGAATTCAAACAAATAGAAAAGGAAGTGGTCTGAATATGAAATAAATGGACAAAGAGTTTCTTTCTTGCTGAAATATCCATGTTCTTACGAATTGTTTGATTTTTAAATAAAGGTTGCTACAGTATTTCTTTGGATAGAATCCCCCTCCCTCTTCGGGTAAGATTTGTTTCTGAAATAAGTGCTCCCTTCTCCAACACTTCAATAAATAGCGAGTCATCACTGTTCATAGATCCGAAGAGCTACATGTACATTGTTTTAAGCTACGTCAGCTAAGCCAAAATGGATATTATCATTTAAAAATTTATTGGACTCTGTTAATTGAGAAAAACCATGACAAAGTATTTTTGATCGTCAAATATTGAAGAAGTGGGATAGCTGTGTTATCTTTTGGACCATCTAAATTAAAACGAAATCTTTTTCTAGTAAATTGGGCTACAGATAAAATGAGTTAGAAAAGTAAATATGTTTATTCTTTTTATTTTAGAATAAGTAACTATATTAAGCGCCCCCCTATTAAGGTAAATTTTGGAATACACATCGGGGTTTAAAAAGGTACAGTTTCTAATTTTCCAATCTTTAATTAACTGAAAATTTTGTTAACTTCAAAGAGTGGCCATATTCATCGAAAATTGGACAAAACAATATTTTTAAAACAATTTTAGACGAATAAATGTTCTACAATGCTGTAACAAAAGCTGGGTTGAGAGAGACATATTGACTTCTAATGGTATTTTCCTTTCATTCCAGGGTTTTTTTAAGTCTTGCCTCAAACCGGAAGTCCAGTCGAGGATTTCTTAGAAAGCTTCTCTGTGAAAGACACTTTGTTTAAACTCAGAAATATGTTAGGGTGAAAAGCATAAGTTGAGACTCACTGGGCTAATAACTACTGGCAAAACTGTTAGTGAAAAGTTTCCATTGCTTGAAAATGAAAATCCAGTAACTTCTTGTTGTCCTTTATATTATAAAAGCCAACTTTGTTAGTGTGAGTTACAAAGGAAGAGGTGGAAGGATGGTGACCTATTTTCGGACTGGGTGCAACAGGTCGATCATGAAATTCGTGTTAGACGGCGTAAAGATAGCTCCACAAATCGATAACTCCCCATTCCCTCCCGATGCTATAGATTTAGAAAAAATAAACGTTATATTCACACTATAAAACATTCCTACAAAAATTCGAGGGTTGGGTAAAAAAAAAATTTGAATTCTATTATGGTGTAAAGATTATAGACAAGCTTAGCTTTGTATTGAGAGAAATATAGTGAATTTCAGGGATACGCTTTCCTTGATGCAACTGACATGTCGTGACAAATTTGGAATAAAATGGCAAAAGAGACAGTATCCACTTGTATTTCTAGAGCTGGGAAATTTAGTGAAACACAAGTTTTTATAGGAAATGATCCAGATTATCTCTGTAGGATCTGTTTTCAAATAATATGAACAAGAAAAATAAAGTGTCGATGGAAAAGTGTCTGAATCAAAACCAAAATCTTTTACAGACAATGAGATAATTGTAGTCATAGGAACAGAAGAAAATGTGAATTGTAACGATGATAACGAGGACAGATAATGAAAGCTGAACTAGCGATGCAACCGATGCACAAAGTGCAAGATGCTTTAGATGTGATGTTTTTTTGCTTCAATGTTTCCAGAATATGAGAGGAAGTTGCAAGAGAATTTATTATTTTGTGCCAAATTTATTGATCATGTAAATGTAATAGGTAACATGCAAATTACACATTAAAACCTTTTTAAGGGTTTGTAAGTACGCATAAGCTCGATTACTTATCTTGTATATGTATCAGCTACATTGTACATTTTCTTGATAATCGAAAATTAGCTTGAATAATACGTGCGTTAAAAATAATGTTTTCAATAACTTATATTTTAACGAGGTGGATAAAAAACTTACGGAGAGGGTATTGTTTTTGAAACAATAGTCGACTCAGATTCTACTCCGCCTGTTGCTATTCAATTTTCTCTTGCTAGAAGGTTGCAAAACAAGTTCAGTTTACAATGAGGAATGAAAACAATGAGGAATTTTATCTGAAGAAGGAAAACAAAATACTAGCGAAGATTGGTGTTGTTGACAAAGCTGAACCTTTAGAGCTACTTCATTTGAAAAATGAGAGAGAAAAAGTATGAAAAGAAATTTCGGATAAGAAAATTGTATCAAGAATGTAAATTGAAAGGAAAGTTCTGTATTATTGTAAAAGTTATGAAAATATGCTATAAAAATATTTTTATCAAGTCAAAAGTGAACTGCAATGTGGTAAAAACATAGAAATATATTTCGAACTACTCGTTCATCATCAGTCTACTGTATAAAAGCATCAAGCCAAATGTTCAAAATTTATATTTAATTTACAAGTGAAAAAATCCTATGGGAGTACATAAACAAAAGAAAAAAGAGTAAAAGGGAGGACATAATAAAATCCTTGTATATGCCAAAGTAATCAGCGGATTCCATAACAGATCTTCTAAATTTAATAAATAATATAATTCCCAAGACCATTAGCAAATGGTAACAATGGATGAATATCCTAAATTACTGTCATTAGATTTTGATAAGTAGCTGCCTGCTCCTGAATTCATCCTTGGTGTTTAGGGCTGGTTTGATGTCCCTTATGTGGAGTGCCTCCAATGTTTCTAAATGGTCTTGTCCTTTGATTGTTGAGTCGACGATCTCAAGGTTGTCAAAGTCAGCTTCACGTCTACAGCAGTTCCAAAAATGTGTTTTTACTGGCCTATCTTTTCGCCCTTTATGTTCCTTAAAGCGTGTGATGACATGTGGACCTGTTTGGCCAACATAGCAGGCATTACAGCCTGGACATTGAATTTTGTATATCACATTGCTTTTCAGTTCTTTCTTGATACTTGGTTTCAAGCTGGGTAGAATTATCTTTAGCTTTCTGAGGGTTATGATTGGTTGGACAGGACCCCCACATTTTCTCAACTGCTTGATGAAGTTATCTGTGACATTTCCACGATACTCTACAACGAACAATATTTTAGACTCGGTTTGTTCTTGATGTTGGTCTGTATCAGGTACTACTTTATCCTTCTGGGCGATCTTTTCCAAGGTTGAGTTGATGATCTGGTCATAGAACTCTGGTGGGTATTGATTTTTCTCCAGAATGTCTTTCGCTCTTTGTAAACTTGCATGGAAATAGTGCCAGTTACTACATGCTCTATGGATACGATGGACAAAACCAGCCACTATAGACCGTTTGTAGCATCTCGGTGCCAGAGCATGGAAATTCATTATGAGCCCAGTGTCTGTGGGTTTACCATGTCGAGTTCAGTACGTTCCCTTGGTCCAGTATACATATATCTAAGAATGGTAGTTTTCCATCCTCCTCTTGTTCAATTGTAAACTTCAGGTTTTTGTGCACTTTTTTATCGTCGTTTAGATCTTCTAGTTTCTGTTCGATGTTTTGTCGTTTTATGGATTTCAATATGTCGTCCATGTAGCGTTTAAATAATTTATAAAAAAAATAAAACGTATTTTTCACATGTTTAAATGTTGCCTTTAAATTACTTGGTCCAGTACTGTGGTGCCTGTATACACAGGTACCTATTTAGCTGATGCAAAGGTGACTGTGGCCTTGAATTACCAAATAAATTCATCTTTTGTTGGTAGAATAAACTCTGAAATCTGCCTGGCTATTTGGGATGCTCTTATGATATGGGTTATCTTAAAGCCTCTGTTCAAGAGCATAAATTGAAACACACAGCTAATGAATTCGAAATAAAGTGGAAGTGCCCCAATGCTTTGGAGACTTACAACCTTTAAACACAGCTAATGAAAAAATGGTATTTAATCATTGACTTCTAAGAGCTAGAAGAGTAGTATACAATTCCTTTAGCAGAGCTGTAAGTTCGGGAATTTGGCTGAGACCAATTTAGGCTAAACTCGAGAGGGTAAATGCCATTTCGAAAGCTGTAAATGGGTTTCAAAAACTAATATCGTTTTCTTCAGCTGATAACTACAATCACTGTCCGAAAGACTATGTTGATAGAAAAACGTATTCTGGCATAGCTATTAAAGGAAAAGTAAATGATTGCAGAATCTTTTATGTATTTTTTAAAAATAACTATTGAAAGAATGCAGCTAATATTCGTGATGAATTTGAGCAGTTCTTCAAGTTAGAAGGCGCGGTTGAATAGTAATTGAATGCATTGACTACATCCTAATAGGTTATATAGAAAACACATTAATCATAAGTGCTACTTGTTTCAACAAAATAGTCGAAACAAAATAACAAAACCGTTAAAACAGTGTATTAGTAATAATCTTACACATCTTATTTCAGAAGAAGGAGAGGGTACAATTTCCAGTTTTGGGAAAATTCTCTACCTATATCTAAGATTATTAAAAATCTCCTATTTGTGCATTTTTATTAATTTTTAATCCGTTCTTATCCTTTGTCATTGGTACCCTCCTTTACTCTGTTTTTTGGGGAAAATATCACATTTTCTATCTTTAGGTTCAATAAAAATGTCATTTTAGAGAAATGGAGCCTTTTGCTAAATGGACATCTACAACAAAGTTTGAAATAATGCTACCCCTTCTAATCCCACGTTATCAGACCCTCCTTGAAGTTTTAAAAATTTATCTTTATCCACTTATGATAATACTCTCCGTATTATACATGTAAAATACTACCAAAATGGCTAAGTCATCTTGGCTCTTTGGGCGTTGTCTAGTGTAGTTTCATTGGTATGACTACGTGGGGTTTGACATTTCCTTTCTTGTCACGTCATATTCCATTTTCATGGATACAGATGTTTGTGTTAAAACACTCTCTTTCATTCTCTCTCTTTTTATGAAATATTGTGTTGTTTCTCTTTCTCTTATGTTATTGTTTCCCTTTCTTGATTTCTTAGGATGTTTTAGGTTTTACGAAGAAGCCTTTTGTTTTAATTTTGCATTCCAAGACAGAAAAGTGCAGGCTACATAAAGAAAAGAAAGAGCATACGGGTTTAGTTTTTGTGACCAAGGAGGTCCTTGATAAGCTACAGAAGGGTATTTGGTCAAAATCTGTGCTAATCCTTAGAAAATAGTTCCTAAGGCACCTCGATGCCATGATATCCTTTTGCGTCGTGCACCCACGTTTTCCTTTCTTTCATTCATTTTATTTCTTACTACAAATTACATTTTTCTTCTTCCCATTCTCCTTCTGCTTTCAAATTTTCTAACACTGCAATTTACCCCACTTTCTGGAGTTGTCTTTTTTTGTTGATACAAAAGAACTGAAAATCATTTTTTGCCAAAATGAAATTAGAATTTACAGTCTGTGCGTATTTACCTAGAAAAAAAAGAGACAACGATGACATAGTGTTTGTACTTGGAATCATTAGTGTCGTCATGATTTAAGTAAAAGAATGGGTATGTTTAAAGTAACGGACACACATCGCTTTTATTGTCTATGACCTTCAACAACGTCTAACCGCATCTTTTATCTATGGCAGTCTTATCTTTGACTGTTATACTTTTAAACTGGTACTCACATTTTCACATCTATCCATTTTGTACATCCAAACTACTTTACCCTATAACAGTTAACTTCCATGAAAGAAATAGAATTGTTTCTAATATAATTTACAGGGCCCACGCTACCGGGGGGGCCGAGGGGGCCATGGCCCCCTCACTTTTTTGCAAAGCAAAAGTGTTAAAAGTGTTAATTGCTTAATGCGCTTCATCAATATGCAAAACGCGTGTCAGATAGTTTGTTTGCTTTAGTTGATTGTTTTGAAAATGAACTCATAGTGCGCATGGATGTATTTCACATCCAAATTTACGAAATCTTGAAAAACAAATATAGTGTTGTTGTGTGTATCGAGTTAACATGGCGTCTAATCGTAAAATCACAGATATCTTCAAAGTAGCTCAGAAAAAAGACAAGTCATCATCTGATGTATCCAGTGTATCTACAACGTCGACAAGCACGGCTGAACCTGAAGAAGTTCCATCGTCATCGGCTGCATCTACAGTGCTCCCATATCGACCACCAAAAAGTTTCACCTTTCCAAAGACAAAAATCGGAGATAGAAGTCGCTCCTGTCAGTACCAATGGTTTGATCAATTCTCTTGGCTACATTATGACACAAGGTACATTTATGATTAATTTTATAAAAGCAGCTTCGTATTGAGTTACACATCACAGTTACCAAAACCAGTCAATATTATCATCGTGAAATGTCTAGGGGGTATGAAATGAGCGCCATGACGATTCACTTTCTACATCGTTGGTTTCTTCGACGTTTGAAGATTATATGTTCTTTTTTATTGTTGTAGGTCAGACCGTGTCTTCTGCAGTTACTGTACGAAACAAAGCAAAAATCAAGCTTTACTTAGTGAGAGGAACAAAGAACAGGCGTACAT
>RDPX01000001.1:12102123-12116053 GCA_003991215.1 Morbakka virulenta
GTAGGCTTAAAACATGGATTAGATCAAGTATATTACAAAAGCGATTCAACTCTTTGGCACTACTATCTTGCCACAAGGAACTTTGTGACAAACTCTCACTAATCGAGGTTGCTAATGAGTTTGTTGATTCTAAAGCAAATAGGAAAAATATATTTGGAAAATTTGATAAAAACGACTTGTAAATTTAACAGGATTATATACTTACTTATACTTATATACTTATGCATGGATATAGTGGTATTTCTGTAGTTTTAATTTGTCTTTCACTATTAAAAGTAACCTTTGAAACATGAAAAAGAGTTCATTTTTAGCCCTTCTAGACACCCTGATTTTCAAAAATTTTCTGGGCCGTCGGCCCCAACCATGGTGGGGCCTCCTTAGATAGTAACTCGTGTGGCCCTTCCACTTTTCAAATCGTTGCGTGGGCCCTGATTTAAATATTAACAAATTATTCAATCAGTTTGTAATTATTTTTTTTATGAAATATGTTTATTTTTCAATAATTACTTGTAATAGAAGAAAGACCTCCATGAAAAATATTACAGAGAAATTTTACCAGAGGGTGAAAGCTAGCCTGAAGGATTTCTTTTCTTTTTTCTGGTTGCTCTTGACCTCTGAAACTATAAAAGAGGGAATATTTTAACAAAAATGAGACCAGGGGATTAAAAGCCAGTTGAATAAATTCCCTATTGACCTGAAAATTTCCACAAGTCTCTTGTTGTATAAATGGTTTTAAACTAGAATTCAGAACACTCAAAACCTAAGAAAATTGTATTCTCTTGGTTCTACTCTCTTCAAGTCCAATGAAGTCATATTTTTGTTATTTTTTTTAATCTTAGTACCATTATTATTCAAGCTATGTTTATTAAAATTATTAGCGTAGCAAAATTAATGCCAGGAGTATAAAGGACCAAGCGATAATTCATGGCTATATACTGTGGCTTTTTCCCAAGTGTTTTTATAAAATTTTTTGTGTTCCTAAAGCTGATTACCTTTCCTTGAAAAATCTTTACGCTGCTCTATATACTCCAGCATATTTTTGAAGAATTACCTCTTACTTTTTAAGAACTCCTTGCTATACCGACACAGGTATGGCATAGTTATTAAAAATTAGATTCTTTCATTCCCCATTACTTTTATTATTGTCAGATTTAACATTATGTAATACATCGGTACTTTATATTTAACTTTAAGAATAGCAGGTCAATCACTGAGATATGTTCACATATTATTCTGCCATAAGAAATTCTGAAGATCTTCATCTCAATCGTTACACGTACATGATAATCTTGGATCTTACTATCAAGAATGAGCAGTTGCTTTTATTTAATCAGAGCTGAAGCCCCAGTCATAAAGCGAAGTGGTTATCGTCACTCCTCTCTTTAAATCATTAAATTGTGGCGAAGCTAGCAGGTAGAGGAAGAAATAGTTAAACATTAACAAGAATGAAAATTAATGACGAGGAAAACCCGATCAAAAGTATCTCAAATGGATACTTATGTTAGAACAAGGTCAGCATGGTGTATGTTAAGCTAACTAAAAAAGCCTTCATTGATGAACTTAATCGTTTCACCAAATGGGGACCAAGTGCAAAGCGACTTACAGACAGCATGAAATCACTTCCAGTCGTTTCGTAACCTTTCAATTCGTGTGATCTGCAGGCGCTTAGGAAAGCAAGATCTTCCTAATGATCTCTTACAGATTATAGTTTTGTATAATCGTCTTTCAGGTGATTGGATGCACAGTGGTAATCTTGGATTATGAAAATTTTCCCTCCTTAACCGATAACAAATGAGAGGCTAATACAGAAGAAAAAGCTACAATGTTGAAAACACTGACAAAACGATTGAGGAGGATAACTGGTTAAACTAAAAAAAAGTAGGACACGAGATGATCAGGGTAAAAGAAAAAGGAATATATTGTAGTAAACTGTTTTTCTCAAACCAAGCTTTATCTAAATTCATCAACAAGTGCATATAAATGAGTGATAAAAATCCCTTTAGATCCTTTTAGGTGTTAAAAACTCATGCAGTTAGATAATATCTTAGATAACTTCCTTTAAATCTTATCTGTGTTTGTATAACATACAATTGTCAAATAAATGCTTGTTGAAAGCACAACAGGAACTCACACTTGAAACCAAGTGCCCCTGGACAGAAAGTAATTTCGAGCATTTTAATTTTTTTTCACTTTTATTAGTCTAAATTGAACAAAGTGATTTCATGATAGAAACAAGTATAACTAATTTGCTCACGGACAGAAGCTTTAGTGATAATCAACATTCTAAAAAATGACCAAGGATAAAATACAGGGTCATTTACAGTTAAGGATCTTTTGATATTATCGTTTTAATACTACAATTTGACGACATTACAGGATACTCAAAATGACAATGACAATTACGTCTTCAGGCTGATTTATCTTTTGATGTCTTTTGAGCAATCCAAAGGTATAAATATATATATTTCCACACCTAAAATTTCAGCTTTCTTGGCTTTTGCTGTTTTGAACGGTTTTCTTTCTGAAAATCAGACTTGAAAATTACGTCACTTCAATTTACCCGATGAACCAAAACAGATATAGAATAAATGACAGCTGCAATGGGCATACTTATCATGTTTATCCACCAAAAAAATTGTGTATTTTGTACCTAACGTTTAATAGTTTAGTATATTTTGTGGGTTACTTATTTATTTATACATTTATTTGTTTATGACTTTATTTACTTAGCCGTTGACAAGGGGTGACCTTGAGGAAAAGTAGCTATGAAAATAGGTTGTCAATCCCTTAGCATAATAGGGAACAAAACACCATGTTAATTTTTCTCTGTCGGTTATAACTTTAAATCTATTGGTTACAGAAAGTTGATTTTACAGGCAGGGTTTGTAAAATCAGAAATGTGACAGATATGTTGTAAATATGACCACTAGTATTAATACTGAATCTAAAATGGTAAAAAATGCCTTAAATAAAACAATATTAGTAGGGATGAATTAAGGCAATGAAGCACAAAAATACATCGTGACGTTGTCTAGCAAAAAAATATTGTTACTGCCGCTTGAAGCATGAACCAATAATGTATACCTAAATACTTCCAAATGAATAGAAAGGCTACTAAAAACCAAGTTAAAATGTTTGCTAGTAAAAAACACCGCTAGTTTTACAAATAACTTTATGCAGGGACCAGGAACGCGCTTCTTTAAAATCTTGTAAGCTGACAAACGCCACATAATTCGTTTTGGCTGTGAAATGATAGCTTCATATTAATGACTAACAGAAGAAATGAATGTTTTGTCTGTTGTCATCCAGGGCAATCACAGCAAATTTCCTCTTTCTTCCGTATGAAATTTATTCAAAGTCAAGCCTGCACGTCTGGCTAATAATGTAGTTTGAAACCCTGAAAAACGAGCCAAGAGAAAAGTCTTTACACTTTCGCCACATTCGACATCGAACTCTGCGAATTATTATTTTTCTTATGCACTAGGGCATACATTTTATCTGTTGAGTCATTTTCAAACTGCATAAACTCTTCAACTACACATAAAAGATACCTTGCTTTCACTTAATCTATGTATTGATTGTTTCTAGTATTTACTATAAAATGTTGCAAGGAGATGACAGACCCTTAAAAGTTTTGAATAGAATCCAGCGACGTGTATCTGGTGTTTTCAGCCTGGAGCTTTCTCATAATGGTGTTGCTCATTTCTTGCCAAGTTTTTACAACTCAATTTGCTAATTTCAATTTATGCCTGACCTTGGGTTTAGAGACTTATTCCTTTTATAATTCCTGTTGAATTGCCTGTTTGGGTTATTACGTAAAATATTTATGTTTTCCAACCATTGTTAGACATAACATAATTCTCTTACCCTTTCAAATCTCGTTAGATTGCCAGGACAGCTTACATATTTATTCTTAAGGAAAGAGTTTGTTACTTAACCAAGAAATTTGAGGACCCCTTTTAAGTGCATGGATTGGCAGTGGAGGTAAACCAGAAAACGCGTGTTACTCACAGAGGTACAGTACAAATACATGCTAATTACATTCTAAAAGATATTTCTTTAGTTTTTGAGCGTATTTTTATATAAAGAAAAAGTTTTCCAGCACCTGGGCTAAGAAAATGCTTAATAAGTGTAGTTCAGACTGAATATAACGCAGTGAGGGGAGAACTTGGCAATAATGCAACCGATGAATGGAGAAATAAGTGAGTGCTTTTAAGTGAAAAAACCTCCCCTAAGTAAATTAGTCAATAAAAACTGTGGGTATAAGACAAGATAAAAATTATTTTTCCTTTTATATTGTTCTTCTTAAAATTACAATTGTGGAAGAAGCACACCATAAGAAGCTGTGTGTATGTATATATCTATGCAAGTATGTAGGTGCGCTATGCACGGGCAAACCGCTCGACCAATCAGGCCAAAATTTGGCATCCCAACGCCTGGTAAACTGGAGCAATTTATAGGAAGTCAAGTTTGGTGTTTGGAGGCGGGCACAACATGCTAAATATGTGAAAGACTGATTTAAGAAAAAGGAAGCTTTAACTTCATAAAATCGAGAATATTCAGCATCTCTGAAATGGTCTATCAGATGAGGTCAAATCGGAGACCGAATGTCATCTGGAAGTGGTAACTTATTGTTACTTCATCAGTCAAATTGCACAGGAAGGAAAAAAAATCGAATTTCATATTCAAACATGCTGAAAATGAAGCTGTTAAGTTAAGTTACGAAGTACGTCAAAAAATTCTGGTTTTTTGTTGTTGATTCTCCAACTTGCTTAACCACAACATGACCACAAGATTCAAAAGGAGGTAAAGATGAAACCTTACAATATTCAGGAGTAGAAGTCAAAGAGAGATTTCAGCGAGAAAGAGTTCTGAGTCTGAAGAAGGAAATCTTGTTGTAAAACCAACAAGCCGTACAAGACAATAGGAAAGAGGAAGACTGTAAGTAACTTATTCGGGTCTGTCCGTCCTATTAGAATGACTCAACCAAGATATGTGATAAACACCAAAGTCACTTAAGACAATGAGATTAGCATTGTGATGCTTGACCGAGGGCTTACCAGCGGGGTGTGGTTTCAATAAATGAACAAGAATAAGAAGAGGGAGGTCGACACGAGAAAAATAGGTACAACTGGCCTGAAGAAAGGGAAATCTAAGGGCCATGAAATGCTTTTGATTGAAGTTTTTTTCTCTCACAGCTGAGTGATCCTGTCACGTATTAACAGCAAGACAGTAAAGATGAGTTGTGGACTCTAGTCGAAACAAAGGTAAATAGCTGTCAACAAGAAAATTCCTGTCATTAATAGTCATTGAGGCTTGTCTCACAAAATGCAAGAAAATGAGATGAGCCAGAAGGAAGGGAAGCTTTCATGAAAGAAAGATTTGAATGAATACCTCTGACATTCCTGAATAGTAAAGAAAGAGTATTATGTGAAGATAACAGGTTATTCTGCGTCTCTGTTTACCCAGTACTAGCACATCTTGAGCCTACACTCTCGGATGAGGAGTCAAACTTGGGTACGGAGACTATTTGCACCAGCTGACCATTGAAGGTCTGCCAGGTATTGGGGCCATTTGTTTGTTGAATTTTTCATAGAAAAAAGGGATTAAATGTCTGGCGGTGTTTAATCATTTGTAACTTAGAGCTTTTCTAGTACTGCTTCCTCAGTCTCGTTTTCAGTATGTTTGAATATGCAACTTGTCTTCTGTTCAATTTAACCAATGTAATTTGACTGATGAAGTAACAGCAAGTTACGAAATATTAAAATGAATTGTTTCTTTCTCGTTGTTTTTTACTCAAATAACTTAACTGTATATCTATGGTAGTTGACAGTGCCTTTGTATGGAGTGTGAAAATCCACTCCTGGAAAGATCAAATGTTTTTCTACATCTTTCTTTACTCGAAAAAAAACTACGGATGATAGCACGTCAAATACCAAACACTGTGTCATCCAGTGACATACACCCGGCCACTAGCTGTCATACTGCAGCTTGGAAAGAGATCATTTCGAACCACGGAAAAACACGAGCACATGATGCTTTGATCCCAAATGCATTAAAAAACAACAACTACAAAGTCCACAGTTACTAAAAGCCTTGTGTATATATTCTATATTCCATTTATCCAGACTATTTTAGTTACATTTTTTATTTATTACATATTTAATGAACTCTACATGTCATCCAAGATTTTGAAATATGCTAAATCCTCTTCAGTCTCCTTTGAAAAAATCCCTTTTCCCACTTCTCGAACTTTTAAAAAACAATATCGAAAAGAATTTTAGGAGAAAAGCAATCCGAGCTATTAGTTCGTTCGTTGTTGAACCTTTTACCTTTTATATCACAATTAAATTGACCTCAAACCTCAAAAAAATATATTTTTTTTTTCTATTTCCAACAATCACTGTTTTTTAAAGGTATTTTCGGAGGTTTCATTTTCATTTGTGGACGTTTTTTTAGATTTAATATCATTTTTTGCCTCTGATTTATTTTCTTTGTTGCATATTATTTCAACTACTGTCACGATTGTTACATTTCTGATTTATATTTTTTAAATACCAATAGTCACTTCTTCCATGCAACATTGTAGCTGTTTTTAGTTTATTGATCTTTTTTGTTTTTAATGTTATTTTTTCACTCTAAAATATTTTGTATTTCACCTTGTGAAACTGTGTATCAATTTCCTTATTATTCAGTACTTCATTTCCAAATTGTCTTTCTTTTTTGTAGTTTCGGTCTTATCTTTGTTTTTGCATTGTTATCACCAGACCTACAACTGGCGCGTGGTTACTGTAACTTCGATTGTTGAAAGTGTAAAACAAAGTTCATTTTAATGTAGCCAAGTAAAGATTTCTTTCCTAAATTTATTATTTAAACAATGTGTTGATAACTAATAGTTTATTTGTTTTGCAAAAACTCAACAAACTCTTTACTGTTATAATTCCTTCCTCTGATACCAAATGCACTGACATTTCCAATTTTCACATTGAAATCTTATATTCTAATGAGCTCTTTTTAAATGAAATATGTTCCATTACATTTTCTTTCCTTTTTTCTCCCACAAAATCTTTTTGTTTTATTATTGTCATTCGATGTTCAGGTTTACAACTGAAAAATTAATTGATCTATTTTCTTGTCTAGCAGCTTCATTATAATGTTATAATCGATTGGAAAGTATTACAGAAATGTTTATTTAGTGCGCGAAGAGATTTCCTGGTTTTTATTTTACCCAAATAAATGGTCATTATTATGGTCATTATATGAAGTAGGTAACGATGCAATAAAATCGTCAGTTTGATTTTCTGTATTTAGGATATTCCCAGAATAGTCAATAAGTGCAAACATGCGCTTAATGACTATTCGTATGCAAACATTAAGTTTCTTGTATTAGGTTATCTGATCTGACATCATTACGAAGGCTTCTTACATTCCAAGTTGTAATACTATAACTTTTGCTAGATAATCGTGTACTTATCCCTGCTCGATCAGTTAGTGCACCAGGTTGAAATATTTTTGAAACCTGCTTCCATTCCTTGTATCAAAATTATTGCAGCAACTCTCCATAGTTGCATTGACATCTCTCAAACATAGGAAACATCTCCAAAAACATCAATGTGAACACAACCACTAGCGAGTCTTCCATGTAATGTTTGAGATATCAAGTATCGCTTGGATTCCACCATTTCTTCGTCGTACCCTGACAAAGGAGACCATGACCTAGTTAGTGCTTGCCAAAGTATAGACTCCGGCTAGCCAAGAAAAGGAGTTGACTTTCTAGACTACTTTCAAATACTAAATTAGGGCAGCCCCCCAAAACATGACACTGGATTTATAGAATGATATGCTATATTTACTAAAATAAAATTATACATTATATCAAGTTTTCAGTACAAATTTAGCATTTTTCAGTGTTTCTATTTTTAAAACGTTAGCTCTAAATTGCTAAACATGTGTAAATCAAAATGCAGACATTTTTTTTGCTTTAACAATTATCTATATTCCTGTAGTTTCTGTAGATTTAAGCACTGCTAGATTTTTAAGACCCAAGAATTATCAACAATGCTTCTTGCTGAAAATATTAATACTTTCTAGTTGTTTGTTTTCCTTGTTTCAAAATGATTAACAGGTAACAATATCGAGTTTTTTTTAAAAATTTTTTGATTGTGACTATTGGGTTTCCCCCCCCCCCCCCCAGATCAGGTATTGCCTTGTAACAAACTACATTGTGGCGTACACAAGGCTAACAACCATCTACTAGCAACGACGATCCACCATTTTTTAAGTATTCTGCATTTCAGATCAATCTTCATCAAATTTTACTCGGAGACCTTGAAATACCAGGTTGGTGTTTCGCGGGTTACATTTGTCTCAGGAATATTCACTAAATCGCTTTATTCCTTGCTTGCTTCTTAACCATAATTAAAAAATCTAAATCTATCCCCTTTTGCGACCATTTTTGAAGCAAATATCCATGTAGATATTGGTTATCCGATTATGTAGGCCATTTGATGAATACGCTTGCATAAGCTAAGGTGATATTAGAGCAAAAATAGCACATTGTTACTAAGTGCATCTTTCTTTGCACAATACGTCACTTTCATCATAATTAGCACAGGGCAAACAATATGATTGTGCAATGTACATGGATATACGAAGTACAAAACCAAAAAAGGAATATACTCAAATATTATAATATGCAATACATACGCATGTCTCAAAAGTACATACCCAGCCTTAATTGCCACACAAAAAACTACCTTGTAATGGGTGGTGTATGAAGCTTGATGCTTTGTCTGCAAGGTTCATTCTTTTTGCTTTAAGCGCAGTTGAAATGTAGGTTTGTTGTTGCCAGAATTTATCGCTCTCGGTAACAAAACTAGTGTTACAATTAAATCAAGGCAACAGAACATGACAAACCAACTGAACATGGAAAGAAGGGTGATCAGCCAAAGTGGATATTTTAAAAAGCCTTCTTCTATGTTCTTATGAGCCTTCTGCATTAAAAGAACCCCAAACCGATGGCTTAATGAAATAATACAGACCGTAGACTGATTAAATTTGCGCTTCCTACTTTCTTTGTGATGTTTGATAAATAAAGGCAAGATCGCCATATTACTTTTGAGGCGCTTGTAAGAGATGCTTGCGTTCAATAAATAGATTTCTTTCGCAGGTGATACGTTTACTTCTTTTAAAAGCGCATGAAAATCACAGTGCTGCAAAACGTGTTCAATATTGCCAAATTTGATTAACTTGACGAACTGGATATATCATCCTGTAATGTAAGCGGAAAGAAACAAAACCTTAACCAAAAATCTTTATTTATTTTCACGGTGAAAACCAACTTTGAAACAACACCTTATTGTCTTTCAACACAAGTGATTCTGCATTGTTTGACATTTACTCTGTTAATTTTTTTCATCCACTTCATTGTCTCACTTCTTTTCTATCAATTTCTCCCCCCAAATGTGATGCCAGACCGCTTGCCTTGTCTTCTTTTGTCTTCGGTTAGGAAACGGGTTAGAATTACATTTTCGTTGGTCACACCAAAAGAGATGTGTTGGTTTCACACTAGGAAAAAGCTGTAAGTATGATAATTTACAGTCTTATGTCAATAAGCATATGCCCATATTATTTAACTTTTAACGCATAGATTGTTAACTACACAAATATAGACTGATAACGTGATGTATTTAAGGAGAAAGGTTCCTCAGTACAAATGCACAGATGGCGAAAAAAGAGAACGGTAAAAGGTGTGTATAGATAAATAAGTTGTTAATTAGGTAAATAGTCCAATAAACATATTCGATACTATAGTTATTGGTTGCATACTCATTTTGATGTTTATAACAAAATGACAGGTACAACAATAAAATCAGGATTTTAGTGTAAAAAAAACCGTATGACTCTAAGGTGAAAATTGAGGGGTTTTTACCAAGAGTTCAGAAAAACAGTTCCTTGAAATAACTTGTAGTCAGTACTCAAAAGTAAATACATTTAATTTGGGTCACAATTATAGTAAACTATACTGCACGCTCAAAAATTATAACATGGGTTTACAAGACAGAAATGAAACTTTCAAATAACCTTATCAGGGTGGTTAATTGCAAGTTATACTTCCTCAACCAGAAAATTTGAAGTTACAAGGTTGAAACTGAAAATCGCCTGAGGTGATCAACCTTGATGCGGCAATGTATATTACTTTTTTAGGAGTTCTTCAAGTGTATGCATGTGTTCATGACTTCCTCGTAAAATTTGTTTCTGCATGCTATCAACTAAATATTGCGGAAGCCGCCCTCAGTCAACTAATAATAGTCTGTTTATTTTTATCTTCAAAATACTCACTGAATTTTGCGACCAAAATCAATAAAAATTTTCCGCGGTTATGGCAAGTTGACCATACGCAAAAGCGTGTCCATTATCGTTGAGTTCACTGAGCATGCCCTTATTACTCAAAAACCCGTGGCAAGTAATCCGGTTTGATCATGGGTAACCAATGGGCAAAATCATATGCTTCCAAGAGCAGATCATAGTTTTTGAAAATCATAAACAGTTGCTTTACAAGCCTCGGGGTCTTTACCATAGGTGAAGGTGATTTGAATAAATTACCTACAGTCTTACAGAATTTTATCTCGCCTCTTAAACAATCAGAGCGCAGACTCTCAATTAACAAAATCTAAAAACTTTAATAAAATAATATTTAGTAAGGGAAGTCCCAATATTTTGAAAATATCATAACTTCCCTCAAAGAATTAATATTTCCAGGCTCAAGTGTTGTGCGAGCTTGCACACTATGGGAGATAAAAAACAAAGCAACGTAACTGAATTCATGCAGCGAGTCACTTTCTGGAAATAATGTTGTCAAATGTTGTTATCTGATATATCAAAATCTGACCAAGGCATCTGAAAATATGGAAATTTCATCTAAATACTAGAACAAATAAAAATTATATGGGTTTTAAGGTGGTAAAAAACAATGTTTCTGTGATAGCTGTAGTAAAATCCGTTACAAATTGACCGGCTCCCACATAACCTTTTCGCCAGGTCCAGAACAATCTTCTGGGGGCTTAATATTGCAATATAATTTTAGAGAAAATGGTAGCCAACCCTGTAACAACTTTAATCAAACAAGGAAACTAGTAATTAAAAAATAAAAAAAATAAATTTCTTGCTATTGCACACTTAATTTATGCAATAAAGTGAACAAAGAAAAAAGAAAAGAAAGGAAATAAAATTTGTATGGACAAATGCAACGCATAACAACAACGGAAAAACAAATGGCATGTCTTGTAAAACATACCAGCAAAATGTAAAGTGAACAAATAACTTAAAGCGGTCACTTAACATCAATCATGATTTGGTGAAAAAATTAAGTTAGAAGAGTTCAAAATTGATTCAGTACAAAAAGAAGTATCCATTAATAATTGTGTTAACTCAAAATATCATAATTAACATTTCCTTTTGTGCCTTATGGTTTCTCAACTCTTAATAAACATTTCTTGCAAGGTTTGGTCCAGTTAGTAAAAGAGGACAGTGTCTTCACCGGGTTTATGTTACATTTTCTTTTAAATCTATTTTCACTTTGAGTGAATAACTTATGGAAACAGTTTTGAAACTTTCGCACTCATAGCTCTTACACTGTAGTCTGTTTTGGTATCAATGTGTTCTACGTCTTTCTTTATCACATCCTTATAATCTGGCATTGGTTCCAACAACAATTATTTTCCCTGTATCCGTTGATTCTAAAGTGTTTTCTTGAAATCTTACTTCTGGCAATGCAAAGTATAAAGACGATTCCTTTCAAATTTCCGTTTTAACAAAACTTGAATTTTATGATATTGATAATGGTCATAGGAGCTTAGCGTTAAACAATGGTCACTACAGTACATTAAAACTCAGTGGGGAACCGATCGGAAAGTCACAGTGCTGTGTGTGTTGATTAATTGCAAATTGAGTTTTGTTAACATGCAGGCCCGTCTTTCCCCCCACAAAATGTTTACGAAGCCTCCTTGATGAAGAGAACTCACTTTGACTATGCCACTGGCTCCGACACTATATTCTGGACTGGGTGGCAAAAGCAAAATAAATCGTGTCGTACTGGTAACGAAGTGTATTCCGACCATGTCAAGTGGTACACACAACAATTGCCTCAACAAAATCTCTTCACCCTTGGTCGTTTGGGTAACTGAATTCACTGTACATTGCATTATCTAAAACTACTAAAATAGGTTTCGAGAGATTGTCCTTTTCATCCTTATGCTTCAACAAACATAAAAATACGAAGAGTTCCATCTTTTTTTGACTCCAAAAGTAGCTGATTTCGGCATATTCATAGTGAGGTTGGAAAGAAACATTTTTATTCAAGTCTTCTATGCAAACTTGTACCCAATTTAGTCACTGCTTTACTCACTGTACACGAAAACTGACAGAAAAATACAACAAAAAGGTATTTTTTAGTTTGCAAAATTGTTTTAAGTAAAGAATCATCGAAACAATAGCAGGTGAGGCAGTGTTAGAAAAATGATGCTAAAACCACATTCAAAGTACCACCAGTAAAGGAATATTACTTTAGTATTATTATTTATATATAAGTGGCCATTTAAGGGGCTTTCAAACAACTTAATTGAAGAAAAAAGTATTTTGAGTTGTTGCGAAAGCTGGTGGTTAGTTCCCATTAAATGTGCTAATTCGCAGAGCAAAACTTTCAGCGCATTAACATTACATACTAGCAAGCTCCAAAGAAATACGTCACCAATTGGTTACTTCACAATTAAACCTATAGAAATGCTGCGTCACTAAAATACGTTAAGCCAGAACTGAAACAAATCATACAAGTGTTCTATGGGGAAAAAAAAAGTTTCTATTCGTTTAAATTCAAAGATATTCTCCTATAAAGTTAATGGTATGTCAAGTCAGCTGTATATCCATTTGACCATAAGCCTAAGATTCAAAACCAGTTCCATATATGTATAAATTAAAGGCTGTGACCACAAATCTTAAGGACAATACCTATTTCACACAATACTGTTCAAAAAGACGCTGCTGCAAAGTATTCTGAAAATCAGGTCAAACTCACTGGTAACATGCAAATACACATTTCCACAGATAAAAATCGGCAATAAACTCCTTTCCTTATAACACAAACTTCATACAACTGAGTACTTTAACCAGTTAGTCTGAGTAATACTTGGGGTGGTTCTAGACAACCCATATTACTCATGTACTATTAGATCATGTCTGCCATAAGGGCCTAAAACCGGGGAGGATATTCGACTTAAGGTACCGTCGTCATTAGTCTTCATTTTATCAGGCAGTGATCTTTAACGAATGCTCCTTGAAAGAACAATAAACATTACACCACGTATGTGTGAAAATTTACTTCCTGTAATTCCTGAAAAGCATAAGAAAAAAACAACTGTACATCCCAAGAGCCATGGAGTTATATATATACAAAAACAAAATACTGAGATTTCTTAAAATATTTCATGAATGTCAACAAAATCATAACAAATTAGATATAAATAACAAATACTTCATGAAAATAATTAATACAACAAATAACAAATACTTCATGAAAATAATTAATACAACAAATAACAAAAGCCAAGTAAAAATAAGTATTTTATAAACAAAATTTTAGGGACAATTAAAGGAGTAATAAAAACATTTAAAAAACCGATAATAATGATAAGAATAATCATACTTCTGAAGTATGTGTATCTGCGTGTGAGTGAAATGGAGAGAGAGAGAGAGAGAGAGAGAGAGAGAGAGAGAGAGAGAGAGAGAGAGAGAGAGAGGGGTCTCTCATACACATCTGGGTGTGTGTAAGAGAGAGAGAAGGACAAAAGCGAGAATTTAGATATATATAGTGTGTGTTTTTCTAATGTGTTTTTATATATTTTTGTGTGTTTTGATATCTGAGTATTTTTTTGTG
>RDPX01000001.1:12116078-12187168 GCA_003991215.1 Morbakka virulenta
AAAAAGAGAAGAAGAGGAGGAAGAGGAGAGAGAGAGAGAGAGAGAGAGAGAGAGAGAGAGAGAGAGAGGCCCGAAAAAAATCGCACAACTGGCAACATAAGCTAAAATTAAGTGTAAAGTGTCAAGGTATTCTGAAACTCTGCGCTGAACTAGGACTATCTTTTTGGGTTATAGCTGCTTTGGTAGCCGCCTTGGCCTCAAAATGGGGTCGTGTGGCAACGTAGAAGCTCACGCTTAGTGTCAGGGTATTTTGAAATCCTGCGCTAAAATTACGCTCTGTATTTTTTCGATATAAGCACTTCCGCGACTTCTAGGGCAAAAAAGGGGTTCAAGTGAGCCTGTTAGCGCACATAGAGATTTACAATTCAAAAACAAATAAAAGTCAGGCAACATAAAAACCCGAAATATGGTGAAATTTTACTTTACTATCCCCAATTAAACATCGCCTAGTAAATTTTCGAGGTGATCGCCGGAAAAACTCCCAGGGTCAAAAAGCGGACCATATGGACATATTGGCATAGATAATGACCTAAGAATTAAAAAGAACTTTAACTAGGCTACTTAAAAAGCTGAAAATGGTGTGTTGGTATACCTAAATATACCGATTTTGCATACCTAAATATCGATTGTTATTAAAAATGGGGCCATGTCAAAGAATTTCTTGAAGTCAAAGTTTTACCCAAACGTCCTGCATATAACCCCCTTTGTCTTGTAATTGTAGTCAAGTAAAAATCATAGAAAAGAAAATTCAAATAAAAATAGAGACCTGGTTGTATTAGGTTCAAGAAAACGGCACTATTGAACACAAAATAAGTTGTGGAGATATTTAGCCGGTGCCATGTTCCAAGTGCTAATCTTAAAAAACTCACAAATTTCCAAATGGTTATAAATTTGACAACATACGGTATCAGAAATAATTATTTTTGGCCTTTATCTGAAAATGCGCCACAGCTTTTGTTGGAGCTGCAAACCAAATGGGCCAATTCAACTCATGATAAAACTACTAAGGGGAGTTTAACTTATAAACATCTAAGGCGTGAACAAACATACAAATATTACAGCAAAAACAAAACTTTGAGAAGATGCCTTTCGTTACTTACTTCTTACTGAATTAGTGATCACGATAATCATCTACTAAGTTGAAAACACAAGATAAGGTTGGCAGGTAATATGAATCACTTTTGGTTAGTTCCGCTAATAGGGGAAAAACAAAGATCAACAAGACTTTCAAGATGAAAACAACAACTCAAACATTAACTGTATGCATGTATTCACTGCTAACTTACACTATCAACGTAATACTAATACTCTAGTATGGATTACAAGAAAGTACTAACATATTAGACTTATCTAAATTTATACAACAAATGAATTTCCGGTAAAATCTAACTAAAAAGGACAAAATCAAATTTAGTGAATATATCTGGGACAGGAATAGTGGATTCAACAATAACTAAAAAATAAACTGGCTAATAGAACTATAGTACGGTACAAAGTTTTCTTAATGGATTGGGGGCATCAAAAGAAATAATTTCTCCTGCCACATTCTGTTCGAACTCCTCACGCAGACAACAGATAAAGAAAAATCCGATAATCGAAAAAAAGTTTTTTTACATTTTTTTCGCCTGGAAAAGTCAACAGACGGAATTTTCATTTCATGGTCATACAACACCTATATAAACCTTACAATATAAAGGCTTTTTGCATTCTAATAAGGTTATTTTTGTCAGTCCACATAGATATTAAACCTTACAAATTGTAACAAGTCTCCCAGTTTGTATTCAAAACTGTTTTAACAACGAAGTTTTTGATACAAAAGGTTAGAAAAATTAGGCATACCGCGGACCACAGGGTGCATATCACGAGTTGTGATTGGTGCCAATCACACCCACCCACAATTGTTGGGGATCTATATGTCGGACTTATTGAACACTTTGTGTGCGTGCATGTCCCAATACAATTAAATCTGAGGTTTCAATTATGTGATAAAAAAGGTACAATTTAGATCATAAATGGAGACAAGTGCTACAAAAATACAGCACACTAAATATAAAACAAAATTCACAACTTGTACAAAAACACCTTGTCACATTAACCATTTGTTTTCCAGTATGAATGGCTCTATTAATAAAGATATGAACATTGAAGCTTTCATAGATGCAGCCCCAAAGTGGAATTAAGAACACAAAAATATCCTTAGTTAGTCATCTGGTTTTCCTTAAACAAATGATAAATACAAATTAATTACCGAAATTAATGTCATTCTAAAACAAAGATTTTACCAACCTTGATCAGCGTTTTGTTCAAACAACCCCCTTTTTGGACGACTTTCTGGGCAAAAGTGTTCCGTTATCGAGCCATTGACCAATAAGAACTACAATGAAAAACAAGGCCAATTTACAGCAAAAGGTACGTCATCATCAATTTTCAAATACTATCTTTAAAGTAGAAATATATTTTCCGAAGAAAGAAAATTGTTTGATTCACGTCGCCTGGTAACACGTTCTTACTCCTGCCTAGCAACTACGTTGTGATTTACTTCCAGAAATGCAGTCTATGATTTTCCATTTCTGCGAACTAGTATTTAGACATACTTGTATTCCGAAAAAAGGTGACAGAGCGAAAGGTAAATTGTGAAAACAGGAACTACTAAAAACGTAACGATACTGCGTTACATGGAATAGTTGGTGACAACATAATGCGTCAATTTCATCAGAAAAATTCAAACATTGGTTCATGTTATACTTATCACAACATATTTATGTAATGAGGTGGACCCTTAAGAACAGAGTTTCTATTGTGTGTCAACGTTTTGAATTCCTGGTGCACTAACGAATATTGACACCATACAACCGATGTTATCACGGGTTAATGACTAGGATGCAATCAGGTGTGAAGTACTTACATCGAGGATATCATCAATAGCAACTGGTCGTAGCAAAGTATTGTATCTTCTATATATGTCATTCTAAAAATGTCAAAATTGGGAAAAGCCATCATTACCAAGTTAAACGGATCCAACTATTCACCAAACATCAGCAAACATTTTACCAAGTAAATAACATTATATTACGTAATACAAGCATACAAATTGCTAGCTGAAGTTCTGAAAACAGGCATTCAAGGTTGATTTTTACGATGGGTTTTGAATATGGTTGTGAGTCATGAACTGTATCTAATAGAATTTCAAAATAGTATCAATACAGCAGAGATGTGATTCCTGTGGAGAAAGTAAAGAGTTGATTGCGCAAGTCATACAACGAACCAAGGGTTCGATTTACATGGAGGAAGCTAGAGAAAGCTGATGAAAATAAGAAAACAAGTTACACTTCTTTGGGCACTGCATGAAGAAAAACCAAACCGGCACAGAGAAGCTATCAGTTACGGGAAGATAAAAAGGAAAAAAGCAAGAGGAAGACGATGGATCACAATTCTTCTGAGGCTTGAATAGAGAATGGAGCCAAGAATCAACGTTGGACCTCGTCAAGAGTAGGTTTCTTCCCTTCGAAAGTGGATACACCAAATATATGAAGAGCATGGTGTCGTATTATCTTATCTAAAGTCTTCCAAATCTGTACTTACAAATGCAATAAACTACCATGTGTATCGGTGTGAATCGTAAAAATTCTCCTTAATACACAGCAGTATAGCATTGGATATAAATAGCTAAGCTTGAAGGGGCGATACTCTGGGCATTCTCAGGGATAGTTACCCCATACATACAGTAATACTGATATTTTAATCGGTTTTGTCATTGTCAATGATTCTATTCTTTAAATTTTTGTTTGCCAGCCCAAAGATTTTTAAATATTATTTCTCCTTTCGTTCTGTTTTATTCCCAACATTAAAAACACTAAAGTAAAAATAATATTAAGACAAATGGCAACGACAAATTATCACCATTAGTTCACCTAACGGGGTCATAAGAAAAGCAGAACAACTACCCAGCACATGAAACTTAGCCATTCTGGGCATCTGTTATCTTACATTACAGGTTTTCTATTTAATAGTTTCATTGTAGTGATTTTCTTGTATAGGGATAGAAATAAAATGGCATTAGATGCACCTTATGTTACTATGGGAATTGTAACGTAGATGCTATCATGGGAAATAAATTTGTGTGGGTGTAATATTTGTTTGAAAATTAACTCTTGAGCGTCACATATCACATATTCACAAAGTCTTGTCTACGAAAGGAGGCGACTGACTGTAAACGAAACACAAAAACTGAAAGAACGATAACATGACTCAATCCACTCAACTTTTCATATTTGCTGCAGAGTTTTCTTTACCAGGCGATGACAACCCCATGTTTTTTTTGGTTGTCTGGGTCACATGTCTGCTTTGTCGTCTTCACATTTCAAAAAGCAGTCAATCTCATTCAAATTCAAGAGATTTTCTAATGATTAAATATTTTCTGCCTACACTTGAATGATTTTTAGCTGTATATGTTTGGTTTTTGTCACACGTTTTTAATTATGACTTATCACAAAGATATATAAACATGCCATCAATCTAATGAAAGATTGATGATATGTTGAAAAGCCCCAGGGAAACTACAAATACCTTTAACAAAGAGAGGTAGTGCAAGGGAGCCTGGTGTCCATCTGCCCACAGTTTGGGCTCAAGGGGGTAACTATCATCATTTACAAAGGCTCCTGACCCTGCAGGTGTTGAGAGAAACTAGCCAAAAAATTCATTAACTTTTTTCCAATTCGCTCCCCCGCTCTCCCTTCCCCCCACACACATAACACCTCCTTCCAACTTGACTTGGCGCAATGTATCTTTGCTCAAAATATTTTCTTATAAGATACAATACCCATTGAAAAAACACACGGTTAGACTAGAAGAGTATCTTTAAACATTTTGTGTGAGAATAAAATTTAGAGCCTATTTGTTGTGATGTTAAACCTTGGTGCTTATTCATCCCGATCTAATGAGAGGTAGATAATAGATAAAAATTTACCAGTCATTGGAAAACTACACAACCTCAACCTCTGGAAACATACACACACAAATACACGAGCGCAGGTTACGGAAATGTTGCGTATGACTACTAGCAAAATAGATACAACTTTAAGGCAAAACTGTGGATTTGTGTTCCGTCATGATAATCAATGGCACTATACGAGTAACAAAAAAAATACCTGGCTGAAGATTTACGCCGAAATTATAACCAAACGTCTGCTTTCTCTAAAACGATTAAAAGCATATTGTCTGACCAGTAGGATTCTTCGGGCGATATGACAATCCTTACGCCAAAAAATTGTACCCTTTTCAATTAACACCCATTTCTACGGCATCGATTAACAAGAAGCAGAGAAACTGGGTTGAAAGGGCTTAACTATTACATAAAGAGTGTGTGTAGTAGGAATTGACACCAAAATGGTGAATACGAAAGCAAGTGCTTCACACTGGATCAAAATTGTATAAAACCTTTATCCCAATCATCTCCTTTCTGGCTGCAGCAAGGTAGAAATTTAGGAACACAAAACAAATATTATTTTACTTTTGTTATTGAAACTACCTTAAATCCTACACCCCTTAGGTACATTTAAGCACCCATTCATGCCCCTGAATCTTTTTAATCATTCATAGATCTACTTGTAGCTAACTGATTTTTCTTACAATCCTTGAATGTATTTGAAAATTCTGTGCTTTTCTAAATCCTTCGAATTAAAATCCATTCTAACCCCTAACCCGCCAAATAGTCCATGGGTTCGTTGTGAAATTTGAATTTCAAATATAAACAGCCTGACAAATATGAAACTGTTAAAGCTAAAGCGTACCCATTACAAAAGACATAACTGTTTCCATCTCTCCTTTTTATACTTACAGGATGTATCTTAAAAGAAAATCTGATAAAATAATAACTAAGTCGTTCCTTTTCTGACACTTACCTTTCTAAGCCCTGGGTTAAAGATTATATATGATAATATACACATTTGAAATCTCTTCAGTAAGGTGGTACTAAATTCACCGTCAAGTCCTAGCCATGGGCGCAGCCGCTTAATACGACGACCTCTGTTAAAAAGTCAGATAAAATCACAAGGTATACGTCTAGTTGGTATATTTAAATTTATGTAAACAACCATTAAAAACTCGAACCTACTGAGCAAAATTATATTACTACAACGTTTTATGTGGCGCATCATTATTTTAGCGTTAGTCATCACTAATCTGATTCCTGATGCTTGCACCGAATTGGATTCAAACCAGTGCCTATGGCAATTTTTATTCTTCTACAATGTGAGAGCCTTTGCCCTTTAAGTGTGATTGGAATGTGATGTCCAGCGATAGGGATTTTTGGGAAAAACAGGGCACTAAAGGGAAAGCTATGGTTGCAAAAAGAATCTGGTTAAAAACGAACGCCAATAGCTTAGGTAGTACACAATGTGATCATGCTAGTCATATGCATTTTTTACTTTTTCACGAGTCCTATGGGTTAAAAATAATTATAAGACATAATGTAATGTAACAATACGCTAAAAAAAGCATTCATAAAAATTTTCAATCAGACAAAAACCAGTGGTAGATTTATAAAAGAAAAACAAAGTCCGTAAATCATGTTCTGTCTTGGAAAAGAACAAACAGGTAATACTAATAGGCTTAATAACATTGACGAAAAACTGCAATTGTAACCAATGAAAACAAGCCCGTGTCTGCATGTTTCTTCACAACTCTTAGAACACAGTCCTGGTTGTAAAAAGCCCCTAAGCTTTTAGACCACAGATAAAAAATGTGTTGTAAAATCTGTTCTTATATAAAAAAGACCCTGCAAAAACTGGTGTAATGCTCTCTGGTGGCTCAGTTTTTGAAATTTCAAGGGTATCAATTTTCAAAATGAATATCAGTGGTTCTTTTTATGGTGACCGGCACTAAAAATAGATTACGGTTGAGGTATTGTTTCTTAATTATTTCACGTTTTTTATACCTATAAAACCGGCTTTTGCCTAAAAAAGTTTGAAATCATGACAAAAAAACATAAGTGTGCTCGTGCAGGTAAATAAAACCTTGTAGAAAGGAGGGTACCACTGCCAGCGCCAAGCGCTTTGATTTGGGATAGCAAATCAAGAAAAAAAATTTTCTGGTACTATAAAATGTTATTCAACGTAAGTTTGAATTTGGTCAAATTTGTCAAATTTGACCACTTCAAATTTCAGTTCCTTAAAATAACCCTTTGCCTGTCGTAGTCGGTCATCTTTTCAATACAAACCTGTCTATATTAGATGACGTAATTTCAGGTCTATTAGTATCCCCCTCCAGTTCTTCGTTTGTAGATTTTTTCTGTTTATTAGGAATCGGCTGCTCCAGGTCTTCTTTTAGCTTCCTTTTGTTACTGTTCAGGCCTCCAATACATTCTTCCTTCTTCTTGATTGGGCCGAGGTCACCCACCAAGTCAGGCGTACTTGACCTTAAATTAATGTTTTCATTCTCACACAGAGGCACAATAGGTGCTCCGTATTGATTGTTTTTATCAAAATAACTTGTTTCTTCTTGATTTCTAGCTTTATCCTGTGAGCTTTGGAAACTGCTACATCCTTCTTCTTGCTCTGGTGTACTGATGGAATCCTTTTGGTTAACTGTTCCAGACTGCGAAAGGTCATCCTCGATAAAACCACAGGATGCTGTATTTGGTAACTAAAATTTTAGAAAGTATTTTAAACAACATGCAAAAAGTAAAATAAAACAACAAAGAGGCATATTTCACAAAGTAACTTGTACTGTTTCCTAAGGAAAACGCATTTTCAATACTACCTATACTCCTGTGTTTCCTCAAACAAATGCCTTATATCAAGTCTGGTACGCAACACATTAACAAATACAATTTTTCAAATGTATTTACAATTAATATATCTGAGTGATCAAAAAGCAATAAATCACGTGTATTAGGAAGAGTTTCCGTTATCAGTTGCACTTAATACATTTAAATATTAATTAGTATTGAGCTTTCAGGAGAAAACATTTACACAGAAAGTCATTGTGGTTTCCAACAGGGGAGTTCAAGCACAGATATGACATTTTCAGTACGACAGCATCAAGAGAAATGGAGGTAAAAGCTTATATCATTATATTACATGTACTGACCTTACAAAATATATCAATACTGTCAGTAGACAGGGTTTATACATTGTTCTTAGGAAACTTGGCTGTCCACAAAAGCTACTGAGCTTATTTTGCTCATTACACATTGGTATGAAGGGAAAAGTGTTGAATAAAAATGAAGAATCCAAACCATTTTCTGTATATAACGGGGGTAAAACATGGGTGCACCCTTGGTCCTGTTCTATTTCATATATTTTTTTACGTAATAAGACAAGCATACGAAAGAAATGATGACGGGATCTATCTCTGAATTAGACAGGATGGTGGACTGCTTAACATCGCATGGTTTAAAGCAAAGACCAGTTTTGGGTAGTCGACCGTATGTCAACTACTGTTTGCCTGCCATGTGGCGCTAGTCGCTTACCATGAAGAGCTTCTGCAAAGGCTTCTGGACAAATTTGCAAAATCATGCTCGGGAATAGTTTAAAGAAAACTGTAATAATGCATCAGGGAGCTGCGGACCCCAATACTGAAATTACTTTAGATAGATGAGATTAGTCTTAGAGGTGTCTATAAATTCCACTACCCTGGTTTCACAATAACAAAGAACTTAGACGGAAACGATGAATTATCAAAACGAAATCGCAAAAGTAGCTTTAAATTTTGAATTATTAAAGAAAAAAATGATATGATGGGGAATATAATAAGCTCTCTACCAAGGTTAAGATTCATATATACGAGGCTTAAGTGCTATCTTCGTTGCTTTATTGCTCAAAGCCGTATGCTAAGAGCATTAAATGGCTAAATAATTTTCACATCAGGTGCTTACGAAAATTACTAAAAATAGGCTGATATGGAAAAAGCCCTTACGGGGAGAAAGAAGTGCAGTACGAAAAGAAGAAAGCAGCCTTTAACAAACTTAAATGTCAATGATGATGCATTTATTTGCGAAAACTCCAACAATTGTTGTCATTCAAGAAATGGCCTGTGCCATATCCGGACTCATCAGAACTAAGGCCTTTAATGCATATTCTATGGCCTTTAAGACCGAAGGTGGCCTAATACAGTGTTTGCAAAAATTCACGGAATCCTTACCAAAGATTTAGAATGTTGACACGCATGATGCTTTTAAAAGCAAATGTAATTGAAACAAATTAAGCGAGTTTGTACCAATCAAAATGTTTTACAAAGTTAATGGCAAGACTTCTTTTCAAGGGTTAATTGATCCTTAAGAAAACGACTCTATTACGTGTCAGCTACAGCACTTGGCACAGAAAAAGTAATACAAACTAAGATAGAAAGCCTTCCTAATTCTACTACCCAATATTTAAACAGTTTAAGAATGTGACAATCACCCTTCACAGCCTTCTTAGTAAAATTCCCCATATTCTCGAAATAGAATGAGTGCATACTAAACCTAATTAACTCGGTAACAATAACCCTCGTATTCTTCAACACGTTTCACACGGAGTAACGGGGAAAATGAGAAGATTGGTGATACAAACTTCAAATAAAAGTTTTACCACCATTTGCATTCCGGTACGAAAACAAATCAAATAAATACACAATAGGTAATAAGAAAGATTTTATTTTCTTCAATTTTCATACAAAACTCACCATTGGGGTTCGCATACACCAGTTCTCGCTAAATTCGAGCGCCACGTATCTCTTTTCTATGACACCAACTTCCATGACCTATGCAAAGCCAAGGTACAACGATAGTAACCGTCGTTTCCAAAAAATAGAAAATTTCAAAGAGATCACTTATGTCCACAACCCCCCCCCCCAAACTCCCCCCCACAAAACAACACAACAATCTTTTGCTTAATTACGCCACTATGATACTTACTGCTGGGAAGTTCACCTAAATCAAGTGCAAATAAAAAAATCGCTCTGATACTAAGCAATTTACACAGCACGGTAGTTACAGTAGTTGATATATGACTTTTTACAACACTTCCACAGAGGTCATCAAATTAAAGACATCTGTTGCATAAGAGCATTGTGGCCTACCAAAAGATTTACTTCTAGCTAAAATCTACTAACCTCTACTAACCTCTACTAGCTACTACTAACTACTACTAACCTCTACTAACTACTACTAACAATTGGTAACTACTACTAACTACTTTTGGCGACTGTGAGTTTTTACAAACAATCACCAAACATTACCTTCAGGCACTTCCACTACTTCACTACTTCTAACTAATGTTAATTACTACCAACTTATATTAGCTAATGCTATTTCTATCTCTATCTATTTTTCCAACTACTGCTAGCTACGGCTAACTATTTCTAACTACTTTCAACTACTACTAGCTACTGCAAATTATGTCTAACTAATTACTAATTACTCCCAGCTACTACTAGCTACTCGTAACTATTTCTAAAGATTTCCAAGTATTGGCAACTACTGTTACTCACTACTGTTTCTAAAGATTTCCAAGCACTACCATCTTTTGGTTACTAGTACCTACTTTCAACTACTAACAACTACTACTAATAGCTACTGCCTACTTCTAACTACTACTTACTATTCTTACTATTATTAACGTAATAAATCCTACTACATACTGGACTACAATTGGCTACTATTAGCTGTTACTACTAACTGCTACTATTTGTGTTTCCCTACAAGTGCTGGATATTACACATATTTTGCCAAGTAGATTTCGTAATCGAATTTATTCATGTGGCTTGCTATGTTTGAAACCTTGCCAACAAGGAATACAGACGATTAAGATTCACGAAATTTGAACTATTGTTCTATTCTGATAGGAAGATGTGGCTAATATCACGAGAAAATATGGACGGCTGGACGGGAGTCAAATTTGCAATCTAGTTAGAAATATCTATAAACAGGTTACCATTATTTCCGGTTTGATCTGGTATTATTGTAATAAAAATATTTTGTGGTTGGTTTTTTTCCTGTCAATCAAAGTTGATATAAAGAAGTGAATTTGGCATGGGAAGGAGTAAAAAGAGTTTTCTTTGAATTTAGACTGAGTTTAAACTTGTGTTTTCTATTTTCGAACTGCATATAGATAATAAAGAATTAAAGAATCCTCCTAACAATAACTAGCTACTGTACTGCTCCTGCCCTTTTACACTTCAAATTCAAATTCGAACCAAAACCTAACTTACTGTACCCACCTGACGTGTTGGCAATGCTAATATCGTTTATTTAGGTCAGTAAGAAAAAAGAAACAAGCCAATTACACACACCACAAATGAATCTCGATATTTTCTACAGAAGCTCATCTTTTTTCACAAAAACAAGGGGCGGTGAAAAACGTTTGTTCCACAGTTATGTCACATGTAATCCTATTTTGCTGCAAGATCAAATTATATATATATATATATATATATATATATATATATATATATATATATATATATATATACAGTGCTCGACAGCCCGACAGTTGGAGCTATCATATGGTGAACGACAAAAAAAATCAACAAAACGTAGTTTAGAACTGTCAGTTTCATGTTTTCACAACCGTCAGCTAAACAAAGTGAACATCTTTTTTTCAGCGTATCTAGGTATAACTAAAACAAATTACAAAAGATATCAGATTACCCTCATGGGACTGACATAATTGAACATGCAGTAATAAAAAGATTTGATAAAAAGGTAACAGAAATTTATGTAAATGTCTGCATTTTGCAATGAGTTCACTATGCTTATTCAACAGTTCCTCTTTGTTAGCGTGATTAAGGATCTCGGACTTTTCTTGCAAACAAAGATTCCACTTTTTTGATTCATTTGAATAGGGTTGCGCGTGAGTTATTAGCGACCATTTCAGGGTGGGGCTGGTGTTCTTTTCTTTCAGGCCCCATACGTACGATGAAAGGGATGTGCTGTTTCTGTACTTCTTATTTCTTAGCGGTTACTTATGTTCGTCACATCTTGTCTTGAAATACTTTTCGGTCAACCCAATATAAACTTTCTTCAGGACTTCCGGCACAGTAACTTCACATTTATATATGAGTGATTTTTCTCTACAGTCACCGCTCAAAGGGCATTTCTCGTTTTCCTTGCAGTTACATGGTAACTTCGCTGATAGGTTAGGCGATGCTATCTTTTTAATGTGGGAGTTCACGATTTTTACAACATAATCAGTGCAGCTGTAGCTCACTTTCGTGTTGTTGCGATTAAAAAGCTTGTGTAGACGGTTCGATGGTGGAAAATGTTTATCAACAAGGTTCAGAACACATTTTTGCTAAATGGTGGGTTAAACCATATGATGTTTCTTGGCCGATTTCTCCTTCTGGTGGGTACTGGGTTGTAATTCAGCTTGGTATATATATATATACCAAATATTTATATGTTGATTATCTGTATCAGCGAACCCTTGAACCATGTTTTACCTTTTGAGCAAGTGTAAAAAAGAAAAAACTAGCAATAAAAATTCAAATACCCTACGGAGTAACTTAGCATATAAAAGTTTACAACGTTAAAAGCATAGATAAAGTATATTATACACCTACCAAACGGAAATCTTGAAGACTTGACAAGTGCTCTTGTAAACTCCTGTCTGTTTTTCCAGCAGTGCAGTATTCTAGGTATAAGTCCTTAATAAATAAAATGATCATGTCATAAAAAGTGGGTAAACAAAGATACCGCGATTTAACTTTTGTGAGATGTCTAAAAATCCAGCAAACTTATCATTTTATTGACAATCTAGGGCGAATTTTACTGATCCATTACCACATATTTGTGATCGGTATCGAATGTTTTCAAATTTTCTGCCATTTGCTCTGGTTCCTCGACTAAACATTGATAAAAAACCCCAAAAAAACCAACACACACACATACCATATACGCACATACACAAATGTGGGTCAAAAACGATCTGACAAAGATACGGAAAGACTTACTCCTAAAATAAATATATAAGGTTTTTATAATTAATTACAATTTGATCGAGTGCACAACTCTGTTGCGCTACCTATAAATATCACAAATGCCATATATGGAAAGAACGTAAGAAACAAACGTATCAATATAACAGTTTACTGAATATGTCAATCTGTATTTGTCTTTATGTGATATAGTTGTAATACTCTTTGAGTCCAAATCTCTACCTTGTACCCTCTTTGACCTAATAACACACTGCATTGTCATAAGTTCATTAACTCAATAATTCAAACCATTCAAACCATTAAAAGATAAGCACATACTTTCCTTTCACATCACAGAATGTTTGACCGCGAATGTGTGCGTGACTGATGGCTGATATAAAAAAGAACTAACACTATCAAAACCCCAATAGAGAAGATGCTGGAAGCCCCAACTCACCTCTTGAGTTTACGTCTTTACTTGAAACGTTCAAAAGTAAAAGGCCTTTACGGTTACAGTGTACGTACTAAGGACTAAGCAGAATGTAATTTTGTTTTTGCAACCACCTATGGAAGGGAATATCTGGTTCTAGGGGCACACGATACAATATATACGCTGGAGCACACACTATAAAAATAATATATATAAGCTATGTCGAAAAAATAATTACTCTTTTCTGTGTTCGTTATAGTGAAACTTAACTACTCTAAAAAGCTGAGTCCCATTATTCTGTCTTAAACTGGCCTTAAAATAAACCACTTGGATTGCTTTTGGAGCCAATTCCTGTCGAAGAATAAATTAAAAACTGTATTAGGGTCATACACCGAGTTTTCACTGATACACTCATATTTGGCCGACGTGAGTATGTCGCTAAAACTAGTGTATGGCAAGAAAAAGTACTAAAAATCCCAATACAAATATGAAATCTATCAAACACATCTGCAGCGCCTCTTGTCCCATACCTGAAGGCACATCACCTCATTCCCAATTTACACCATGCCTTAGTAGATGGCACACACATCAGGTTTGATTACAGAGCGTCTCAAACAAAATGGTTTAGCCAACAACTTTTAATATTCTTATTCTTCTTCTTGCCTCATCCAATGCGAGGTGCTGGTAAAACATGAATAAATTCCGAACCCCAGGGCTCTCGATCAGCCAAATGCTTACACCTACAGCACCTTTTGTTATTAAATTCCTACTATGCAGGTACTTTGAAGTCAATATAAGGAATATAAGGAACACAGTTACTTCGTAAATCTAACACAACTTAAAGCAAAGTCTAGAAAATACTCGTCAGACTAGTACCTTGATCACAAAATATCATGTGAAGAGTGACTCTTACAAGATCTTTTGAGCTTGTTGAAATCTAATGCCATACAACAAACATTCTAGGAAGTACGATTGTGCTGTATACCTTTCATACAATAGCATACAATTCCCAGCCACGTCTGTCATCATTAAATCATGCTGATTTATCATGATAGGAAGCAATCGTTTGGAGGTAAAATAGCTTGCACTATTTAACGATTTGACAACGTCAGACGATGTTTATTTAACACCTTGTCGCCATAACACCTTGCACACCACTTGTGGATTTATCGTGCATAAACAAAGCTTAAATCCACAGTATTTGGTAACTGAATAGGTTAACCTGTATACATACACAGGATAATAATAATAATAATTATTATTATCATATATAACATTATAAAGAACCGTGGCTTAATGGTTAGTCCAGTTAGAAATATATGTAATATATGGCTCCAATTGCACCGTGCTTCAATTTGCAGAGCGTACATTATACCTGTACACTTCTATCATATTCATAAAAGAAAATTCTATAAACTATTCATAAATTCATATATTCATTATTTCCATTAACAAGAACCACATGGAATGATAACTTACAGGTCCTTTGGTCAGATACCGATCCCTATTAAAATGAGTACGATTTGCAACAAAAAAACTAGGATTAACAAATGTTAATCACTGACAAATGCATAGTACCCATCGGTGTCCCCTATTTAAAGATATTTCACAAAACCAGCACTGTTATAAATGTAAATCAATTTTCTTAAACTTGATAAATGGAAGCAGACTTACCATTGCATCAGATACGGGTAAACCCAACTCTTTACCATTTCTAATACCTTCCAACAGTTTTAGATTTAGTGTGATATCTCGATCGCCATATAAGTAAAACTCTCTAAGTGCTGCGGAATAGGTGTCATTATCCACTGACGAGTGCAAGGCTTGTTCCATATGACTGTCCCATGCAATTATATCACTAGTTTTAAGAAATCGAGCAACAACAGAAGGATCTTCGTTTGCTGAAAGAATAGAACATTTCCCTTCAACATTTTTACTAAAGTTATTTTCTTTCTTTTGAACAAAAACGTCTACATTACCACCTGCCTCATCCACCCCATTTCTCTGAGTGAGTCTACCAATACCCTCTTCAGTTTCAATATTATCTGTATAGATGTGGTGACCCCCCTGATCCTTTGTCCTGAAAAACTCATAAAATGGTTTTATATCTAATTTACATTTTACACCACATGGTGTAAGAAAGAAGTCGTCAGGTTTCATACTCATAGGCCGCATGAGGGAACTGGACCGGTCTGCTTTTTGCAACATCGTGGGGGCTGCAGGAAGAAATTTTCGGTATGGCTGATATTCTTCATTCACATCATCTTTAAGAGCTGAAGTGTGTTGCTGATCCAAATAATCAAAATCAACATGACTTGTATCATGTGAGGTACGTTGAAAGGACATAACAGTATTGGGTGATACGTAGGCGAAATTGACAGAGAAACAAGACCCTGTGGAGTCGACACGCTTCAAAGTGCAAAGTCTCTTATTGTCCGGAGACTCGATGTCACGATTTGAAGGTTTACGCTTCAGGCCAATACGTACACAGGATGGCTTTGTTCCTTTGTTTTGCTCATCCATTAGCTCACACAATGCAGTATGGTTGACACTATCTGTAGCCTCGCTACCACCTTCCTCAGAAATAAGGTCAGTGCTAAATGGTTCTTCTTCAATTTTACTCCGGACTACACGATTGGGAAAATCAATATTCACCATAACCTAAATATAATAAAAAAAGGAAGAAAGTTCAGAGGTATTCTTTTGTTGTAGTTAAAATAAAGAAAAGGTTGCTCACCTTTTCTGATGCTTTCAGTCTAATTACAGCAATACAAAAAGTGCATTGCAACAAATACATCGACAAAAACGTACTAGGCGAAATATGGTCTCAGATTCAATATATCTAAATTCTATACGTGTAAATAAAGGCACAAATCAGTACGTCCATTATTACCTTTTCACTTTTACTACTGCTACTATAATAATTATTTACACCAAATTATCCACCTTGAATTTCGCAAAATTATAGGCAAAGGAAAACATATCCTGGACGTCCCAATATCTTGCAACTTCAGCTTTCTAGCGACCTGTTCCGATCCTGTTATTGAAGTAAATTTTTTATCTATATGATGTGATGCAAGTCCAAGGGGATGATTATTGATTTACGCAATATTCAAAACTACAAACATTCCCCCCACTGTTCTCAGAAAGGGGCTTTACAAAGACAAATTCATTTCAAATTTAAGTGCTCGATTGTTTTGAAAAAAACCCCGAAACTATTTCTAACAGAAAGTTCACAAACGTTATAACCATTACAAGATTCATTGTTCACGCAGAATTCTAGCAACTTATTAAAGCAGACCAAAATAACATTCTGTTTTTGAAACCAAAAGTAAAATTGTACTAAAGTTGGAAAGTTTTCCTTGTTTCTATTTTTACTTATAGGTAGATGTATTCTTTTAAAATAAGGAATTCAAACTTAATTTGTAAGCATGACTAATTTTAAGTAAAATAAGTCATACTTTATGTATTCCAAATACATAATATTCATCACAAATATGCTGTTAATGTTAACATATTGTTAACATTAACAATATGTTAACTCTTGCGTCATTGATCCTGAGTAAAAACAACACAAGGCTTGTGAAGATTATATCTAAACATATTTATACATATGATATACATGAACATATACAAATATGTACCTGTGTATATTTGCAAATATGTGCATACAAACTTTTCTGGACCTTGCGGAAATTTTTTTTGTTCCTACAATTTAACAGGTCTTCATTGAAAATGAACGTGAGAAAATAACTTACTTCGTTACGTGCCAAAAGCGAAAGAATGTGTAGTATGGTTCCTCCATAGGATGCATTCGGATTATTATGGAAGTATCCATTTTTAAAAGAAAATTCCATAGATTCAGATTCTTTCATTTCGGCCAACTGACCATTACTATCATCTGGAGAGAGCTGCTTTAACATTTCTTTGTGCATTCGTTTAGCTGCAATCCATGCCTTTATCGGCAGCAAACTTTCGGTGATTCTGTCGTAACTACAAAAAACACACAACAGTTTGATGTAAAAGTCTGCTTCAATAATCGACTTTTAAATTCAAAAGAATGGATGATCCCCCCAAAAAACAACAAATAGCATAAATTTTAATATTATTGTTTGCAGACAAGAAAAGCACAAAATATAGCCGGGGTCAAATTTCGTATACCCCAAAATTACGACAAAAGTCAGAATGTGAGCAGAGCGACAAAGCTATTGGATATAAAGCTTTCCGCTCATTTCGTTTGTAAGAGGTAAGTCAGTCTCTCCGTTTTTACGCGATAAAAACTATTATTTAACATACGATATCCACAGTAAAACTTGGCGATCGCCATTAAAAATTCAATTGAAGTTTGTGTTTACTTATAAGAAGTTCCACTGTTACTAATAACCAGTAAAAGTATGATCGAATCGTAAGGTATTCGTGCAGGATATGATGGATATACATGAAAACGTTGGAAATGATGATGAAGTCAATCATATAGGTTAGGAATTCAAAACGAAAGAAGTGAAGGATAAAAGATGCAGAGCAAATGAGCAAGTCATTAGCAACCCCAGGCTCCAATACCATCCGAGACGGATATGTACTTGCCAAAGTCCTAATCGTTTCCTCAAAAACAAATATGACAAAGTTACAATAAAATACAGATTCAGAAATGCTGCCTTTTGACGCAAAGGTTATCCCGATACTGATTGTATATCCAAGCATCTCCAAGAGACTTTTAGGCGATGCAGACATATGCAGGTTTCGTTAGAATTATTGTAATCGGTTGCAAATAAAAACCCGTTAAAATGGGATTCATTAAAAGACGTTCTTGTCAATTTGGCAAAAGACGTGATTTCAAAGAAAACGAAGGACAAAAGATAGAGATAAATGACAGAAGAGATTTTTAAACTAACGGAGGGAAGACAGGGGATTTTTAATCCAGATGGTGGAGTATATGCTGAAGTACACAAACAGATTATCCCATAAGGTAATGAAGCAAAAGAAATATGGTTCAATCAGACATGAGGTATAAAAAATGGGAGATTCTGAGATTATATAGAAGAAAATAAAAGTAATTAGTTAAATGATCATATGTCATATGCTCATCTCCTGGTTGCACTAAAGCAAATGGTGGAACTGTCGTTGTGGTAAGAAAGAATGTTAGTGCAGTGATGTGTATAGATCAGTGACCTGTTTAGAAATGAGAAGCGTGAAAAACATGAAATAGCAAAAGATATGGTCAGACCTAGAATATTAGAATCGGACGCTCCAGGTAAGATACCACGAAGCAAGACTGCTGGACCTGAAGAAATAGTTCGAGTAATTATTTCAGCATTGGTAGGTATGATTATTGAGAAAATGAAAAAAAGTCATAAACAAAATATATAGAAATACTAGACAATGTCAACAAGTCTATCTTCATAGCACTTAAGAAGAAGTCAGGAGTGATTTAATTATGAGCTTTACAGGGTCATTAGCCTAACGAGTCATGTTACGAAGATAATACTGAAGATTACAATGATGGCAGCACATAGGAGAATAAAGAGTGAAATCGTTATACAGTTATGTAGCTTTGTAAAAGATGCAAATTAGTGCTTCATTGACTATACTAAGGCTTTTGACAGGGTACAGCATGCTGACCATCGGAGCATGCTTCACATTTTAGATCTGGACTCTACTCTGTACTTTCCTGTATTTGTTAAATATACGCTTTAATAATTCAATTTTTCCAGACTCAAAATTGTTCTTGTGTATATTCGAGGTTTCCCTACGGCAATATCCTATTCTGCATACAAAGGAAAGCTATACCACACGGTGTTTTTACTGTAAATATTCTTGAGGAAGAAGGAAAGGGCGAGGATAGGAGAGAAAAAAGATGGACACTGAGTTGCAACCTTAAATTTACATTTCCATTAAAATGAAAACAAACCTTCCAGATACTGTTTTCGTAATTCGCTTTTTTAAGAAAAAAATTGTATTAAAATTACTTTAGGCTATAATTAATATTGCTGAAAGAAAAACATATAATTCTGAAACTTCAAAAATGTAACAAATGCAAAGAAACATACGTTGTAGATAAATCATATCGCAAAGTTGACAGTGGAAGGCAGCGATAACGTGGTACATCATACCTCTGTCGAAAAGAGCAATGAATTTGGCAATTAGCGTTAAAGCATCAATACTTGATCAATTAAACACAGGGTACTCAACAATTTGTTTTTATATGCTGTCCTGACCTGTTCATAATTACGTAGTATGTTACTTCTAAACAAGATGAAATAAATGGTCAGACTGCAGTAGTTTCAGCTTTTTATCCCGTCTTGATTCTTAAATAGTATCAGAAGGGTGACTAATTTCAATGTTTCCAGAGTTGAAATTGGGAAAAACATAGCTGGTTGGCCGTAGCTACAAAAGTGTTCATACAAACTATTGAGTTACACCACAGTTCATTTATGGAAAATCAGGTGACACGGCTGGAATGAGCAACGTAGTGAGTTTTTTTGTAATAAATACCTAAAATGCGTTTCGTCACACTAACCAGTTTGAAGAATTTTGGTACAGATCAGCAAAATACAAAAAATTATCTGTCTTACATCGGTTAAGCTTTTGGGTTGTTACAATGAAACAAATAAACTGAAACTTTGCCATCCACAGGTGATTGTGTTTGATTGCTACTTACATTCAGAAAAAGCCAGTTGAAAAAAGGGGGTAAAAAGCAATCTGCTAATGCAAATAAGTACGGGATTCAAACAAACTCTTAAACTCGCAGCTGTTTATAAAAACCGTTGTACACCAATGTAACAAGTTGTCTGATTTGTAGGCACTGAACTGTATTTTGGTATTTATTTGGCTCACTTAAATATAATTTATAACGAAAAACAACTTACCACACATATTGGCAAAACCTCGACTGATGTTTGTGTCGACCTGTCGTTTTTCTCCCTTCCCTATAAATCTATTGCTTTATTCACTATTCTGACTCGGGCATATTTTTCTAGCTCTAACAACCCTCGACCTCCATCCACCTTGCTTTATAACAGAATAATTAAAAATATTGGATGTTTTCTGGTAAACTATGCAACTAAATTAAAGATTCTATTCTCATATCGAGCCTGTTGTGTAACAGTAATTTTTTACATACACACTTATGTCATAAAAACACAAGCAAATGATGTCATTTATCAGTAGGACAGAGACTAAAGTAAGAGAAAAATAACTGGTCATCTTACCACTCGAGAAATCAGGCCCAATTTTCTCATTTCCGAAACGACAAAATCAATATCTCTCTGCACAAAATAAAAACAAAGTTAGAAAAAAACCCACTGAGGATCAATTTTACAATTTGTCGAGGTGCTTGCGGATAAATACCACAATTAGTTGCATGCAACAGTAAAATATTTACGCCCATATTCTAAAGACAACACCAAAGCAACCAAAAAGGGGGTTCACAACGAACTGTGAGCTCATGGCAAAACAAGGGCTTTAATTTTTAGTTTAATGCTTTATATTGTATACCACAGAGACATTGTGACAAAGAAGAGCAATTCAAATAATCACTTTATATTTTCGTTTTGGCAAAATGTATCAAAACATATCACAACAACGTCAAACTTGCTTGAACTATTCTTTGCTCCAATAAATTTCAGACTCTAAATTAAAAAATAGAACTGTTAGTTAAACTCTACAACATATATCATGCTCATTATATGTCATATCTACATTTAAAACTTTTTTATTTCAAAGTAATATAGGTATACATATACACACATATATAAAAAATATAATGGGATCAGGCTCTTGCAGTACCAAATACAGCCTATGATGTGCAACATTCGAAGTCACGACGTGAATTAAAAACTGCGAAACTAATCGATTTACAGTGGATAGGCTGTTAAATTGCATATCACCGTCTAGATGAAAAAGGATTATATTCGTCTCGGCAAACCTACATCTCTTTGGCTGGCTGTTTCTACTAATGATACAGATGTGCCCTGCCTTGCCTAGGTGCCGTCCCAGGTCCGGAAGTTGACGATTCTGGATCTCCAGCCTGTTCTGTCCTGTGCTTGGCATCTGAGCTGCTCCTGCGAAAGACTTGTTACTCTTGTCACGTTGTCTGTCCACTTGAAGCGCTGTCGACTTCTCGCTCTCCTGCCTTGAATTCTTCCGAAGGGAATACCTCGCTGGATAATATTGTGTTTTACTATAAGTCCAAAATTGGTCACTTGCTTTTTCCATATATTGACTAACAGGGATTTCATTGTTCCAACCATCCTCAAAACATTTTCATTTGTTCTTCTTTCCATCCAGCTTGCAAGTAAAAGTCTTCTGTAGGACCACATTTCGAATGCATCTATCTTTCTCTCCATGGAATTTGTTATGGTCCAACCGCTAGTACAGTGCATGAAAGTGGACCAGACACAAGCCTTGCTCAAACGCAGGCGTTACTTCGATTTTTCGACATATCAGTGTTGTTATAGCACTTAAAAGCTGACTTAGCCATAGCTGCTCCCGTCCTGAATTCTTCGTCACATCTTCCATCACTTGTAGCAATGTGTCCCAAGAGCTTTAATTTCTTAAATTGATCTAGCTGCCTACTGTTGACTATAATGTTGGTATTCACAGGTGTTGCCAATTTACTGTCATTACTTTGGTTTTATCGGTGTTTATCTCTAAGCCTATGTTTCTGTTTCTTTGATCTACTTCACTGATCCATTTCTCAAGTCTCTCCTTCGAGTCGTTGACCATTGTGTCGTGGCATATTTGATTGAGTTCATGTTTCTTCCACTAATGCTAGTTCCTTGCATATCTTTTACTGCTCTAGTAATTTTCTCTGCATATAACTTGTACAAGGCTGGAGAAAGGACACAACCCTGATGTACGCCTTTCTTTACAGGGACAAATGTGGTGCAATCATTTCCCACCCTTACAGCAGCCTCTTTATTGTGATACAGGTTGATAATAATCCTTAGATCTTTGTCATCAACATTTATGCTTTGTAGATCCTGGATAAGCTTATCATGCTGTACTCTGTCAAATGCCTTTCTGCAGTCTACAAAAACAGAGATAGAAAGTGTTTTGCATTTCCATAGCTCTCTCAGTCAGGTTTCTAACACACGACACAGCCTTCCTCGTGCATTTCCCCATACGAAAACCGAATTGGTTCTCTGCCAGTACGAAGTTTGTCTTCTCCTTTATACACTCTTGTATAGTCTTCAGAAACACTTTGGTTACTTGGCTCATAATGATGATTCTCCTCAAATTCAAGTAGTCTACTGCACCAGGCTTCCTTGGGAGTGCAACGAATATTGACTGGTTGAGGTTCTTCATGATATAGCTGGCGTCGTATATCTGGTTACAAAGGAGTGTGAGTTCAGATGTACAAACCTTTAGTCCAAGTAATTTCAGTAAAAAAATCATTTGTTTCCAACGTCCTGAAAACATATATAAACACTATTACTGTTTCTCCGTGTATCGAGAAAAAGAAAATAGTCTTAACAGCAACATCCTTTAACATACCCTCGAATATCTCTTGAATATTCTATACACCATGGATGGAACAAAGTCTGGACCATACCTTCCACCAATTGAGTTCTAAAAATAGAAAAACATTTAAGCTCTAAGCAAAAGAAGGGGTTCACAATCCAAATAGTATACTGTACAAAAAAACTTACTTAACTAAGCAAAAATGTCCCAACTCGCAATAAGTCATCGGACTTACATAACATTAAACGTTAAAACAAGTGCGAAGGCGTTATTTTAATCTTAGTGTAGAGAGATCAGCTGAAGTTCTACACAGTTACACTGGCACTTGAACATAGCAACCTTACAATGCAAAAACATCAAACATATGCGTAATTAAAGTCCACAAAAACAACATAACACAGTAAGAAACATAAGACTTCTAAAAACTAAACATGTGAACAACAGAAGTAAAAATATAATCTACTTACATGAACTAAGTCGCGTAGTACAATTCTAGTGACTTCACTTGGGGTTTTCGGTTCAGAAATTGGCTGTGCGGGCTAAAGGCATAAGGAAGAACAAAAAGAAAATTGATAAAATATGAAAAAAGCAACATGCTGCTGGAGCACAACGACCAAATGATTAAACTAATTTTCAGACTGTAGAATGAAGCCGCATCCTTTTCAAATGAAAATTAAATACATGAATTAAGGGTGAAAAAGAAGTTCGTCAAATAGTTTTAGGCACTGTGGAAATAAATAGCTTATCGTGTGACCATGCATAGGTACGTGAGTGATTCAGTGAATAGATGTGCGATGATGACTGCTTGTGTGTGTGTACCTGTATGTTTTGGGGTGAAACAGGGAGAAAGGACGGGGGGTGGGGTAAAAGAAAGAGCAAGAGTAAGTTAGTAAGTGATTAAGTGAGCGAGTTAGTGATGTAAGTGATAATGTGAATAGGTGGATATGTGAATAAAGGAATTGGCAAGTGAATCGGGGGCAAAAATGGCGTGCTAAAGATTGGATTCCAATTATACTCCAAATCTAAGATAACGCTTAAAGATCTACCAGTGTAAACATTTAATAAAAAGCAGATAGTTTTTAACCTTTTCATCATTTACATGTTTCGGTATTCACATACCTTCTTCAGAATGTATACAAAAATGTACAAGAATTATCAAGGCTTTATATATCCAGAAAACTAATCAAAACATCATCATTAAATGTTACAAAACGAATGTAACAATACACAAAAGATAACGTAGAATAAAGACATTAAATAAGTAATTGTCCTATGTAACAATATAATTGTTTATTTAATGCCGGTTGTTTCCATTTAATATGCAAACCCTCTTTTATGCGTAGTTGGTGCTTAGTGATTGCATAATCTAAAATGGAAAAACAACTACCATTAGTACATGCTCTTTTACAGTCTAAAGAGGCAATTAATTTGTTGATAAAGATGCGAATTTTTGTCCTTGTAATGCTCTTTAATTCTTGTAGACAAATGCCTTTCGACAAATGGCTAGCATTACAGCTTGCGCAAACAAACTCATACAGTACATTAGATGCGTGTGAGAAACTGACCAATTTGTATTTATTAGAAAAGAAATCCCTGGCTTACAAGTTGTAAAAATCAATTTAATATCAAACTCTCTGCAATGTTTGTTTACAACATTTTTTATTTTATTTTTCAGAATGATGGTTTTTTTTACCAATGTACGGCAATTTGAAATACCTCGTGTATTGAATCTCAACATTTTTCAATTTTTCAGTTTCAACATAATATCTGTTAAGATAATTCAGAACAATCTTATTTACAAGCCATGTAGGGTATAAATTACGGCCTAATGTACTGTATAGATTTTTTAGATCTAAATCAAAAGAATACCAAGAAGATTTTATTCAAAAAGTTCTATCCAAAAGCGTTCTGATTAAATCTGTTTTATACTGGAAAGAAACAAAACTATTAAAGTTAGTCAAAAGTACAGTGTATGTCTGTTTATGACAAACAGACGTCTGAATCTCATTATTGCTATTATTCATGTATTCTGTCTGTATGTCTCTTTATGAAAAGCGTGATGACCCAGACAAATGTAGTCCTATACAATATATGAGTCTTGATAAGTCATACTCATCTGAAATCTGTAAGCAGTAATCAAATATAAAAATGTTTGGTTGCCGTGGTTTCAAGAACTGTTTTGGCTTTAGACAACAGCAGAGATAGGAGCGAATAGAAAACTGCCAGCTACGCTGTATCTAGAACATATTACAAAGTAGCTCAAGTATACAAGACCTCTGGATCTTTCATTTCAACAAGAAGGTATCCCTGTCGCAACTCTTCGATGCCTGATGGGAATTCAAATGAGATGTCCATTGGCGAATCACGATCCCTAAAATAGTGGTCAAAAATAGGTGACAATATTCATAATATTCTCAAAAGAATGCCAAGCGGTAAGAAAATATAAATGTGCGAGGGTCTTTCAGAATCTGTCACAAGCAGTATATCAGTTTAAGGATTTGTTGTATAGTGGATTTGAATTTTGTAGGGTCCAACCAAAGTTATAGTAGGTACTGTAAATATCAGTTAACTGGGGTAATGAATACCAAAAATTAATAATGTAAATAGCTTAATCAATGGGTAACAATAATTCAATGGTCCCTCTTTTATTCGCGCTAAAACAGCCGATACGAATAAGGAGCTAAGTGTGGCTTCTTTAAGATAAAAATAAAAATGCTATTTTTCTATCTACATGGCTGTTAGTTTCGTGTTTCTTTGGTTGTACGAAGCTTTTTGCAGCCAGATATCCAACTTAAAACAGTAGTAAACACCTTATACAAACTGAAGAAAAACTGCTATAAGAGTGTTTTAATAACAAAAGTTCTACTGTTAATACGACAACAATACGTGAAATGAAACCAATAACTGTCTGGTTAATTGTAATGAGATGAACGAAAGTGTGCACAGAAAGAAGATGGGGGTTAAAAGTGCATTACAAATAAAATCCCATGCTGCATATTTTCAACAGTAAAAAAATTCGAAGTTACAAAGTAATAGCCAAAGTTCCATTTGACGAGCATTGACAAACTGTTTCGTCGATCCAAAATCACTGCCGTATAATTTCGGATAACCGCGTCATCCAATAAACCCTCATCAATAACAAAAGGTCAATGAAAATACATCCTCCCAAATAAACACCGAGTAATTGTGGCAGTGTAGAGCAACCGCTTCCAAAAGATTAAAGGAACCAGTTAGGAGGGGGCATACACAAACAGATATGAAGTCAAGTCTTCCTAAAAGGGGAGCTTGCAACGTCTGCATTTCTAGGCACGTTAAATGCGGTATTTAATGTTAAGTTTTTATGGTACAACAAACTTAAAAAACCACTATCGACATGTCACATTAACAAAACAAAAAATAAGTCGAAGAATAAACATTACTACCATTTAAAATGACAATTAATAACATCAGCTATGGTCACAGGGTTAAGAAGGACAACTAATTTTCAAAAATGTCGGTTTGTCAGCAACAACCGTAACAAAATGAAAAATTAATCTAAAAATACACATTAGTCAAGGTATAAAGTTCAATAAGAAAACGAAAACCCCAGAATAACAAACATAATTGCATGATAACAGGTACTGTGCCAATTGTATATCGAATGAAAAAATGGAAATCGGTACCGTTGAACAACATATTTTGTTTTTGGTCTAAATAAGTAGTTTCATATCAAATTCCCGATCCTTTTGGTACATTGTATAACATTTGAGCAAAATTTTAAGGCCGCTACGATAACTTTTTCTACTATGTACGGATATTAACCGTCGGCCGAAACAGAAAATTACACAAAAACGACCTTTATTTCACATGACTGATTTTAAAAGCCCATACACGACGGACAGTAATATTAAATGTCTATTCGTATCAGCATATTTTCAAAATTAAAGTGCCTATTTCCTGTTTTACAGAAGTATTTAAAATCCAACATTATGTCGATATAGAAATTGGTAATAGAAGTAAAAGTCTTTTACCAAAATCGATAGTAGCCAAAATACATCAGGCATCTCTCAGCATCAAATATGATTAGAAAATTTAAATCCCAGTCGAATAAAAACCAGCTTAAACTTTTATTATATTTTCGATTTCAAGAACTTTGATGTTATAACGGTCATATTTTTGACAACACCAAATATGGTCAAAGTCACGGGAGACAATGGTGTTAACTGCTTTAGCAATAGATGAGAGAAAAACTCCTAGATTTATTGTCTTGGCAAAAATAAGCATCACAATGGCAGAGTATTCTATATTTACATAATGTTCAATCGGTCTCATGACAGGAAAACCTTACTTGTATTTCTTCCGAACGTTAGTAAACAAATTGCGAAACGTTTCTCTCCAATTCGAAGCAGTCCATTTTTGACTTTCTGCAAATTCCTAGAAATATTTACAAAAGTACTTTACTCTACGCTTTACCAATATAATATTCAAAAATAAGAATAAACTGTATAATAATAAAACAGAACAAAAATATATATAATATATAATAAAATTTAATATAATATAATATAATATAATATGATATAATATAATATAATATAATAAAATATATAATATAATAATATAATATAACATAACAATAATATAAAAATTAGTATATAATTAAATACTGTATACACAGTTGTTTCTTTATCACTGTATCACGTCTACACTTTATTTTCTTCAGCAAGATACGAAGGCTGACTTTCTCTGAAATGTGCAGCTGTTCAGTAGTTCTATTGTTGTCTGTCAAGAATCTGATTCCTTCATCGTCAATGAGGAAAACGATTGTTTTTGAGAAGTCACTGGTAGTCTGCTCATTTCCCCCAAAAAACTTCAAATTTTTTGAGTAAATTGTCTATTCGTGTTACGCAACCAGTTTTGTGTACCTCTGTTGTATCTTTTCTTTAGGATAAGAGAATATTGATTAGACAGAATTAAATGATGTATTTAAATGTTCTTCAGAGTGGCCTTCCTACGGTTTTAGGAATTTACAAAAGAGTATGTTTTTCCATAATTCATTCTCTTTACTTGCGACTTATTGGTTTCTTTTTCTTCATCTTTATTTATTATAAGATGCTGCTGTTATTTTGTCTTTTACTTTTCCACAAGTAGCTGGAAATCATTTTTCAGTCCCTCCTCTTTATTCATTATCTCGCTGTTTTTAATCTTGCTACTCGCTCTTTTTTAAAACACAGTTATAACTCTTAGAAAATGTTTCCGACTTCTGTTGTTTTCCACCAGCTGCCTACTCTGTTAGGTAGTCTAAAACAGTGTAAAATCGGAAAACAATTTATTGAGGTCTGTATCGGTATTAGGCGGGGCTCAAAACATACGCCAATGCTCACTTCATACTCGATTTCAAGTCCTTTTTCATACTCTATTACAAGTTCTTTTCTATTTGTCTGTCCATGTTAAATCTTTTCCAAGCTGTTATCAACATTCTGTACTTCTCTTGTGGTTTAGGGGCAGATGCATTTGGAGAGGAAAATTATCCCAAACGAAAATAAGATCCCTCATGACGCGCTGGAGGGATGCGAGAGACTAATAAATGTATGAAAGTGCGAGTTATTTTCTCAGGGCTTTTTTGACAACAGGAATCTGTCGCTTTGGGGAGAAATTTTTGGAAGGCTTTTTTAAATATGAATAAGAAAAAAAATAGATGTGTTGACATTCGTCACAAGATCCAGGTTGAATGCAGATCAACATCTGAATCATCGTAGTTTTAGAAACACAGACTTGGATAATTTTTTAGTTATGTCCTATCTATGAAAGCAATCCCTTCTTCACTGATATACGATTACGTATTCACCTTGCTGACATTCTTCGGCTGTCTTTCTTGTCCGATGTGCTTCTGCACCATCTAGTCTATAGATTTTTGCCCTGGGCATTCCCTTTTATTCCGTTTTACTAACATTTGCTTTACAACCTGTAGGCAGATTATTAATATATCTTCCTTTTACTCCGAACTGGGGTCGACCTTTTGTTTACGAGATCATGATCTCTTTTCATGCGATTGGTACGTTATAGTAGCATAGTTCTTGCTTAAAACATTCATGCGTTACTACGCAGCCATCTGTAGCCTTTTTCCCATGCCATCATTTCCTATCATATTAACTGTAAAATGTACTAAGTGAATAGACAGAGTAACAGTACTTCATTGGCTACGATGCCCTTACTGTATGCTTTCCCAGTCGCCGAGTAATGGTGAGCGTGCTTAACAATTACCACGCCTTACAAATGACATTTGGTTATCTTGTCCTTCTTATACCCAACCCAAACACTAGTAGAAACAAAACAACAGAAACAACAACAACAACAACAACAACAATAATAATAATAATAATAATAATAATAATAATAATAAAAATAAAACAAGTAAACAATTATGACAAAAAATATAATAAAATAATAACAAAAGAGTGAGTCTATTTGTTACGTCTCGATTTTCATCTCAGGCCCATGAAGTAAATGGTGCTAGAACTTGCGACTTCGATTATGGCTTTCAAAATGCGTTTTACAGTATCTTAACTTTTTACCCTTCAACAGCCCTGAGCATGACACGGCAGTTACGTCTACCTTAGAAATTAGATATTTCTCAATGAGTAATTTGCAAGTTATGTAGGTTCTCTTGACAAGTCCGTATTTGTCAAACCAGACTCTTTTGCCTCCAGATAAATAAGAAGTGTATATAATGCTATGAGGGCCGACTGACCTGCCTCATATTGGTAAAATGCAAATACAAAAGTAATAAAAAAGATATTATTTAACCAGACAACTATCAGTAAGATACGGTCAAAACTAGTTTTACAATGTATACTCCCTTTACTTTCTGATTAGACGTGATGAATCAGGTGCTTACCTGAGTAAAAGAGACGTTGATCAAAGTACACATCATGGCTCTGTGTGTCTATTACTTTAAGATCAGTTTGATATAGTTAAAGAGGTCAAGGAAGTTAAAAATCTTTTATATTTTAACACTTTTATACGCCGGTCAGGTCTGCTCGTATACAATATAGCTACTTAGTCTGCCTGCACCTGTTGTAGTACAATGTTTAAGCTCCTGCACAACAACAGAAACTCTAGAAAGAGGAAGAAATCGGATTCTCCTTAAATAATAAAATTCACAGAGACAAGAAACATACCGCATATCCTAAGCATTCGACCACACATGACCTGAGTACGGCTCTAGACTCTGAATTTTTTAGTTGTTGGCGAGATCGGCGGGCAAGTGACATAATAGTCTTGTCTTTCGATTCCTGGTTTGAAAAAAAAAGTGAGAATGTGCTGGCCTAACGCCTAGTTAAATGTCACTGTTGGAGGTGTTCTAATATTGATGTCAAAAGTCAGTTGAAGGACGTATTTATGCATGCCTCTTAAGTGGTGTTCTTTCAATTATGTATACGTCTTTATCTAATGCAACCAGTAAATACATTTAACGCCTTTGATGTCAACAGTTTTCAATAACGTAGAACGCAGACCTACCTTGGCTTTTCTTAAGGACTTAAGGACGTCTGTTTATATATATATATATTTAAACACAAATACAGGGTAATTTCAATAATAACAGTTTACAATAACAACATATAATAACACTAATAATGTGCTCCATTGCGATTGCGTGTTGATATATCTATTTGATTCACTTTCAAGTAAAAAGCAGGCTACGGGAAAATCTTTTCTAAAATTTACACCTTTCTTCAGCAGCTCTGACAATCGGCCACTAGTCTATGTATGTATGTATATATGTATGTATGTATTATGCATGTATGTATCTATGTATCTATCTACCATACATACATACATTCTGGACGATCTGGACGAAGTACGTTGTCATCGTCAAATGTGCAAATGGGGATTAAATTACCAAAGATATTACAAACATTAGACAAGACATTACAAAATTTCAATCAGTCTGACTATGTTTTAGATGTGCTATTCACAAACAATACGAAACACAACAATATCAACAGTCCAGAAGTTTACATATTTAATGAGTTCAGTGGAAGGAACAGCATACAAGGCATTAGAGGGGTTTGACTTAACCGAAGAAAACTATGAGCAAGCCATTGACACATTGAAAACTAGATTTGGCAAGCCCCAACATCTAATAAACGCACATATGCAAGAGATATCAAGGTTAAACAACTACTCTAATGAAACCATAACGCAACTCAGAACAATTCTGGACAAAATCAATGTCCATGTTAGGGGATTAGAAGCCTTAGGAATCTCGTCAGAGCGATATGGAAGTCTTCTTATTCCCTTAATAATGTCTCGAATGCCTGCTTAAATAACATTACAAGTTACTCAAAAGGTCGAAGAAGACCAATGGCCAACAGCCGTAAAATTAGAAATTATACAAAAGGAGATCGATGCTCGAGAATGGAGTCGAAAATTAACTGGTGATTCACAACGAGAAAACGAAAAAGGCGGGAAAATACATGCGGCAACACCGAATTCGACGACAAAAACCTTTATCACGAAAAACAACAGGAAACTTAAGTCCGAATGCTTCTTTTGTACGAGAGAACATTATTCTAATCAATGCACGGAAGTAACTAATATAAAACAAAGAAAATCGATGATCATGGATCATCGAAAGATGTTTCAATTGCCTACGAAAAGATCATATTTCCAGTGCTTGCAGAAGTGTATCTAAATGCTACAACTGTCAGGGCAGACATAACACTGCACTTCGTCACAAAAATGCGAACGACGAACTAACAGTGAAAAGCAGCGATAAGCCTGTAACAACAGCCACTACGAAAATAAAACAAGATATGTTACTACAGACAGTTCAAGCATATGTATACGGGGGAGATCCAAGCAAAAGACAACTGGTGCATAGTTTATTCGACTCTGGAAGTCAGAAGACGTACATTACTGAAGAGTTCCAGAAGAAATTAGAACTGAAAGCTGAAGGCAAGGAATTTATTAATCTTAATAGATTTGGGTCCGAAATGTTTAGTAAGAAATGTTGTGAACGTCTTAGATTAAATATTGAATTAGGGGGTGAAGTAATATCTATAAAGGCCCTTAGTTTCCTCACCTTATGCTCGGCTACAACAACGCGTATAGATATAAGTAATTTTGCACATCTCCAAGGAATCGTGCTCAAAGATAGCTTTAATGAGAGCGATAAGGCGATTGACCTGGTGATAGGCGTAGACTATTATCATGATATTGTACCGGGTGATATTCGCAAAGGTAGCGCGGGGCCAGTTGCTGTTAGCAGCAAGCTTGGTTGGCTTATTTCAGGACCTGTTAGTTACACGAATAATGAAATCACTTTATGTACCAACATTGTAACGAGTCTCGTTTTAGACATTTTGCCTTCGAAGTCCAGGGCAGAACATGAAAGTCAGGAAATCATTGAATCGTTGGACAGGTTTTGGAAATACGAAGTGTCAGGATTGGCCGAAAACAAAAATGACTACGAGAAGCTTCACGAAAACAATGGAACGAAAACCGACATTCAGTTGAAACATGGTCACTATTCAGTAAGTCTTCCTTGGAAGGACAATAGTCCTAAAATGTCATCTTCAGATTTTGATATGTGTAGTGTTAGACTTAGGTCTTTGTTTAACAAGTTGAAGTTAAAACCCGATCTCTTACGGCAATACAACGATATTTTTCGAGACCAGTTAAATTCGCATATAATCGAGAAGGTGCCTGAAGCAGAAATTGTGAAAGACGGCACGCATTATCTAAGCCATTTCGGTGTTAAAAGGACAGACAGAGAGACAACAAAACTGCGTATCGTTTTTTATCGCTCCGCAAAATCGGTAAAGGAATCGGCTTCTGCAAATGAGTGTTAAGAAGTAGGAGGTAACTTTATGCCATTGTTATTTGATACCCTTTTACGTTTCCGTTCACAGCCGATCGGTATTACAGCTGATATAGAGAAGGCGTTTCTGCAAATAGAAATTGACGAAAAAAGTAGGGATGTGTTGAGATTTTTATGGTATGATGATATATTAAAGCCAAGGCCGTCTGTAGTCCAATATAGGTATCGGCGTCTTTTATTTGGTTTGACTTGTAGTCCAGCATTGTTAGGAGCAACGATACGTCATCATGTTGCTAAGTACGAAAGAGATTACCCCGAAGTCGTTAAAGTTCTCAACAGATTATATGCTGACGATTTAACCTGTAGTGGTAAAACACCCTTAGACGCCATAGATATTTACAAGCAGGCTAAGAGCATTATGTTACAAGGGGGTTAAATTTACGTAAATGGAATTCTAATGACAAAATCCTTCTCAATGAAATTCATAGCCTCGAAAATGAAGGTAATGTATCAAAAAAGACAAAAAGGAGTCGCTAGCCATAGAGTACCCTATAGGGTCTCCCGTAAATGAAAAGTATTCGAACGTTTTGGGGGTAAATTGGTACAGTGAAACTGATACACTGGTTCAGGATGCAAGTCATATCATAGCGTTCGCCAATTCATTACCTGTAACTAAACGATCCATTTTGAAAATTGCAGCCAAGATATTCGATCCACTTGGATGTATTAATGCTTTTACCATCAATTTGAAAATTTGTTTCAACAGTTATGTGTCGATAAAATAGAATGGGGCGAACCGTTGAACGGTGAGTATCAGGAGCAACACACTAAGTTAATTAATGATCTCGGAAAAGTTAATAACATTTAAATTCACAGGAGTCTGCTCAAGCGAAACAGTATGGTAAAGAAAGTTGAAATACACGGGTTTTCGGATGCCAGTGAAAGAACGCATGCGGCTGTAGTTTATCTTAGAATAGAGTATAATGACGGTAATGTCGAAACACAATTTCTTGCGTCGAAATCGAAAGTTTGCCCAATTAAAACACAAAGCATACCGAGATTAGAACTCTTAGGAGCGTGTGTCTTAGCTAGATTGGTACAATGTTTGCAGACTATATTACAAGATGAACTAGGGGGGCACACCATAGATACATTTTACTACGTGGACTCATATTCTGCGCTTTGCTGGATTCGTAATAACAAATATTGGGCACAAACAGCGGTGCATGTGCAACCAAATAACGTAGCAAGGCCAAAGCGCAACGGAACAGTTATTGGGGAACTATGCTGAAGGGGCAATCAGTAGAATTAGTGTCTCTTTGTCAGAATTTTAAAAACTTGTTCGCTTATGCTTAGATATGTTTTGTTAAGAAATATTTTGATTGATAGTATGGACAATTAGCAATGTTTTCACCACTTAATTTTGATTAGATTGTAATCAAAATCGGGGGAGTGTATTGTAAAGGGCTAAAATCTTCCTGTCCTAAATGGGTAACTAGAGAAGTCATGAGCACTAATTTGGGCACATTTGCAACTTGGGTTGTAATAATCACAAAGTTCTATTCGTTGGCAATGAAACCTATTACATGTATTGTAAAGGGCGGTACAAACATGACACGTAAAGTCTGCCGGCGACACCTCAATATCAGTTGTCACATGCGTATAGAATTACCTAATTAAAGGAAATGAGGGATTTCTTTTTGAACTGACCGTGATGGAGAAAAGTAGTTTGTGAGTATTCTTTAGTTTATGAAAATGTAGTTTGATTAAAGTACATATGCGGAGTCTCTGTCTTTCAACCCTCACACTTCTTCACAACAGGGCTGTAGTTCCAAAGTCAAAAAAAGAAAACTTTCATGTCGAATAAGTGAGGATTCGTCTATTGGAATACTAGCATATGAGATGATGAACTCGAAGTGTACAAGAAGTCAATGTATACACATGAACAAATATTACTTAGTATATTTCATTGCCTTTTCAATCAGATAAGTAACGAAAGTGTTAGTAATATATGGAGTGAAAAGTACCCCAAAAGCTACTAACCTCCAATTCGTCATGGATCATATCCCTTACGATATCCCAAGGATTGTGTTTTTTCACAATAAGGCCCATTATTTTCATTGCTATAGCTGCTTGGAAAACCTGTGCAGGGAGAACAATATATGTTCTTTCATTATGTAAAAGCGTAAATTAATCGAGTGAAACTCGAGACCTAAAAAATTGCATTATTTTTAACTATTTAGGATACAGCTGTATTTAATGTATTTCAAATAGTTGTAAAAGGTAGGCTTTTCTGCAAAACCTAGCCTGCAACGAGTTTTACAATTTGGCAAATAATTTTCCTCATATCTTGGGCCATATTTCAAAATCAAAATGATCTGGAGTGTAAAACACCAAAAGCCAAATAATCTGTTGGACATTTTGTCACACTTGAAAAATAGGGCACTGGTTAAATACGCTTCACACTTTAGGAGGAAAACAAAACGGCCTACAGTACACAAAATAGAGTCAAAATATGGCCAGAAATTTTTTTAGCAAATATACTTATCAGTACAGGATACAATGCATTAACTCTTCACAAGATTTCTGTTCATAAATCGAATATCACCTGTCGTGATAATTGTCTTAACGTCTTCCACACATCCAGTAGCTTCTCTGTCTGAAGTTTATTTCATAACATTGTGATACGAGACTTACCCTCAAAATCTGCCTTGGCCAAGCATTTTCTATTATAGCTATGCATGAATATCTATTTAGCATATTTCCTTATTCACAAGAACCTTCAACAAGTAAACATTTCTCAACGAACTGCAAATCAAGATGACCGACCTTTCCTCCCGGAGGCATAAAGTATTCAGCACTGTCTCAACACTATCGTGACACAAGAATTTGACAGTAGAGATTTGAAATTATATTTGAACTTTAGGTCTCAATTTTCTTTCTGTCCTTAGGTATTAGTACATTGGATACATTAGTCCCCACGGTAAAAAGCTAATTCATATACAAAAAACGCAATTAATATATTACTCCAAAAGAATGCATGTCTAAATTCATGCATGGTTGACTACTCTTTCGCCCTTATACATTTCACATAAAACTCATCCATTGGATTCTTTATAAATACAGATATATGAATAATTGATACGGAAAAAAATAAGTACATAGAGGTACAGACAAATACATGCATATACAAGTAGCCATATATCTATACAAATATACCCACATACACACATACATATACACAAAATAACAAAACAATATATTCATTCTATACAAAGGACAGTGCAAATAGAAAAATCAAGTAACTTACATATGCATCTTCTCTAACGCTAAATGCGGCCCTTAGACTTTTTCGAGCTTTTAAAGCCAGGTGGTCTTTTGCGTCAACTACATGTAGAATTAAAAGAAGCACAGATTATCTCAGGTCATCCATAATCGTAGTTCTTAAGATCGTCAACGGAATATTTTATTTCAGACAATTGCAAAAAAAATTTAATGCCCTTCCTAAACTATATGTTGGTTAAAAAATATTTTTCACATCACATACCAAGAAGCCAATTTGTCTTGTGAAAAGTTGCTTATACTGTTTGTCACTGCTTCTCTTTCGGCGTGGAAACCCTTTGCTTTTATTTACTGCTTTTGTCAGTAATTTTTGCAAAAAACCGGTACAGAAATCACGGTAACAATTACAATTTATGTACCATACGAACTTTTGAAAACTATTATAAGAAGGCGCTATTAGTAACCAGGTAGCCAAGAGATGACCTCCAAACAGCTGTTTATTCTTCCACTGTATTGAAAGAGCTACTTTTCATAAAGTTGCTATGTTATCATACTTGATCATTATATTTTGTATATTCTTCCATCCGAATATCAAAAGGATGAGGTTTAGGGTGTCTTTCAAGAATACTTGAATCAAAAGTTTGGAGTATACAAAAGTCTATCTAGCACAACCAATTACTCAATATGACAGTGTCGTACATGGCCTTTCAAAAATCACTAATTTGGTAACCGTACCGTTCAGATGCATTACAGAATACTGCAAAAGCATTTGTTGTGATATTTGTCTAGAATAAGTAGCCCTTTTTAGCTTACGTTTAGAACCCTGTAAAGGTTCAAAATGGCCATTGTTCTGGCATATTAAAGGTTTAAATAGTACACTGCCGACCTAAACTAACAGAAGTTGCATGAGCTCAGCAAATCCCAGTTATGCCCTTACAGAAGACTGCCACGATACAAAATTGGCGCTGTGTTAATTCGCGGGGCAAGCGTACAGAAGGCCAGATAACTATGAAATTGGGCAGAACACATCTTAGATCAGTCCATCTTTTGAAGACAAAAACAAAATAGACCTAACACTCCACTTCCAGCTTATAACCATCCCTACATAATTCTGCTATCAATTATTATTTACAAACTTTCGTAGTCAAAATCGGGTTAAGTACCCATCTCCGGGGATACACAAAATCACAAATGTTTGTCACAAATGCTTTGTGCAATTAAGGAAGTAACGAACAGTTTACCTTTATGAGTGTTGCGTCCTTCCAATCGCTTTTTTTTCTGTGCTTCTCGTCGTTGGTGCAGTGCAAGCAACCGACTTGCTACAACATCTTCCAACCTTCTATTTGTTTTGTAAGTTATATTCTTACCCAAGGTTGAAAATGACACTAACAAAGAGGAAACAAATAAAAATTGGCACTCAATTTTGTTGTCAAATACAATTATTTTTAGGTCTAATGAAATGACGGTGGTGATTTACCCACCACCCAACAAAGACAAAAATGTGAAATAAAATACTGATTTACAATTTGGAACTTTCCGCTCGCTATAAAATCTGTAATATTATTCTTAAGGCTTGTGGGAACACTGATATATATATATTTTAGGCGCCGTCATTTTGTACATAAAAATTATTCTACTGGCTTACATCTTACCCTTTTCAAGGCAAATTTTGTTTTTCTGTTTCTTTCACAAAATGGATATTAATAGAAAACCACAGGGCCAAAGCTTGTTTAGCTAAATTGCTTTTGTGCGCTTTAAATTCCAGTGGCGGCGTAGTGTATCGTTTCAGGGGAAGAACAATTATGACTGGAAAATAAATGCTGTGGGTTTGACAAAATACTATGTCTTATCATAGTTCACTGCATATTTTTGTTTTACCTCGCTTTCGTTTCTTTCCTTTTCGCTCTGTCACAATACCCTCTGCATGTCTCTTCTTTCGTCGAAGATGCTTTTGCTTTCCAATCGCCATAGCGGGTATACTTAGTGCCGTATCGATTACTTCTTCTTGCTTTTCTGATTTTTTCCTTGTAAAAAAACAAAACTATTAGAATACAAGTGGGTAAATACAGAATTGCAATATTACAACAACATGTTATACTCTTCAAAAAGCAGTAAAACAATTATTGGATACTTAGTCAAATGTACAGAGTTGCTGTCTCATTGAAATACACTTCTCACCATTAGTAGTTACAGTACGCTGCCTCATTATGTTTTGTTTGGGGTATAATTTGTTATCAAGATCAATTTCAAAATGATACGTTGCTTACAAACAATTGTTTACAAATAAAAAACCAAGAGCTGGTGCATGCAATATGTGCATTAATGCAAAACGGCATTATTGCTATAAATTTAAGAAATTAAAAATGGTTTAATTAATCTGTAATTTCTTTTACATAGTAAGAATTGACCCTCACCCCCATCCCCCACCCCTATCAATGTCACATACAATCAATGTTGCGCATTTTACTGGAAATGCTTTTGAACAATATCGGCTGTCATATTTATAGCTTCAAACAGGCTTAGTCATGTAAATTCAAAGTAAAATGTCATCTTACTTCTTCAATCATTTACTTGTAAACACACTAACATTTCAAAGTGAAAAAACCCCAAAAGCTGAGTTAAAGTTCGGTGGGGTATATTTTGCTTTCCAGCCTTCTTAAGCGTTTTTCTAGTGATTTCAAAGCCCAATAGATTACTATTTGACTGATACCTCACACATTATGCTGTCTGAAAAGAAGAACACAACTGAAAAATGTGATGCACGGTAGTTCGTTACAATTATTTTGCTGGAAAAATTCATCATTGATATAGGTGGTGCTAAATCTGACCTTAAAAAATGTAACGTTATAATAATACAAAATATGAACATAACCATTTACCTTACATATTTTGAAGGCTTTTTACCATAAACCTGGTCTGTCCAGTTACGACTTAGGTGCGCAAAAAAGGACGAGTCAAACCCGCCGGCTCCCAGTCCATCACCAACTAAAGCTGGTTTACATTTTGCTACATTGGCCTCATTAAAGAGGGTCCTAAAATCTCGCAAGGTTGAGAACGCACATATTATCTTTCCCTTTCTCTTGGTTTGTTGCCCAGTCACTCTATTTGGCTGATCACGGTTTTTCATTCTATAACCTGCAGTAAAAAAAATTGAAATGAAATGGGTTGTGAAAGTCCTCTTCGCCTCAGGAAGGTTAATTCATTATTTCATGGAACAGTTTTCAAAACTACCCTTTAGCCACTTTGTCTTAGTATGCAAAAATTCATATGTTCTCTTGTGAAAACCATGCATCGGATTAGTTAGGATTGTGAATACTCATCGTTTACCACTATTTCAACTGAAACGGAAACGACTGTGTATGTGTATGAAACGAGCATTCAGATACAAGTGATAGAGTATAGCTGATTTGTGTCTAGACGAAACGTGTTTTAAAGTTGGGCAATCTGGCAATATCAAACAAAACACAAAACAATTTGGGCAACCCATACTTTTACTGGTGAAAAGGTGAATCGGAACACGATTTTAGGGGATTTATCCCTCTTTATTGCGAAAGTGATTACACCTTCTCAATAAAGTTGAAAAAGTAACAGTGGTTAAATGGAACAGTTTAAAACATTAATAATAGCGGCGTTTGTGGCAATGAATAAAATAGTAATTTTTACATCTTAAACATCTCAGGAATCAAGGAGCAAAAGCCATACCTGAAGCATTCAAAGTACTGTAGGAAGAAAACATCTTATTGTGTTCGTAAAAAAGTTTATAACCATTATGAAAAAATTATTTCCAACAAAACGTAGATCGTCAGCTCAAATTAGAAAAGAACCACAACAACCACAGAGCAAAATAATGAGAGGCAGCGCAGCAACACCAAGTACAATAACAACTAAACGGTTTGCAGCAAAGAGAACTGGGGCCAAGTAGATCGGTTAAAAAAGTATTCAAGAGCTCCGTTGCCCCTCTAATTACTACTATTACTGATATACTACCAAATATGCAAACACATATAATAGCATGCTGGCTATTATGGCTTTTGACAGTCAAATAAAATCCCTAGGCAAGTTTTCCTTCCACACAAAAATTTATCTTTTTAACAGTCGGGTCATGGAATGATATGTGGGTATACTAAAATAATAACTCTATCCTTTGTCATATATTTCACAAGGCGTTTGATTACCATATGTTTTGCGAATGTAACTAAGTTTTATATAAAGAAAAAATACAACAGCTGAAAAAGTGCAACAGAAAGTGAAAACAGTTTTTCAAAGATTAGGTTTCAAACTGTCATCAAATTCCAGTGAACCACTTAAATTAAATTGCTGTATGTAGTGAAGATATTTAAGTTCTTATAACTGAAGGTAATATGTTGAGCAGAAACACAACAAATGCAGCCCTCTTTTTATTTCTTGTTTTTAGCATAAAAATTTTATCGCGACAAGAGCTAGCTTGCGACGCAAGGATAAGGTCAATTAAATTAAAAAGATATTCAAGAATATATACACTTAAGCTCATAGCTACTACTTATACTCATACTTACCTAAGGGTGTGTGTTGACATACAAATTCAACATCTGACCAGTACTTAAACACATCGTCTAGTGAATCAAACTGATAGTGATGGACAGGAAATGATTCCATACCAGGTGGCAAAACAACGCAGTAGTACGACTTTTCAGATTCTGTTGTGTCGTACAATAAAGTTTCCTTGGTAAGGTACAGCATAATCTATAAAAGAAGTACGTAAGTTGGTATTCACGTTTACTAGAAAACTGCTTATTATAAATGAAAGAGGGTATGTACAACCATCACGACTCGAAGAGTCGTTGGTATATAAGGTCGCATAATCAAGTCGATGCCATAAAGGAATCATACCAAATAGTTGGATAGATAGATAGATAGATAGATAGATAGATAGATAGATAGATAGATAGATAGATAGATAGATAGATAGGTAGGTAGGTAGGTAGGTAGGTAGGTAGGTAGATAGATAGATACATAAAAAGTAAACACATACTGATGGAAAAAGTAGTAACAGTAGTAGTAATTATAATAGCAAAAGTAGCAGCAGCAGCGATAGTAGTACTACTAGTAGTAGTTGTGGTAGCAGTGGTAGTAATGGTAGTAGTAGTAGTAGTAGTAGTAGTAGTAGTAGTAGTAGTAGTAGTAGTAGCAGCAGCAGCAGCAGTAGCAATAGCACAAATAACACAGAAGGTATCACACGCTTATAAACAATTCTTTGGTATGCTGGAAAAAAGAGAACAATAGAAAATTGTTAACAAGGGTTCGTGATTTAAATATAAAGCCAGATTATTTAACTTGGATGACAATTTTTTCTTATAGTTCTCTATTTTTGCAACCCTTTAATTTCGGTTGTACAACGGATACACTCTTGCATGACCCATTCCATCCCTCTGTTTTTCTTACTAACAACACTTGATGCAACCACCAGAGGGAAATTCCTGAGGTTTTCTAAACAAGTTTATTACTTTTGCTGTTCACCTTAGTTATTACAAGGTTTTTTTGAAAACCTGTCATTTGTAAACTTTCTCGAAACCTATTCCTGCCGCAGTGATCTCCGCCGTTTTATCGCCAGCGAACTCGTCACATTTTCGTTGTTGGAAAATAAATCTCATCGCTAAATACTCACCTTGCAAAGAACTGGAGACATATATCCATACCTTTAAAGGTATGTAGATAAATAGAAACCAAGGTACACAGCTCAATGATTCAAAACAAAAATTTCATATTAAGCCACCACAAATCCAAAATATCTAAATCTTTTATCATCTTTGTAAAGCGTTTTCATTTCAATTAGTGAATGAGTTTAGTTGCGAAAGAAATCGAAATTTTTAAAAAAATTAAAAAACGCATATTTTAGTATAATTAATTCTCTTTACAGTTCTGAGACCTTTTTGCAAAATTTCATGGGTATTTGGTCACAACTATGCGATCTGACAGAACGTACATAGCCACACTTTGCCAATGTTATACTTCAATCTCTGGTACTTGTCCAATTCCCCAGTTTTTCTAAAAACCAATGTGTCGAAAAGGCAGGTCATTAAAACTAGTGTACATTTCGGTCAGCTCTTTGAAAAGTTAAAATGTGTTTCTTGGCGTCATCTATCACCCTATCAGTTTGAATTTGTTACAGAAAGTTTCAAAATACCTTTAATAAAATTGTAACATTAAACCTAATTAGAGTGCATTTTCATTGGCTGGTTAACGAGTTTTAGGTGACGGCTGGGCAGGGATCAAAAGCACTAGGCAAAAAATGTGGCAACTCTCAAAAAATTGTACCAAACCAATGATATATTCAAACAAACTTTTATCTTTGGGATGACATCAGCCATTTTTTAAAACAAACCCTCACGGTTGAATAAAACAGGTCACTGGTTAGTTAATGGTACCTCCTTTAAATTTCTTTTTGCTTTTCTAAGATTTACTTTTCAATAGGGCATATTACACCTATGAACCAAACATTCTTTTCTTAATGTCGTCAATCGTTACCTTTTTACACGTGTTCCCTTACACATTGCAAATTTGAAGTAACAGCAAATCCTCTATAACTTTTTCGTCCTGAATAGTTCCTTAACTCCACTTTTTATCAGACAACATTAAGTTATAATAAGCCTCATTGCTTTGCCCATTCAGCTATGAAGATCATTAATGCATTATGTGTTGTTTTAAAACGGAATTTATTGACAGAAAACTGCACCCAGAAAAAATATGGATGTTTCTCTTTGCGTTTAACATAGTTTAATCTTTTAATGACATAATCAGACCTTTATTTTGTTTCCACGCCTTTGGTTCTAGTACGCTTCAAGTTGTTTCCCATTTAGTGAAACCAATTGACATGGGTCACTTAAATAGACCTTATAATGACCATAAAGGAAGAAAAATCCAACTTAGGGAACTCCTTTTAAGTAAATAAATTACAAGCTTGAAAATTAATCACTGCTATTTTTATATGGTGAAAGCAAAGAATATATTGATAAAAGCAGTAAATCTTTCATCACGAAGACTAAGAAGCAAGATTCTTTTTGTTGGATGAGAAAAGTTAATAAAATGTCCAAGGGTTCTTTTGTGGAACATTGCTGCCTAGTTCTGTCTCTACTTCAATTAGGTAGCCAGTAACGGTGTCTGGTTAAAAACATATTCAAGGGCAAAAGGACGAAAGATAATATTTTAATTTGCGCGTTTTAACGATGTTTGGTTTATACATGTATTAGCCGACATCACAGCTGTGTTTAATGATGAGTATTACGAATACTCGTAAAACAGGTGATCAAAATTTACTACCTGATTTGTCTACAAAGAAGTAATTGGATGTGAAAAATGCTGCTGTTCACAAAGTTCAATATTTCAGCTGTGATGAAATTGATAAGATAGCTAAACACTTGCCAAATGGCAAGAGTCCAGAAAAAGACGGGGTCAAATATAAATGTTTGCAAGAATTTTTGTTGTTTCAACATTCTTTATTTGTTATTATCTAATTCAATATGATACCCTAAACAAAAAGGTTTTCAGCTGGCTGGAAAAAATAGTATTACCTAAATAAAAAAAACCTTTAATGAAAACGACTGACAAATTGCGAAACATCGTTGATTGCAGTAAGTTTAAAAGTCCACTTGAGGCTCATTTCCAATTGAATTATATAATACGTTGCAAATGTTGAAATAATCATCCGGTCAGGGCTTCTGAATAAAATGGGGAATGGGAACTTACATATACAGTGAAGTCAATCAATAATTTTCATCATTAAAACACAAAATTCCATTCAATACTTTTATTAAATTGGTGCATTTGGTGTTTCCCATGACATTTTTACAATGTACCTTCAGTGTTTTCCTGTTTGGTTGAAGATTTATGAAGATATTTGTCTTTCCTCGTCATTTGATGTTAATGAAGTAATGGAAGGATTTTTCATGATCACAGGAACAAAACCCGGGGATGCGTTAAGCGCAGTATTTTTTAAACTTGCTGTAACTACCAGCTGTATGCCGAAAGCTACCCTCAAATACACAAATATCAACTTTGAAAATGAGGCATGACTGGGACACAAAAAACAATTTCAAAAAATCTGATAAAGAAAGCTGGCCTGAGTTTGATTTTGTGTAACTTTCTATAATTTTGCTTGTCAAAAGCATCAGTTCTTTAACACTCGTATAGCCGAGCTTATGTTGAAAAATATGGTCTTATCTAGCAAAAGCAGTAGAAGTCTCTGATATATACAAATAAACCAGATTAGAAATTTCATTACACTTTTGTTCATATTCGTTCAAATGATGGTTTAGAAATTATAAGACACCTGACATTTACTATACAACTAGGCTGTCATTTACAAAACGATTTTCAAATCAAGCGTTGATAGTTTCAAATGCATTGCATTGGAGTCTTAACAGTTTGACATAGTCAAAAGTTATATTTAAGTGAATAATGACAAGGATTTTCTTGAGTATGAAATACGCAGTTTTAGTCTTTAGGAACAACTTTTGATTAGCCGATCGATTGGTGCAATCCGTTATACTATGCTAGAAAATTAAATATGGAAGTAGATTTCGTAGATAGTAGAGCTGTAATCGTTTTTTCCCCAAAAAGTACCAAATCTATTTTAATCGCGATTTAAAGTCAGTAAAGGAACTTTTAAAAAGGTTCATTCTTCAGTTTAACGATCAATAAAGTCAAAGCAACGCACAAAGTTTTCCATTATTATAATATATATGTTATATTGGAAAACTGTTATAAAAGCAAGATTAAATACATTGCCCTGAAACGTTATAACTGATATTGGAAAATAATGAAAATGATCCTGTGTCCTTTTGGTTTTTGACAACATTAAATAGTTGTACATTGTTTAAAGGTTGCATCACACCATTTTAAACCCTTTCAAGTCGTCACTGCGTTTTTCAATTTAATAAACTCAATTTAACAAATTCAATTATGCCTTCATCGTCCTGATATAGCTACTGTTCACTTATTCAATACATATATACATATATGAGAGCTAAAGCAACAGTACGCTTTAGTCCTTATCTAAATATTGTACCCGTAGCGCAAAGGATAAAAGACATTACTGGATTGCTTGGAGCGGATCAGTTCAAGAACTCGAATTCCAGGCTGTGTACTTATTACTTAAATTATTGGGGTCGGTTGGAGTGAAGGGCTGTCGAAATGTTACACAAACTGTTTAAGAGAAATCAGAGCAAAAGAGCTTCCTCAGGTTTTGATAAAGTACTATCAGCGTAAAGTAAATCTGCAACCATTGGGGGGAAAAGATATTTAGTCAGGAGTGTGTTTATCGTCTGCACGATGCATTGGACAGTGTAATTCTGGTGTCAAACGGACATGCAACATCAATTACAGGACACACTTTCCTGTTTCTTTATCAAGTAACACAATAGCTCGCTTTTTATGCTCTATTTTCATTTTAGTTTGTATGGAGAAGTCATATAGCAACTTAATTTTATTATTTTCAGTGACTTTCATCTTTGTTTCCACAAAGTGATCAAAGTATTTCTCAGTACATGCAAGACCAAATTTTTTGCAATGGTTCCAATGAATTATTGCGGCAATGTTATCATGTCTGCACTTCTTGTAATCATGTTGAGCCAACTGTGAACATTCACATACAATATGTGCTACAGTCTCATTTCGTTCATCACACATTCATTATCGTTATTGTTAATAGATTACCCAGCAATCTCTCAGTCTCAGATGTCAAATGAACGGTTTATCACGTTGATCATCGGGCCATGACCCACAGCTTTAGATGTTCAACACATATAGCAGGGTTCTAGCTGTTCCGAGTAAGCATGCTTTTTGCAATGTTCCAAAGTAGATGTTCTCATTAACACAACCTAACAACGATCGAAAATCAGTGGAAATGGTTCCTAGTGCCCCGATGATAACTAGGACCACTGCTACCTCTTTACAGTTCCATAGTCTCTGAATTTCCCATTTTAGGTCTTGATACCGATCTAGTTTTTCTCTTTCTTTTTCTATAACCTGTGTGTCGAAGGGACATAAAATATCAATAATCTTACATGCTCCTTTCTCTTTGTCCAGGATCACAATGTCTGGTTTATTGTGTTCTAAAACTTTATCAGTGTGGATATTCATGTCCAACAAGATCTTAACTTCACTATTTTCAAGGACAGTCTGTGGTCAATGGTATTCATTGTTCAGTATGCTCAAGATTGTTTTGCTTACAAAGCTGCCAGTGAATTACTTGGGCTGCTTTACCATGCCTCCAGAGTTTATTGTTTTTGTGCGAGACATTTGCATTCGGAGACAATAACTGTAATGTTTTCGTCACGTTCGCCACATAATCTACAGAAGGGTGAGATATTTTCCTTGTCTATGTAATGCTTACTTGAACGAGTTCTTATGATCTGCTCTTGTGGAGCCATCAATGTTCCGTACGTTGCTTTTTTCACATCGCCAATTTGAAGCCAGTTCCAACTCCGAGGGTCCCTGAATTCAGTACTGCTGAAGAAGACATTATGAAGCTTCTTTTCCTTTACGTTTTGCTTGTGTTGATTCAGAACAGTCGCCTTATTCATGTTGGTGCCAATTATCTTTTCCTCTAGGCTCTCTCTCAAATAACTCTCCATACTGTTATTCATATACTCAAGCAAACAATGTTTTTCAATCAGAACGCAGTCTTCCACACTTATTAGGACCCCTTCCGCCTTCTGACCTGTTCAGATAGAACCGGTCATTATCTCCCTTCCTATGAAACATTAAATATCGTTAGTAACTTCCTGGTTTTTTGGCCAAATTTCTACAACTCATTCTTTCTCTATTCAACAATTCCTGCACTATACTTTATAACTGATACAGCTCTGGAGTTGATGGCAGTAATCATGTTCCTACTATTGAGCTTCGAATTTAGTAGTTTCTTTACTCGTCTTACATACTCTTTTTTGATGTTATCTTTCATGGTCTTATCTTTAATCCCGTCGGCTTCCAAAACCCAAAGGTATTTGTATCCGTTTTCCTTATCTATTTATTTGATCTTCTCCTCTAATAGCATTTCTATTACTTCGCTATGTTGGTGTATTCCCTTCTTCATGATCAACACGCCACACTTTTTAATACCGAATTCCATCCTGATGTCGCTGCTATATATTCTCACTGTATTAAGGAACTTATTAAGTCGTTTTTCAGACTTCCCAAACAACTTCAAATCGTCCATATGTAGCAAATGGTTTAATGTAGTGCCTCTTTTTCGGAAATGGTAACCGGCTTTAACTTACCGCAATATATAGGAAAGTGGAATAAGGTATATTACAAAGAGAAGTGGGGATAAGCTATCCCCTTGAAAAATGCCTCGCTTTATCTTAACTCTCCCAAGGCTGTGTTTGCCAGATGTCAGCTTTGTCTCCCAGGTCTTCATACATTTTTCTATTAAATTTTGAGTGTTTTCAGCAACTTTGAACATTTCTAGGCATCTTAGGATCCAGGAATGGGGGATCGTACCAAAAGACTTCTTGTAATTGATCCACCCCACCCTCAGGCCAATCTTCACTCTTTAGAGTTCTTAATTATTGCTTTATCTATAAGGAGCTGGTTCTTAGTGCCTCTAGATCCCTTTCGGCACCCCTTTTGTTCCTCTGGTAACAACCCGTTCGAGTCAAGGTGTAAGTCGATTTCTTCTGAGAGAATGCCTCTTAACAGCTCCCACATTAGTGGTAAACAGGTAATCGGACTGTAGTTCGTAGTTTCCGTACCCTTCGACTTATCTTTCATGATGAGGATAGTCCGACCATTCGTAAGCCACTCTGGCACTATCTCATATGTAAGGCAGTCATTGAACATAGCAGCGAGAAGAGGGTGCAGAGATCTAATATTCTTAATCCAATAGCCCTGAATTCCATCTGGCCCAGGGGAATTCCGATTGGCCAGCCTACTTACTTTTTGCCTTAGCATTTGACATGTCACACTGAGGTCTGTCTGCTTTTCTGTCACCTTGTCAACATCACTTCCTATCTTTTCTACCCATTCTCTTTTCTCATCGTGGGGCACGTCTTTTCCCCATATCTCTCTCCAAAATTCATTGGTTGTTTCTGCATTAGCTATTTCATTTCCTTGTCTTTCTATACCTTTCAGGCGTTCAAAACGTCTTTTCTGGTTGTTCTGAAAAAGCCTATTTTGTTGAAATTGCTCTGTTCTATCTTCATAACTCTTTACCTTGCCACTTTTTGGAATAATTCTCTGCTTTACCTCCTCCATGACGTGCAACAATCCTTTTTGAGTAACATTGTATTTTGCATATAATCTTCGTTTCACCTGTTCATGTTCGGGTTTGTTACTTTTTAGCTGTTCTAGTTTACTTAGATCTTTTCTCAGGTTCTGTATTTGCCTATTCAAAGGCTTTTTCCACCAACGTTCTCTATCACTTAGGTTGTTTTCTTACTATACCAAGCAATTTAGTAACAACACACGCCGATGCTTTTAAGATACTATTACAATGCAAAAGATCTCGTGGGTTAAGGTATGGAATAACATTATCAGTTTGACATAGTCAAAAGTTATATTTAAGTGAATAATGACAAGGATTTTCTTGAGTATGAAATACGCAATGTTAGTCTTTAGGAACAACTTTTGATTAGCCGATCGATTGGTGCAATCCGTTATACTATGCTAGAAAATTAAATATGGAAGTAGATTTCGTTTTTGTCACCTCTCTCAAGGCCTTTTTCTCATAGAATCTGAGACTTATTTGACCTTCAATGCTGTCATTCAGAATTTCCTCCTGAAGAAGTTTCAAGATTTTAATTTCTTCTTCTCCTAGATCGGCTATACTATCTGTCAGTGTTTCAGATACCATCCTTCTTAAAGAATCTTCAGGTAAGTTGTCGACAAACATTGTAGTATTTTAATTATCATTCTGTTTGGAACTCTTTCTAGGTGGTAGGTGCTATTCATACTACCAGTCCCAGCTACGATGATTTTGAAACTAAGTTCAACATCTCCTACAAGTAAGGTGAGAAATGTCTTGTCAGACGCTTAAGCCTTTGCAGCTGGATACTGTTTTTCCTATTTCCATTGTCTGCTAATTTCCATTATATATGAATATCTTTGGCTAACAAAGTAATTTTTATAATGTAAATCTTACCTGACTGCGATTTATTGGCAAAGTTTCTCCTTTAACTCTCACCAAACCCATTTGAACCATATAAACCATGCAATCAATAAAAGACTGTAAAATATGACTCCTAAAAAATACAAACATAAAGTTAAGGGCAAAACTAACTACCAATTTCATTTAATGCTCAATCATTTATTATTTGAATACTTCAACAGCAAAATAACAAAATAAATAAAAGGCATTGCCAATTATTTTTCTTATCGTTAAACCACTACGTGTTGGGGCAACAACTGCATTGGAGTGAGGGTGTTGAGAAAAACGTGTCACATGAGTTGCAACAAACTGTGCTGGTACCAGTGAGGAGAGGTCATTAAAACATTTTCCACGATAACACCCATAGGAAAAAATAAGCCTGTCCACATGTGGCAGCAGTGTTCCATGCAAGGACAAATGCTCGATTTATAACGATACAAAATGGCCTCAAGCATGAGCTACTCTCTAGCATAATACAAAGAACTAGACTTTTTAGAAGCAGACTAAAAATTTACCAATAGATTGAATCTGGGAACACCAAGAAGGATCTGAAGAAAACAATAAACCAAGCAGTCTCATTGATGAGCATTCCTAGCGAGAAAAACCAACTTCACCAGGATTAACATCAGAATGATACTGCACGAATACTGGTGGGAAACAAAAACTTAGTTTTCCACTGAACGACATCAGTTGTGTTTTTGCCGCGTTGAAAAAAACCAACCACTTTTTTTCCATTCTGCAACAGGCTGATGTCAAACCCAGGCTGTCAGAGGATGGCGAAATCTTCAGCAATTTTGCAAGGTAGTGCCATCAGCATAAGTACTGGTAATGAATTGAATTAAATTATTATAACTATTGTTAATGTAAAGAAGGAAAAGAATCGAGCCAGAAATTGAACTTTGAGAAAAGCCATATTAATGAAATATTCTTAATGGACGTAATTTCTTCCCTTGTGACAGGGATTTTACGTTCTGAGAAAAAGAATTAAAGTATTCCAAACACCCATTCATAAACAAGCTTTTTATGAAGTATGCCAGCATGCTACACCTTACCAAATGCCATGGAAATATCCAGAGACAAAGCACATCGTTTTCCAGACTTGCGCATAAATTTATCGATAAGTTTCGTGATGACCCCTTATGCTGGGACTGTACGGCGCAAGGGCGCGGCCCTCAGGTGGCAGATAAGGAAGTACACACGTGAACCGACGCACTCTACGGGAAGGTAAACCCTGACAGAAAACCTGGCGACATCAACAGTAAACTAGTGAAAAAGTGGAAAAGGAGATGGATCTGGACTGGGCACATGCTGAGTAAGGATCAACAGGATGACTGTGCTGTGGCCCTCGTGTGAACACTGAAGGAAGGAGAAAACGAGGCCGCCCAAAAAAAACAACGTGGCAAAGAATGGTGGAAGTGGAGTGGAACGGTGCTGTCTGGAGAAACTGGAACTTTGGACGCCGGGCCGCCGCAGATCCACAACTGTTAAGGAAAGATGTTCAAGCCTTGTTTGCCTCCTGACACAGAGAGGTTTACGGTTAAGGTAAGGTCCATGACGACCGTCAAAAAGTCACCAGATGTCCAAGTGGTCACTGTCAGCAGTTTAAAGAAACATTTTATACTCACAAAGTGAAATTCAAACGGAAGTAGACGCCTGCATCACCAAATATTAATCTTATTATTATACTATTAAGTTCTAAGCACAGTCTTGGGTGAAAAGTATTTTGTATCTGAATAAACAGTCTGATTTCTCCATGGTTGTATGGCTGTCTAAATGTTTAAACAGCAACTTTTATGCTAGTGAGTGGTAATTTGCAACAATGTCCCTGAAATATTAAAAGGGGCGTAAGGGGCGTAAGGGGCGTAAGGGGAGTAGAGTGCTCAGTCCAGTCTATGACTATCAAGTAGCTTGTCTGTGACCCACTCTGCGCCCGGGTCAGCCTCATTTCCTGGTGGTGCGCCCTGGATAGGAAGTCTAGCGACTTCTAAACCAACGAGGCTCCGACTAGGGAGTAACAGCCCGATTTCTGTTACCGAAGGATGAGCTAGCCGTTAGGTGTAGTGTACAGGGCCCACCGGCGTGTGGTCACGTCCCGACACTCACTAAATTGCTCACCCATGAATGTGTTTAAAATCCCTCACTGCCTTGTGAGTAGGTATTGGATTACTAGGGGCCAGGCACACCGCTTAAAACTGTGATTGGCGTCATCAAGGGCAAGTAGCTGTAGAAGAACCTGCCAAACTCAAAGTTATGCAGATCATAAGTCATCAATACATACCGGATCCGTCGAGGGCCGTCGACCGCCAGCACCACTGACCAACAGGGCGGTGCTGGAAAGTGTAAAGAAATGCTGGAAAGATAAAAACTGAGGTGATTTCATCCCAGGTCATAACTGTACTTATCCAGAATTAAAACGCAGAGATGTTACCGGTGAACAACGATAAACATGTAAAGGGCAAAGCTAGGCAAACGACATTGAGGGTTGGTACACTAAATGTGGGAACGATGAATGGAGAAGGACGGGAAATTGTAGATATGATGGGGAGAAGACACATTGATATACCATGCGTATAAGAAACCAGGTGGAAAGGAAGCAAGTCCAGGCAACTTGGGAATGGATACAAGCTAATATTCCATGGAGAGGACAACAAAAGAAATGGAATTGTGTTGGGGCCTTGCTTTATAGAACGTGTTGGGAGTAGAGAGAGTTTCTGACAGAATGATGAGCTTGAAATTAGATGCAGAGGGCACAATACTGAATGCGATTACTGCATACGGACCATAGACGGTTTCGGAGAGAAGTGGACACAATATGCATAAGAATACCTAGAGGAGAGAGAAGCGTGATTGGAGCAGATTTCAATGGACACGTTGGATAAGGGAAGAGAGGGAATGAAAAGGTGATGGGAAGATATGGCTTTGAAAGGGGAAACGAAGAAGGTCGGGTGTTAGTGGACTTTGCAAAGAGAGCAGAAATGGCAGTGTTAAATACATGCTTTAAGACGAAAGAGGGCCAGAGAATCACCTGTACAAGTGGAGGAAGAAGTACCCAACTTGACTACCCAGCTTACAAAAGAAGGCACCTAAACGAAATAATTGACTGCTATGTACTAGGGGGATAGTGTGTTGCTGTAGAGCACAAGCTGGATCAAGAACAAGAGGAAAAAGAAAAGGAAACCTGAAGCAAAAATAAAGTGGTGGAAGTTGAGAGAAGCCGACTGTAGGAGAAATTTCAACTGGGAGTTGCTAGAGTCGCTGAGTACAACCACAGGTGTGCTTGAAAGTTGGTCTGAGCTTACTGAGAGAATTAGAGAAGAAGCTTCTATAACACTGAGTTCATTCAATTACTCTGTGTTAAGTGAAATGCGATGGCCAAGCTCGTATTTAATAAATACCTGTATCTATCGACATTCTTATCCATCAATCAAGAATACCTTAGTTGAGGGGGAAAAGTGAGTTGAGATGACAGGGTAGTACACAATAGAGAATAGTTACAGAAAGGCATTAACAAAAACCTAACTAAACAAATAATTAGATACAGCTAAGATACTTAAAAGTAGCGATTGTGGTTAATACAAGCAATGAAAACTATAACATTCTGATACATTAATAAATATAAATATAAATAAAATATAAATAAAAACATAAACATAAATACATATATGTATATATTAGCAGCATCTTGTTGTTTGAAGTTTACTCCTTATACTATATATATATATATATCCAGCAGTGGCTTTATTTCGGGCACAACAAATCTTACGTTTTATTGTAATTCGTGGTCAGTAAATAAGTACATACCCTTCTTTTGAATTCAGTATCTTTGCTCGCAGATTTGGTGGCAATTGTGAAGTAAAAATCATCCGCTTCTTTGGATCTTTTAAAAATTGCAGGAAGGTTTTGCTCTAGTTCACAAAATGATAGAATTTCATAAATTATTCTTGACTAGCACCTAATTCATAATAATATCCCCACAGAATAAGTGGGTTTAATATTGTAGCTTAAGGGAAGAAAAAGACAATAAAGCAATCATCCTTATCATTGTCACCATGGTAACCATCAGTAATCCAGGTATTAAAAGTAATAGCTTGGATGGAGTTAAAGTAGACCATCCTCTCACGCCAGCACAGACAGGTTAAACAGCATCTTATTGCTCTACATACCACTACACTAATAGCTTTGTGGTATGTATGGGTATGCGGACTAGGAAGTCTTAGGGAATTAAACTACCCTACCCACTATGCATAGTTACAGGACACCCTTGGGCAAGGTGCAGTACCTGGTAGCCTCCCATGCCAGGGTAACGGTGAAGTCATCGGCAGCAGGATGATGAATGCTGACAAGGAGGATGAGTCTAACTTTGACCAACGGTTTGACAGTTATTCGGTCAGGCGGAAGATCTACAAGGGCAACGGCTGAGCGATACCGACCATTACTAACATGGTACTGCGCTAAAGAAGGCAATGGCAAACCACTTCAGTTGAAATACCACGAAAACGTTATGCACAGAACAAATTCGAGAGAAGATATAGTGTTGGATGATGCCCCCCCCCCCAGGTCAGAAAACACTTACCAAGCTACTGGGGAAGAGGTAGCCTCTCTTCAGGCACCTGGCAGAAATGACGGGGTTGGGCCAAACCCAGATGGAAGCCTCTCACCTGATGTCGCCAGTACTGCTAAGAGGAAAGTGCGCCTAACTGACAAGCACAATGTTGCTACATGGAACGTCCGCAGTATGTCAAGTGGTAAGCTTGAAGTTGTAAAATCGGAAATGGAGCGGACAAACATATCAATCTTAGGCGTTAGTGAACTCAAATGGACAGGCAAAGGCAGTTTTCGCTCAGATCAACATGTAGTCTACTACTCAGGACATGAATCACAAAGGAAGAATGGAGTAGCTTTTGTCATTCCTGGCTATCTGGAAAAATGTGTCATGGGTTTCAACCCTATCTCTGACAGAGTAATCACCATCCACATCAAAGGACAACCAATCAACCTGACAGTGATACAAGTATATGCCCCAACCACAGCAGCAGATGAAGAAGAAATAGATGATTTTTACCAAACGCTGGAAGAAGCAATCAACGGCACGTCAAATAAAGATACCATCATGCTCATAGGAGATTTTAATGCGAAAGTGGGTAACCTGACAACAACAAATGTCACTGGAAAACATGGTCTAGGGTCACGAAATGATGCAGGGAACAGGTTAATCCAGTTCTGCACGGATTTCAACTTGACAATCACAAACACGTGTTTTGCACAGCCCAACCGAAGGCTCTATACTTGGACATCGCCCGGAGGAACTTACCGAAATCAGATCGATTACATCATATGCCAGCAAAGATGGAGAAGCATGGTGCTAAGCACAAAAACTCGCCCTGGTGCTGACTGTGGATCAGATCACGAATTACTCACAGCAAAGATCAAAGTGAAGTTGAATAAAATAAAAAGTAAATCAACGAAACAGAAGAAATACGATCTCAGCAACATCTCAGACAACTACTCGGTCGCTGTATCAAACAGGTTTGAATTGCTTTCTCACGACGAACCTGCAAATAAGATGTGGGAAGATATGAAAGGAATCATTATGGAGTCGGCGAAAGAAACTTTGACAGTAAGGAAACCACAAAAGCGGTCTAAATGGATGTCAGATGAAACTATAAGTGCCGCTCACGACCGAAGGAAAGCAAAGAATGAACGCGATACAGATAACTACAAACGCTTAAATCAGCACTTTCGAAAACTTGTTAGAAGGGACAAAAATGATTATTTGTCCAAAGAGTGTACATCCCTAGAAACTCACAACATAACGGGCAATTCGCATGAGCTTTTCAAGAAAATAAAGTCTTTGTCTGGGAAATTCAGAGCAAGGCTGGGAGTTATAAAGTCAAAAGATGGAAAGGTTTTAACAAATGGAGCAGAAGTAAAGGAAAGGTGGAAAGAATATACCTACGGACTGTATGACCGCGATCCAAAGATAAACGACATTTTCATTTCCAAACATTTCATACCGGAGCCACAAGTCACACATGAAGAAGTCGAATCAGCTCTTAAATCTATACCAAATAAAAAATCCCCAGGAATAGACGATATACCGATTGAGCTATTCAAAGCAGCAGGAAAAGATGCTATGAAGCAACTGACAATGCTGTGCCAAGAAATCTGGAAGACACTTGAATGGCCTAGAGATTGGAAGCGATCAGTTTATTTACCACTGCCTAAAAAAGGAGACGTCATGGAATGTCCGAATAATAGAACGATCGCACTAATTTCTCATTGCAGCAAGGTGTTGCTGAGGATCATCCAAAGACGATTGGAACCCTATATGGAAAGAGAGCTACCGGAAGAACAGGCAGGTTTCAGGAGAGGAAGAGGAACTGGTGACCATATAGCAAACATGAGATGGCTAATGGAAGCAACAAGAGAATATCAGAAAAAAGTATATTTTTGTTTCATTGACTACAGTAAAGCCTTCGATTGCATTGATCATCATCGACTCTGGTGTAAGCTGCAGAAAATGGGAGTTCCAGAACACCTGATACTACTTATGAGAAGCTTATATGACAGCCAAGAAGCCACTGTAAGAACAAACCATGGAGATACAGAGTGGTTCAACATAGGCAAAGGAGTTAGGCAGGGTTGCATATTATCTCCTTATCTCTTCAACCTATACGCAGAATCCATTATGCGCTCGGCTAACTTAGATGAAGACCAATTGGGGGTGAAAATTGCAGGGAGAGTTATTAACAATATACGGTATGCTGACGATACAACTCTCATGGCGGAGAATGCGGAAGATCTAAGATGCCTGCTGAGTAAGGTCAAGGAAACTAGTGCACAAGCTGGCCTATACCTGAACATTAAAAAGACAAAAGTGATGACTACAGATGGACTGAAAGATTTCATGTTAGACGGAGAGAAGATAGAAGTTGTAAATGATTTCAACTTTCTTGGAAGTTTGATTACTGAAGAAGGAGGATCAAGTAAAGAAATCAGGAGGAGACTAGCTATTGCGAGGGCGGCTTTGGCAAATTTGGCTAAAATTATCAAAAGTAATGACATATCAAAGAGTACAAAAATTAGGATTGTTGAAACTATGATATTCCCCATAGCTATGTACGGATGTGAAAGTTGGACTATCAGGAATCAAGATAGAAAACGGATAGATGCATTTGAACTGTGGTGCTGGAGAAGAGTACTAAAGATTCCGTGGACCAGAAGAGAAACTAACAAATCCGTTATTGACAGAATAGTACCCAAAATAACTTTAGAAGGGCAAATAGTAAAGCAAAGGCTAAGATACTTTAGGCATGTGATGAGAATAGATGGTTGTCTCGAAAAGGACCTCGTGCTGGCCAAAATTGAGGGAAAGAGGACAAGAGGACGACCAAGACAAAGATGGATGGACGGTGTATGTGAAGTCACGGGCAGAAATCTCTCTCAGCTGAAAGACGACGTATGAGACAGAGTAAAGTGGAGGCAGACTGTGCATGACGTCACCAGGAGTCGCAGCCGACTCGACGGAACATGATGATGATGAATAGCTTTGTGCTACAATTTCAGTAAGACGGCAAACAGTAAGCATTGAAAGGTTAAAAACGTTCAAAATACATAAAATATTTAAAATATATTGTCATTGCTTGCTCAAAAAGCGTCTGAGGGGAGAAATTTCACTTAAACGTTTTCAAAGACTAAGTTCTCCGAAAAACACAAAAAGCAGTTAGACGGTAATAGATCAACTACCTAAAAACTAGTGCATAATGAGTGAGGGTATCTCGGTTTAACCGTTTTTCTCGTCCACATCTCATACAGAAAACTCTTCGTTGAAATATAAAAATTAGTTTAAAAAAACCCTAGTTTTTTAAAAAAAATACTCTTTTGAAAATTCATATTGACAATCAAAACATGACTCGTTACTTTTCAAATGGGCAATTTATTAGAAAGCAAAGGAAAAGACATAAAATTCAAATGTGACTTGCCTCTGTTAATTGTTAAAATAAGGTTTTCTTTTTTTCTACAAATATATATTTATCTAATTTTTTTTCTCTTGTATCATTATTAATAAGCATATTTCACTTTCTATATTGCTTTTTTTGACTGATTTAACGTTTGAAAATACACACTGTGAAATGGCATTTTACCAGTAATAAATGCATTTCTGTTAATCGGTCTGGATTGTATTTATAAGATATTTATGACTAGATTTCGCAAATTAAAGTTCTTATCCACTTAAGTTCGAACTACCAGCGTAATGATGTTATTTTGAAGAATATATAGGTCAATGAGGGCAAAGCCGTGCAATTCTGGAAAACAATGAACAGCTAGATACCGACTACCTTTTCCTTTGCCATTTAAATACTTAGCCGTAACATCTATACTACTTCATGTATAATGACATCGTGTGGCTTGACAGTAGGGAAATTGCAGGATGATGACCACCCTTGAATAAAACATAAATTCTTGTGTCTCCTAAATTCCTTCTTGCAGTGTTGTTAGACAATTTTTAAGTGTACGTAATGTGTGATTCTAATACATCTAAATACTTTTTCCCTTTTCGTTTCTTATTTCTAAATAATTTATGGTTATTTTGGCGTGTTCGAGTACTTTTAGTGCTGTAATAATAAAATACACACAACCTTCAAATCTACAAATACTAATTTGTTAATTTGTCAATTTGCTGAGTAATTTGCATACGACAGCAATGGATCGGAGCATAAATACGTCTTCTTCTTCTTTAGGTGCCGTGTCCTTCCAGAACGTTGGCGATCATGCTTCTCCCAGCTTCCTGTCTATAGTTATCCTCAACAGTTGTTCCTCAGTAGTGTTGGTCACTGCTGCTATGGTCTTCAAAAACTTGATTCTTGGTCTTCCTCTCCCTTTCGTCCCTTGTATTTTTCCGGTTATTGCTAGGTTCTCCAGGCCTCTTTCCTCATTACATGTCCGAAAAACGATAGCTGCCTTTTCCTTATGGTCTTCATGACTACTTTGGCATAGCTGGCTCTTCGCAGTACTTCCTCGTTACTTATATGATCTGTCCATGGTATTCTCAATGTTCTTCTCAACATCCACATCTCAATTGCGTTTAATCTCTTCTCCATTTCTTGTGTAATTGTCCAGCTTTCACAACCATATGTCAGAACAGGAAGAACATAGCACTTCATTATCCTTATCTTGGTTCCTACTTAGATGGACGAGCTCTTCAGCACTTTCGACATGCGCTGGAATGTCTCCCTCGCCATGGCAATCCTTCGCGTGATCTCGTTAGCGCATCTGCCGTCCGATTGAATCATGCTGTCGAGATAATTGAACCTGCTGACTTGCTGTATTCTTTGTCCAGAGATCTCCAAGGCACACTTGACCTGTTCATTCTTCTTGCTTATGGCCATACAAAATGTCTTCTTCTGANTCCATTTCTTGTGTAATTGTCCAGCTTTCACAACCATATGTCAGAACAGGAAGAACATAGCACTTCATTATCCTTATCTTGGTTCCTACTTAGATGGACGAGCTCTTCAGCACTTTCGACATGCGCTGGAATGTCTCCCTCGCCATGGCAATCCTTCGCGTGATCTCGTTAGCGCATCTGCCGTCCGATTGAATCATGCTGTCGAGATAATTGAACCTGCTGACTTGCTGTATTCTTTGTCCAGAGATCTCCAAGGCACACTTGACCTGTTCATTCTTCTTGCTTATGGCCATACAAAATGTCTTCTTCTGATTAATGCTAAGACCTTTGACAGCACTCTCTTCAACAACAGTGTTTAAAATGTCCTGGAGCTTCTCTGGCGAATCTGCGGTGAGGGTAGTATCGTCAGTGTATCGAATGTTGTTCCAGTTGTATCCACCTACAGTAAACCCTTCTTTTTCTTCAATGGCCCTCATTATGTATTCACTATATAAATTAAACAGATCTGGGGATAGCACACATCCTTGTATAACGCCCCTTCTTATATGGCAGTATCTTCCAACTTCGTTGTTAACTAGTACTCCTGCTGTCTGTTTCCAGTATAAATTCCTCAGTATTCTAATATCTTTCCCATCGATGTCCAGAGATTGCAATATGTCCAGCATTGCTTCATGTCTCACTTTGTCGAATGCTTTACTGTAGTCGATAAAATATACAAACAGGTCTTGTTGCATCTCTATCGCTCTTTCGGAAAGCATTCTCATAATGAAGATGGCATCCTGTGTGCCTCCGTCTGGAACGAATCCAAATTGATGTTTACTAGTCTCTGGTCTTGATGCTCTGCGTGTTCTTGCCATACTTACTCTCATAAGGATCTTGGTGATATGGCTCATGAGGCTGATGGTTCTGTGCAGTTCACATTCTGTTGTCCCTGGTTTTTTAGGCAAGGCTATGAATATAGATTTTGACATATCCGATGATATTTCGCCACTGTCATAGATTTCGTTGAGGGTATCTGTTACCTTCTCTACTCCAAATTCTTCTAGGGCTTGGATGGCTTCGATGCATATGCCATCTGGTCCCGTGGTCTTGTTTCTCTTTATCTTCCTAATGGCTGCGTCGTGCGGGATTTATGAAGAATGTATTAATGATGCACTGGTTGCTGGCTTTGCACCAGCTGATCCATCGCTCTCCTCTTTCATTCATCTCTCCAAGTCCAAACTTCCCTGTCACCTGGGGGATTTCTTCGCTGCTAACTTTTGCATTGAGGTCGCCCATCACTACGACAATGTCCTGTGATTTACATTGCCTCTTGCCTTTATATAGGTGCTCATAGAATAGATCGATATCTTCATCATCACTTTCTGCTGTTGGAGCATATAGCTGTATAATGCTCATGTCAAAGGGCTTGCCCTTGATTCTCACGAGCATAACTCTTTCTGATAGCGCCCAATATCCTATGAGTCACTTGCTGAGTTCAGGAAGTCTAATATAACTCCTACTCCCTTCTCATGCCTGCTTCCGCCTGAGTATATGACATTGTGTCCATCCATGGTGAAACTACCAGAGCCTGACCACCTCGTTTCACATAGCCCCAGCATTTCATTTCATGCATTTTTTGTTTGATGTTATGTAGTTTTCCGGGCTGGTACAATGTCCTCACATTCCAGGTACCGATTCTTTGTGTATATTTATTTCTGACAGTCTCTGGATGACGGTCGGAGTCCACCTGTCGAACATGGATAGTCGTACCGAGCGAGGTGCTAGTCCTACTAGTCCCTTTCACGCTGTTGGTGTTGGATATTCTTTTGTGCATCAACATGATTTTCTTGGCATTTTACGGTGGTGGTTTGCCATTGCCTTCCACCGGTGGCTGGCCACTGGTAATTAAACGTCTCTTTGTGCCCTCAGCATACTACGATGCGCTTGCAGGTTGTGCCTTCCTGCCGTTGGTCTATAAAAAGATTCTTCCGCCAATCTGCCACTTCCCGACTTCGTGCGCTTAGTGAGGTGCACTATCACCAACAACAAGTTGTTGGCTATCCTAATGTCGTTTAGCCCGCCAGCTGAAGCGGTTTACCAGGGTGTGGCCGCTGCCGCGCACATGCAGCTACTTGGGGCCAGACATGAGAGTTGAGTGACTTCGGGAGCCCAGTGGGTCCATCCACCCGTAGGTCAGCTGAGGGTTGCCACTGGATGGTAACTCCCTCGGTACACCCCATACACCCCGCAGTTGCTTCATGTCTTCTAAACAACGGGAATTACAAAAACCCTAATCACTAATTTACAAGAGAAGTAAATCGACNTCCTACTAGTCCCTTTCACGCTGTTGGTGTTGGATATTCTTTTGTGCATCAACATGATTTTCTTGGCATTTTACGGTGGTGGTTTGCCATTGCCTTCCACCGGTGGCTGGCCACTGGTAATTAAACGTCTCTTTGTGCCCTCAGCATACTACGATGCGCTTGCAGGTTGTGCCTTCCTGCCGTTGGTCTATAAAAAGATTCTTCCGCCAATCTGCCACTTCCCGACTTCGTGCGCTTAGTGAGGTGCACTATCACCAACAACAAGTTGTTGGCTATCCTAATGTCGTTTAGCCCGCCAGCTGAAGCGGTTTACCAGGGTGTGGCCGCTGCCGCACACATGCAGCTAGTTGGAGCCAGACATGAGAGTTGAGTGACTTCGGGAGACCAGTTGGTCCATCACCCTGCGGTCAGCTGATGGTTGCCACTGGATGGCACTCCCTCCATACACCCCATACACCCCCATAAATACGTAGTTTACTGAAATACTTCGCTACCGCGAGCAAAAGTATTTTGTTAAAAATGGGTGCCAAAAAAAGCGACTTATATTGAAAGTCAATTGGTGTTTATTTATGGGCTTTTGTTAGAGATTCACATGCCAGGAGTTTATCTGTTTCAACCTGTTTGCAGTCATGCTCAGTGAAATGTTGCTGAGCTGAAAATATCAGTGATTCTTTGCCAACACTCAACAGAAAACAATGAAATATTCTATACGATAGAATTAAAAGTTAAATGAAAACATCTTTTCAACAAGTTCGACTAGTGTATTTGCATCAGTTGCACCTGTCTTCGTCCATCCCTCCATACACTTATTCTCTAGCGCCTCTTTGGCTCAGCATGATTGGATTTTCAGGAACTGAGCATTTCACAGTCGAAGTAAGAATGTGTTTTATTGAAGCCGTTTCATGATTTTTAAATACCGTCTGCTGGAAAAGTACCTTTTCATGTGACAAAAACTCAACTGAAGCAAAAACTTCGTTGGAGATCTACCTTAGTGGGGGAGAAGGGGAAAAGCCTGTGTCCAGCGGGCTATTTTGTAAATTGTTAGTCTCATATAATCCTGTTACCTTCATGTAACAAATTTTTTTCCAACGTGAATGTTTTTCTGACAATTTGCATTACAACTTATACAAAACAGATCGACCTTCGTCTTATATAAGTGCCAGTTAATCAAGTGGACCAACGAAGTTGACACCTTATTGACATTATTTGTTCAAAATATGTTCGTAATAAGAAATATATTTTAAAAGCTAAAGAACAAAAAGAGAAAAGAAACATCTTTAAAAGCCAAAATCACTATGGATAAAATAAACAACACAATTCCAAAGGCGTTATCTTTTTAACTAAATATTGTGACCATAAATCCTTACATGAAGGCCGATATCAAAAAGGCCCCTGTATGCTGCAATTCTACCTACCTCGACTCTAATACCGCCACACTGGCTGAAAAGAATGAGCGGCATCAGTGATAACACGTCTCCTATTTTAAACCATCCAATACCATCAATGTATGACGGCAATTTTCTTCTGATATTCAATGAAGAATAATCACTGACTTGCTCATTTTCAAGATTGTCGTTCTTTGATCCTTAATACACAAAAACAAAAACGTATATATCATTACAAAACAAGTTATTTCCTCCGTTTATTTTTGGGTAACTGAGTAATACAATTTCTTCGCTTACTTTAGGGTTGCCGATTGATAGATTTATGATGTATGTATGTATGTATGTATGTATGTATGTATGTATGTATGTATGTATGTATGTATGTATGTATGTATGTATGTATGTATGTGTCTGTATGTATGTACGTATACATGCATGTAAGTTTGCACGCGTTTTTTTTGTATGTATGTATGTATGTATGTATGTATGTATGTATGTATGTATGTATGTATGTAATTATGTATGTATGTATGTAATTATGCCTGTATGTATGTATGTATGTATGGATGGATGTATGTATGTATGTATGTATTTTTTTTTGCATGTAAGTAAATGTACATGTATACATTTATGTTTGTCCTACTCTTTAGGCCAGTGAGAAAACTATTTTCCCCATTTACTAAAATCTTTGTTTCTGTATATTGTCAAGTCTTACTGCTAAAAAGCTCATTCGTCCTGACGATTTTAATGACCGGGTGAGAAAAAATGCGAAAACTTAGGTGGGATTACCGATTGCCCCAAAGGTCTTGTAAAATGAATGCTTGAGGTACGAGATTTCTAGAGTTTTGTTTAGAATCTGATTTTGCGATTTGAGTTTTCTTGTTACCCAACCTTATGTCCCACAATTCCACCACTCCTTCCAAGGTTTAACATTCTATCTTGTAGTAAAGCGGTCTCACGAACGGAAATATACACCCATGACGTGGTTGAAAACTCTACCGCTTCTTGAGTGACCAGGTGTAGTGACAACTTGTAACTAAATTTCTGTGGTGCTCATTAACTTATTTAAGTTTTTATACTGCAACTACAATTTCAACTTATGCTCAGGCAATGAACTTGATCAAAGTTTCAAGAGTAGCGTTGAGACAAGGACCAACACCAAGGGTGATTCCTGTGCAACGTCTTAAATTCAAAAGGTGCTGACTTTGCACTACAAAAGTAGCAATTTTTCTTAAGGATTTTCACTTCAGTAAAATCATGAAAAATTGTTCAAGTGTGTCACCCTTTGGAAACAAACGGAAAAAAGGATCTGTGACAGATTTGCTCTCTTTTAAGTAACATTGGTAACATTGAAATAATTCCCTGATATTCAATGTGACTAAATTCTCCAGCAAACGGCTCTCTTAAATAAGGGTTAGTGTAAACTCTTTTGGATCTTGCAGATGGTTGTTTGCAAATTGGTGAGTTTTCTGGCCAACCCATTCTCCCAGTGTTTCTGGGTTGCCTCCATTTTCCTCTCTTCCATTCAATAAAATGAAGAATTGCTTTCTCTTGCAAAGAGGTGGATGTATGTTGCTGACGGCAGTGAATTAATCATTTCAATGACATAGGCAAGGTTCTTAACCTCTGTCCTTAAGCCTTCAACTGTTGTTCCAGCCGTTCAAAGTTGTTAAGAATCTCTCTCAGCTTTGACAATGGGCCTTCTGGGCTTTTGTCAAATACTAAACTAACAATCTTTAGGGACTTCATATCAAGGCTTTTTTAAAGATTTGGGATGTTTAGTTCTCCAACTATCTTTTCCACAGTCTTTTTTGCCAGTGATCTCAATATAGGACGTACTCGAGCATTCCTCCCAAGCAGTCAGGAAAGCCTTAATTCCTCTGCCTTTCTGTTTTCACTGCCTCTTAGCTTGGTCCCATTTCTTAGAGACCATTGGCTACTGCGCCACTGGGCATAACTTTATTGCAAACTGACAAATCAGGCTGTTGTTCACCTCAAGGCTTAAAATTTTTCTACTCTACATTATTTTGTAGGATGGGATTCATATTTCATACCCAGGCTTACTAAACCGTTCTTACAAAACAAGACTGTAACACGTTTGATCTAAAGCCCCAAGTACTGGAATATCAACTAATCAAGGAATTACATACTGTGCAGAGAAAACTCGACATATGGTTTAAATTGTTTTGGAGGGGGTTTAAATTTTATCAAAAGAGATCTGATATTTTTTATCCAGAGGGGTACTCTACAAAATAATCACCTTGTGGTGAAAGGATGGAAAAGAGGTACATCCCCTAAAAAAAATTAGGTCACTGTAAAAATTCAATTTAAAAATTAATTGAAGAATTAAATAAAAGCAATATATTGGTAAAGCTTTTTAGCATTTTGTCCCTTTTTCATTTTCTCTTGTCTCCTCTAAAAAAGAATTTTCCGCTAATTCATCTGCTGAATGAACACAAACTACAGGTAAATGATAGAACAAAGATTTTTTAAAAAATTGCCAGCAGTTAAAGGCATGCTGATTGGTCTCGCTCAACAGCAGGACAGTAACCATCGACAGAATTAGCCTAGAGTTTTAAAGACTCTTTGCGGTTTGATGATGGGAAATAATCTATGCCTATTCCCACAACTACATGGGTGTTCAATGATCAGAGATTCCAAAAGTACGTTATTGATTTGGGTTGTTTAATTTTGGTACCTGCTTGATTATGACGACATCGATTAGTAAGTGCTATCTTTCGCTTTGCCCTTTGCTCGCAGCTGTTTGTTGCACCATTTTACAGTTAACGGTTAGTCTTTTTTTCCTGTTTTATTAACTAATATCTTTCATAGCTGCCATGCTTTTTTCCCGAAAGTGTCTTCAGGAGACCTACCTGCCCAGTTAGTTAAAACCACATTACCTAAAAAACCACATACCGTCAAAGACTGTGTGCCCTTCAGCATTTCTCTTGCCATAGATAAGTTGCCATAGAAATAGGTGAAGGTATTTTATTCTCCTGAACCGTGGAAGATAGCCATATTCATGACGCTAGCAAATAAAAACAGCAACAGCAAATAATTGTTTAAACATAAGTTGCTATCAAAATACATTTACCAACAGCTCAATGCTAGTGGATATCTAAGACCTGATTCAATATCTTCCGAAAATTACAAACTAGAACTAAAACATTGCATGAATTTACTTTTTGATAGACTACTGATGGATCTATTACACATAACGTTTGTTAACCCGCGAAATCAGATGTCATATCTGTTACGGGGTCATAGAAATGTAGTAAATGTAAACTGGGCTTTGTTAATTTGGCTTGGATATACCCTTAAATAGTGGGCGGTACTTTATCTGATAACCAACTGTCAAATCTTCTCTTATCATTACGTCTGTTCAGTCATCATGTCAGATGTGTCAGACATCCCTTCAGTCTGTTCTCTTCTATCATAAATAGAATAGATTCTTTGTCAGAGTTGCCTGAACCCAAAATCACGAATCGCTAATCAATAATCAAAATATCGCTGTTAGGCTTTGGCCTAAATTGAAACAGGTGAAGAGAAGCTTCAAAAACTGCATGAACAACGTTGCGGCCATCATCGACTGTTTCATACATTTTCCAACTCTGGGAAGTAAAACGAATTAAGATATACTGTACAAAGGACGTGTAAGCAATAGGTACTTATGTTGATTCTCAGCTTCATACCTCCGAACGCTTTATAAATGACATTTTACTTTCCTCGTCTGTATCTGTATCTGGGATGTAATTATCGCTTGAGCATACTTCATCACCGCTGCGTTGAAAGTTCTCGTACTGCGTTTCGCTTTGGCTTTGCTTTTTCTTTCCCTTTGCTTTTTCTGACGCATTTTGTCTCTACAAAAAAATTGTATTCAAAATACAAGCACAATTATTCAAATAAAATTAACTAATTTTACGAGGCTTGTTAGTCTTGATATTTGAATAGAGATGAAAAAATACACATATACAAACATACATATATATATATATACATATATATACATACATACATACATACAGACAGACATACATATTTCTCTTTATATTATATATAATATTCGTAATATTCACACACTTGTATTAAAATATGGCATGTACAAAAAATATCAAATGTTCCAATAAAAAAAAGCACCAAGCTAGTCAAAACGTCAGGTTTCTTCACTTGTACTAAGGACCGAAGGAAAAATGACGTTGCAGCTTTCTCTTGCTCTATCTCTTTACTCTTACTTTACTTCTTGTATCTTGTTATCTTGAGCCGATGATTTGCATCTGTCTTCGACAAGGCCATAGTTAAGATTCGTGGGCCGGTTTCGAACGTTTCGCCGAAAGCCCATTCGATAGAGCTCCGTACAACTTATAATTCCCATTTGTCATTTTTTCAAATGGTTATTTTAGTTATGATTGTAAACTGGAGCCCAAAGATAAAAAAAAGTTAATCCAGGAGATAATCACAGTTAGAGAAATAATTGTAAAATTTCAAAACGTTACAGTACCAACGGTGTTTTTCACCTAATGTAAAACAAAAAACTATTCAAACGCCTAATTATCTCAACCAGTTCAAAAAACAGCATAACCTTTTATCAAAAAATACTTTTTGAATGTTGTTTTTCAATTCACAGTAAACAATCAAATGTCAAATATAAGACTCTAGAAAAATAAGTAATTATAAGAATAATCTGTTCCAAACACCTCTTAATCACATAAATACCAAATAACTATTCAAAGGATTTAAAAAATAAGAATAAGCTTTGGGCTTTGGAACTTTTCAAAGCAGTTCTACTTAATTCAACACAAAAGATCAGATTACGGTGGAAGTAGAAGTCAAAGAACTTTAGTGTGTTTTCTTGTTGTCCTAAAAGTTCAAGGTAGAAAGAAAAGCAATAGGACGATAATTTACCTTCTATTCTAGATAGTTGACAAACAAAAGGAATGGGTGTATTTTCAATGACTGATTGGTTTATTGGCTGTGAGGAATTGAAGTAAACAGTGAGAGGGTACAATTTTTTTTTCTTTGTAGGCACGACTGCTTTGTCAAAATAAACTAGTATTTCTTTTGACCACCAACTTTTCCACCTCGACTGGCTAATTCTGTTTCGAAAATGTGAATTGGGCAAAATACAAACTTTGTAGCCATTATCAATTTGTGTGTTTTGCCACCCCTAAACTTTCTGCGCCATAATGGTTAGGTTTAGGTGTGCCCTTGTAAGGGTATTTTTACTGAAGCAAAAAACGAATTATCTATTGGCTTGTTGTACTTCCTGATGCCAACAAGAACTTTATGTAAGGTTACCAACTTATTTTTATGTTGAAAATCGGAACTCTTGATTATCTTGTAGAACAACTAACCACTAAGCCACATGAAAAAACAATTGTATAAAACTAAGGTAAGGTTTACAACCATAGGTGTTGTTTAACAAAGCATTCTCTCCGTATGTTTGGTATGCAATTAAAATGTCCTCAAAAACCACTACGTAAAAATAGAAATTTAGGATTAAGTTACTCTCATGAATTTTTTATATTAAGATCAGCTTCGAAATGTCTTTCCATTGTATGCAGTTCAGTAAGAAGCCCCTCTATGCTGATCAAAAGATCAAAGTTGCATTAGGGAAATAAAATTTCCCTGTTTCACTATTTTAGTAATCATAATCGCATTACTAAAGCATCGTATGACTGTAACGACAAAAGAATAAAAATATATTTTAAAAAATATTTCCCGCTTAAAATAAGTAATGCATAAGGTTACCCTCATTTCCCTTAAGTTCGTTGCCAATCGAAATTTACATTGTTCTAGCGTTTTAACCACGTTCTCATCATCTCTTCCCATTGTTGGACCACAATATAAAACAATCTACGGAGAGAAAAATCAACATAAAGTGTTAAAATGATTGACACCTGTATGTTATTCACAACGTTAGTACCATAAAAACTGGGTACATCTCGTTGATAAAGCGTATCAATAAAGCCTTCAGTAGCCAGAAACAAGCTAAAAAATTGAATACTGTCCAGCATTTGAGACTTACACAAAACTTTTGGTTTACGAAACTTTCTTTAAATGCAAAATGTACAAATCTTAAGTGACTGTGTAGTTTGATAAAGAAGGCGCTTAACTTGTGATGTGTGGCAAGTCTCCAAGCACAACTTTATTAAGCTATACTGTGTTTACTTGGAGACAATCATTAGAGTCACACAGTACATATTGGATGGTCATTCCTGTGGCTATGTTCGGCTCTTGGTTGTGTTTGATAGGGTTTGCCCGGAACAAACAATTTCACATTCGCCGCGTCTTATCCCTTTGTAGAGATTTTGCGAGGCATTGTCTTTTTATGAGATGGGGTTGTGAGGGGTTTATTCATTTCTAGCGATTTATCGTAACTCATTGTTCCAATGTCATTTAAATGCTGCCCTCTTCCCACAGTTTTAATGTTTTGTACAGGCAGAAGATCAGCTCTATCTGCATGAACTAATGACAAGCACAGAACAAGGAAACAGAAAAACTAGTAGCAGGGCAATAGTGATATCACTTTTACAAGAAGAGTTCTTTATTGGCTTTAAGGGTACCGTAGAAGAAGACAGGGGTGCGTAAGCTGTTTGTATGTCTGATAAACAGTTGATTTCATTCAAGTGTACGTAGTAACGTTGTTATTACTAGATTTATGTTGGATTAGGTTCTATAATATTGACCAGTTTACAAGTATGTTACGATTTGTATTATCGTATGTAGTGCAGCTACGATTTAGTTGCATTACTATTGTAAATACTCTTATGCGAATGTATTTTTATGGGTTTTTTAGTATTTGTAGTTTTCCCGGTTTGTGGGAATTAATAAAAGGTGAACCTTATACAAAAGATTGTTCTACGGAATCAGTCTGTGAACACTCCGCCAAAAGGGGCCCAGCCAGTACATTACTTTCAGTTGACCTTACTGTATCAATAACAAGCATCGAGGTGTTATTGGTGTTGTTTTAGTCTAGAAAGTTTATTGGCATTGATACATACAGTAAGGCAAATATTGAAATTTTCCATAACTTATTGGGTTAGCGATTCATGCCTCATAGGAAGCAATTACCTCAGACTGATAGTTGGCTGCAAACATGATGCATGCATCATGTTTGCAGCCCACTACCGGTCTGAGGTAATTGCTTGATTTTCCTATTCCATTTTGGCAACACATATATGGTTTGATCATTGGCTTGTTATTTATTTGGTCGATTGCAACTTAACGTTTTTTAACTTCCATTGTTTTCATTTCTGTAATGACCCAAAAGGTAGCTAAACATCCTCAAGTTTAAGTAAAATTTGTCCGTAGCAGACAAAAGGAATAAAGATAGCAACGAAAACTAAGCTAAATCCAGTCGCTTACCTTATTATCTAAAAATTTTCCAATAGTGAATCTATGGGCGTTTAGCTTATTGGTTTTTTCAAGCTTTGCCAGAATTCTAAAAAATATAAAGAAATTAATTATACTGAATACAGTGAATAAAACATAATTTAAATTACTGTTACTGTTCTGCTCTTACAGTACAATAGTTTGATAAAAAAATAATATTCACCTTCCATAATTTAGGTCAACGGATATTCAAAATATCAATTGTTCGAGTTAAAAAAAGCCAGAATACAAAAAATAACACATGCTGAAAGTCAAAGCACAAATAACTGCCAACAGAAAAACAACGAAAAAAGAAACAAAACAGTGAAAGAACGCGGAAAAAAGATCTCTCAGGGGAAAATTTCCCAACATACCTATAAAAACTCTTTCTACAGCATCTACATTTCTTTTGCTCTTTTCCTTCGTGTTTCAATAGACCCTGCACAAAAAAAAAGAAAACGAAAAGTCGACAAAAGTCGTTACGAAAGAAGTTAGAAAATTATGGACAACACAAAGGTCATAAAGAAGCGGTGAAGCTTTTGAGAAAAATTAAATTAATAAATTAAAAAATTTCAATTTAATGTCAAAGCAAACATCATGAAGTGATTCCGGAGTGTCTTCGAACAGTGTATTTTATTGACTATCAAAGTCGTCCGCTGTCTGATTATCCATACTTAAGCCAACTCCAAAAAAGAAATGGTATAGGAAGTATAGGAACAACTCGTCAGTTCAAGTTTTCTTGCAAGGAATGCAAGGAAATACTCAGTTCATATGCAAAACGTATGCATGCAAAAATTTGTGAAAGTATTAAACCAGAAGAGAGAACGAACCCCGTAATTACGGATGAAACATGAAAAACGTAAATAAAAAGAATGCATTATCATTTATATTATTTCAACTGTGTGTTATAAGCATATTGATGTTTTTCTTGACATTTGCGAATTACCTGGTCAAGACACTCAATCTACTTGTGACTACATTGGTAATACTTCAGCCAAGTGTTAATTTGATGAAGAGTACCTTGACAGAAAATTTTTGGAGATTTCATTCAGAGATTTTGGTCACTGAAAAATGATAATCTGATGCAGATATTTCTTGGATAGATTGAGAAAGGTTATGAATGGGCGTTTTCCTGAGATACAGCGTTTCTACAGGTAGGCAAGGGCTGATCATGGCATTCCGAGATTAGGAGATTATATCTCTCATCCTCAAAAAACACCCAACTCAATTAAAATTCTGATGCAGGGAATACTGTATTCTATTCCGATAAGTGTTCCGTGGGCTAAAATAAGCTCTTCGGTAATGAACTTAGGGCTTGTTTCCATAGAGCTGCGATTTCCGCTGTAACGGAAAATGCGCGTGAGCTTTTTCCGCCTGAGCCTCAAGCCATTTCCACACAGCGTATTTTTTTCTTGGCACGTTTTCATGTGAACAAACATGGCAGCTATAAACAAGAGGTTTCTCTTGCTTCAAAAGCAAAAATTGATTTTAATATTGCTTGTATTATTGTGTCGTAAACAAAGACGCCCTCAGAATGGAATTCAAAGACAAAGGAAATTCTGGGTGAGAAAGCTATTTCAGGAGAGAAGAAAAAAAAGGCTTATATAAGGTTTTAGTGCAGGA